>OY978500.1:4556765-5029078 GCA_963854855.1 Nasturtium officinale
TCCAATGCATATACCTTGTCCAATCATCAACCCCCTGATAGGATCCTGTATTTCACAACAAGTAGAATCAAAAATCACTCTGGAGCCAAGATCAGTTGTCAACTGACTGATACTAAGCAGATTAAGTCTGAACTCTGGAATAAACAAAATATTTTTCAGCAGAATGTCTTTGTTTATCTTTATAGTTCCCACTCTACTAATTTGAACATGTGGTCCTGTAGGTAGATTCACATAACTCACAACAGAAGTATTTAAAGAATGAAATAGATTTCTGTCATGAGACACATGATGTGTAGCACCAGAGTCTATCACCCATGTGTCATTAGACAATGTGTGTTGTGAAACTGTCAATATTCTCACAAAACAATAAGTTGAAGAGGAAAATAAAATACCAGAATGATCCAAAGGAGATTGTGATGTATTTGCTTCAATTGGACTGGAAACAGACGGATTCTGTAACTGAGAACTGAATAGAGCAATGAAATTTTGAATCTGGTCTTTGGAGAGATTTCCAATGAGACTGTTAAGAGTATTAGGTATCTTATCTGGAACCTGAGCAGTAACCTGAGCTGTGATAGATTGAGTACCAATATGTGGCTTAGTAACCTTATCACCAAACTTTCCTCTAGGAGTGAAACCTGGTGGAAAACCATGTTTCTTATAGCATCTTTCTGCTATATGTCCAACTCTGTTACAGAAAGAACAAATAGGGCGACCTTTATTTGGTCCATTCTGAACATACATCACCGCAGGAAACTCTACAATAGAAGGAGCTGATTCTGAAACTTGGAAAGCAGCAGAAGGATTAACAACATTCGAGAATCCTTGTTGACTATTATCTTGATCCAAGATATTGTAAACTTCTGCCAAACTAGGAAGAACTTTCTTAGCAATGATCTGTCTCCTGACAATTGCATATGATTCATTTTAACCAGCAAGAAATTTCATTGTCTTAGCTCTCTCAACTTTCTGTTGCCAATGAATAGCTTTCCCACAAGTACAAGGATCATCCATTTCCTCTGCATTATCTAGTTGATCCCACAGAGTTTTCAAAAGAGTATAGTATTCAGATAGAGACATAGACCCCTGACGAAGATCCTGAATCTCTTGAGTCAGATTGTAAGTTCGTGGTAAATTAGTCATATGAAATCGACTAAATAAATCACGCCATAAATCTATAGCATCGTCAATGCGCAAGATACTGCGATATATCTGAGAAGAAACTGAGTTCAACAACCAAGATTTTACCATGCTATTGCATCTAGAACACAAACAAAAATTCATATCCGTTTCTAAAGGACGAATCAGAGTTCCATCTATGAAGCCTAGCTTATTCTTAGCATCTAACGAGATTTTCATAGCAACACTCCAATCACCATAGTTCTTTTCATCTAAGCGTTGAGAGATGATATTCAAACCTGGATGATCAGCGCTATGTAAGAAGAGTAGAGATTGAGTTGGATCTTCCATTTCCAGAGAGAATCCACCTTTCGAAGTTCCAGTGATTCGAGATCTTACATCTGGAGGAGAATTCGGAGGTGAATTTGAAGGAGAATCGATCACAGCAGCAGATCGAGTTGATTTCGGAGCTTTGTTCGTAGCGGAACTTGTTGTAGCCTTGAATCGGGTTGATCGACGATATACTTTCATGAGAGACATTTCTAATCAAACTGAGCTTGAGGAAGCAGAAATTGAGCTTGAAAATGGTGAAAACGAAAGTAAAATTAGACATCAAGAAGAAATTGAGCTTGATAGCTCTGATACCATATTATAAACTCAGAGAATATCAACAAAAGAGAGAGAGTTTGTTAAAGATATTCTTCATTTCTCTCATTTATGAAACTGTACAAAATAGAGTATATATACATGTATTGTATACTAACTTAACCGGTTCAAAACTAAACCAATATATACACTCTAATAGCAGGAGCTACCGAAACGTTTATCTCAAAGTTAGGGCCATCGAAATCGATCCAAGCTTGAACGTTTTGTCCATTACGCATATTAAACGGGACAAAGCTTCCATTAACAGAATCGTATTAGCCGGCGGTTTCGGATTTGTTGGATATGATATTGTTTAGATCAATTCCGATGTGGTTTCCATCAACATCATTGAATTCAGGATTCTGACCTGTGTCGAATTCGACGGCGAGGAGAAGAGCGGTGAATGGGACGGTGGCATTAGTGAAGAGGCCGAAGTATTGGCTTGCTATAGCGCCTGGAGGAGAGGTTGAATTGGAGAGGACGAAGCAGAGCCAAACCCAGGACTTGTGGATATGTCAGGGAGAACAGAGAAGATAAAAGAAGTGGAGAAAGAAGAGAGTCGGGTCGGGTTACGAGTTGGATCGGGTATAATTGAGAGCTTTATTGGGTAAAAGATACGGCCGAAGGAGAATTGATTTGAGTCGTTGACGATTCGGATCACGGTCGACTCTACGCGGGAATCTTCAATGAGGATGACGTCACTTGTGTTGGCTGCAGAGCTGAAAGAGTTGTAGAGAAAATCAATGGCGAAAGAAGAAGGAGCAATGATGAGGATAAGGAGGATGACCACTGTTTCCGCCGCCATCACCACCACATCTGTGTGGATTTTCCCGGCGAGAAAAAACAAATTGTGAATATTTGGGGAAAAGGAAAGGATTTACGACCGTTGACCTTTCTTGTCTGAATACCAAAAATTTCAACAAAAGTAATAAGTGAGAAGATGGTCAACCTCGGCGGCTTAGAAAGTCAAAGGTATTTTGTACCGTTGAGTACATTAATTTTGGAATTAGGAAATGTCAAACCTTGTTTCGACCAATTACATTAGACTTAACCCCACTCGGTCCCAGATGAAAATAATGGGCTTTTATTGGGTTAATTTGTAAACGTTTAGGCCTAAATTAGCCTAATAATGGTCTATTTTTTTTTATCCATTGTTTGGTGTGTATATGTAATTGATAAACGACATGACTCATGAGGAGTTTAAAATTGATTCGGACAAAACGCCAAGGAAAAGCATCTATACGAACTGACATTTTATCATATGAAGCATATTTCAATGTGACTATAAAGTTACAAACACATTATCGTTCCTACATTCTTCATATGAATAAATAAGAGTGAATATATACTGGTAAATGTCTTTAACCTTGGATTATAGGAAGTTTAGATCATGTATTATTAACTTAACTATGTATGGGGTTTCTTAATCTTTTCTAATTAACTTAACTATGATGCTCAGGGTAGTTAAATGGAAGGGAATAAAACTCGAGAGCTTCCGATCATCAACCTTTCCGACAAGAACCTGAAACCGGACACAGAGCTCTGGAACTCAACGAGGGACAGCGTCCGTGAAGCCATGGAAAACCATGGATGGTTCGTAGCGGAGTACAACAGCTTTTCAACAGGACTCCACCAGTCGATTTTGGAGGCAACTAAGGAACTACTCAATCTTCCTTCCGAAATCAAGATGAAGAACGAAAACCACAAGGCCAGACACGGCTACGTAACCATGATCTCTGATGGTCAGCCCGTTCATGAAGGTCTCGGTATTGACCAAGTCAACGATATCGAACAGTGCCGCCAATTCTCTCGTCTCATGTCGCCTGATCATCATGTCAATGACCGTTTCTGGTATTATATAATTATCAAATAACTTAATTAAAAAGTCCTGGTTACTATGTATTAACGAATATATATATATAGTGAAACTGTTCATGCATATGCTAAAATGCAAGCGGAACTGGAGCAACTGGTGATAAGGATGCTCTTCGAGAGCTATAACTTGGAGAAGTATGTAGAGAAACACATAGGAAGAACAAGGTACCTTCTTCGATTGCTGAAATACACGAGACTCCCTAATGGAAAACCCAATAAAATGTTCATTTCTCATACGGACAAGAGCTTCATCTCCATCCTCCATCAGAACCACATCACAGGACTCTCCTTGAAATCTGAGAAAGAGGATGTTTGGTATCCTTTTACCCCTTCACCAACCCGGTTTGTTGTTATAGCAGGCGACGCCCTCATGGTAAGCTGAATATTATCCAATTTATCAACCAGTTCAAGTTTCATATATATATATATATATATATATATATATATATATGCTGTCAAATCATGTGCGTATATGAATGAATCATTAGGCGTGGAGCAACGATAGAATCAAATCTTGTTACCACAAGGTGGAGATGGGGAGCGTGGAAGCGAGGTACTCATTCGGGTTCTTCTCGTTCCAAGAAGGGATGATATCGACACCAGAGGAGATGGTGGACAAGGAACATCCCTTAGCGTACAACCCCTTTCACCATGACGGACTTCTTGATTTCTATGAAACATTGGGGGCTCATCTCAAGGCTCACCGTACTATGACCAAGGCCTATTGTGGCATCCCACAAACCTGATCATTTCCAACCAAAGTCTATTACTTTCGTGATCTTCATATAGTAAGATAATTGCTTTATCCTGTCTTTGTAATTGTACTTTCTTGCTTTCATGAAACATAATTCTGATGTTTGGTTCCTTGAAACAAACTCAAATATCTGTTTCCCTCTCTGTTTGGTTAAATATTACAATGCTATTTTATCCTTGTTTGACCTATGATGGGCCTTGTTTACATTATCATAGGTCTTGTTTATATTATCATGGGCCTTTGCCAATAGTTATAAAGATTTTTCGGCCGTTTGGCTGTGGATTTCAGGACAGCTCTAGTTCAAGTGTTCGTTATACAAAAAAGGGTATTTTGTTGTCTAATCAATTAAAAAGTCAAGCTGAAAAACTCCACAAACATGGGCCATATTCTTCTGCACACATCGAGACAGAGGATATTGCTAGAAAAATTAAGATAAGATGATAAAATGTATCATCTGTTATAGTCATTTTCGTTTCCTTTTTAGAGCAGATATAGCCTCGTCTTAGATGTGCTTTGTCATTTTATTTTCATACAATCTGACAAATAGCAACCAAACAAGATGAATTGTGTGGGATTCTGAAAATAATACCGTGTAGTTTGTCCTTAATGTTATAAAATAGTTTTTTAGCGTTTCAATCATAGAATTCTTGGGACCCTCGATGCATAATTGCAGAATTTCATATTTTAATGAGATTTTTATTAGTGGCAACATGTCATGGGACGATTCCAGAAAGTGTAAGGTTTGTTTTCTTTAATTTTTTTGGGAACTATAATATATATTTAATGCAAACGTAATATTACTAAAATAATTTACAACAATTTATTTACTCAAACTAACTAGCTGAGCACAACTATTATTATCTCAAGATTATGTCATTCCTCTCTATGATTTCTTATCATTGAAAGAGCTTTGTTGAAGTGGGTTGCTTTTGTTTTAAGATACTCTGCCCAAGTGACCGATTGGTATAGAGGCGATTCAGCAGAACTAACCAGCTTCGGTACAGGTGATATCCGGATATCAGATTGTGGACCCCAAAGGAATGCTACAGATAACCGGGATCTGGTTTGGTTAACTCGAGCGCGGTGCAGCACGCTTTTAAACAATCCGTTGGATAAGATGTGGAAGAGGTCACCGACGTTGACCACAAGCGAGCCAGGAACCGGAGGTACTGTGACCCAACCAAGATCATCGCGAAAGACTTGTAGACCAGCGGTATTGTTCTGGTAGAGAATGGTTAGGAGGGTGGAATCGGTATGGGCTGCTAGACCCATAGCCCGATCCGGTTGAGGACAAACCGGGTAGTGATTTAGCTGGAGAGCAGCTTGGGCCCAGTTCAAATCTGAATTGAGCCTGGCCCATTCAACGTCTTCTTCGCTGACGCCAAGTGAATTTAGTGCTAACAACATCAACTTCGATGCCAACTTTCGCATTTGTTCCTCGTACTCTTCAACGATGTCGCTGTTTAAAACGAATTTATCCATTTAATTAGTACAGATTAGGTTTAGACACAATTTGCATATACATACATTTAAAATTTGTACGATATTTGAATAATAGAAAAATATATAGGAAAGCAAGTTGGGCTTTTTGTTTTCTCCGATACGATTAAAAGAAATATATCTTCAAATCTTGAGGTGGGTCCACTACACTAGATTTCATTGTGCTCTCAACTTTTAACTCTTTTAAGTCTTTTAACTCACTAAATTTCGACGACATAGCAAATTTTGGTTGCTTCTGTTATTCTCATGCTCCTTCTTTGCAGATGTTTTACCATAAATTTAAAAATTATGTCCGTTATCATTTTTTTTTGGTAACGTGATAAAAAAAAATTCCTCCTAAAATTTTCACATATGAGACTCGAAGCCATGTATAAAATTAACTTTATAAGTATAAAATATATAGTATTGAGTGTACATACCAGTAGTTGAGGTGAAGTTGGGGCCAAAGCTTACGGAAGTCGTTGAGAGGGGAACCGGTGATGGTGAAACCTTCAGACCACATTTGCTTATTGAAGAAAGATGCGATACGCGCGACGCCATAGCCGGAGACACCTGTCTCCGACCGAGCCACCTTGAGCTTGCGTTGGACAGGTAGCCGGAAAAGGCTACTGGTGAGAAACTCAATATCTTGGAGAAGTCCCAAAGGTACGCCGTGGTTTGCGATCTGGAAGGCACCCCAAGTTCTACATGCACTGCCGATTTGGTTGGCAACGTCGGGGTGGTTCAGGTCGATGAGAGGGATGGTTTCACCGGCGGCCGGAGGAGAAGGAGCGGCAGCAAAAAGGATATCGTCTTTGGGAGTCCACGTGTAAGAATCTGGAAGCTCACGGAGAGCTGTGAAGTCAGGTTGGTGAGAGTGTGGGAGGTGAATGGGATGACCTCTAAATACATCTGTTAACGCTGTAGGCATCTTGCACTATTTTTATTTATTTATTCTAAATTTGATAGAGGTTTGTGTATTTTTTTTCTTATGAGATATGTGATGTTTGGTGGTGGGAGAGATTGGAAGAGTTAGAGAGTTTATTTATAGTGGTAGAGTCGAGATCAAGAGGAGGCAAAAGCATATATTATTTGTTTTGGTGCATTCTTACTGGTTATTCGACTTCTTTATTGGATTAATACAATACGAACAAATCAAACCTCTAGAAAAAAAATATGGAGGTCCCGCCATTTTTCCTTCTTTTATAAGAAAAAAGTATAGTCTGTCTTTTTGAGATATGCAAGATAAGATATATTCATATGATGAGTTGTCAAAATATATACAATCAACTTAAAGTTAAGCTACTATGATATATTGCCTTCCTATAAGTTAAACAGTATAATTAAAACAAAAAACTATTAAGTTTTTGTTCAAAGTAATTAATGTGTGGATGGACAAAACAAGCAAAAGAAGAAAGAGACAAATGTTTTGTTGTCTAATTATTCGTTTTTGTTTTGTTGATTTGGTTATTTCCTTGGTCATTGGAATAAGTATATCCAACAAATTCTTGATGACACGCTTCCTGATTTTCTTCGATAATTTTCATAATAAAACTAAAAAGTCTTCATCAAATACTAAGAAAGTTATATACACAGCTGTAAAAATATGTATGTATATTTTTGCCACCGCAATTACTTTTTCTTTGTCCTGCGATAATGGTCAATTTAGTGTTGATTGATTGAAATTATAATTGTAAAAGGGGAGACATAAAGAGTAGTGTTTTTGTTCGGACAAAAGAAGAAACAAAAATAGAAAGGGCCAATGTTGTCCTGTATAAACAATATCTAGCTAACTGCAGCAAAGAACAAAATAGCTTATCTTGTTTAAATTTTCCACCAGAAAAAAAAGGAAAATTTTTTGCATGTAATATATTTGTATAATTTTTTTTATAAAATAGATATTATTTGAACATGGAAAACCATTTATTGGCATAATTAAGGGAGAAAAAGGTGTGCCGATTTCTAACTAACATGATTACAATTGTAATGATTCTAATGAATGTCTAATGTGATTGATGAGACAAATTAAACAATACTAAACGACGATTTAATCAGAGGCAAAAAAATAACATCTAACTACCATTAGATAATAACATCGTAAGATACCAAATAGAGTACTGATAACGTATTACAGATATTGTGCATCTATTTAGTGTTAACTTGTTAGAGTTACTTATTAGAAATTAGGCCTATGATTATAACTTTTCTTGCATAAAGGAGAGTTTCAGCTGGTAAAAAAAAAATCAAATTCTTTGGTAAAAATAACACTTTTACTCCAAATATGGTGAACCCAGAAATGTATTTTTTCTAATCTTACCAATTACACCTCTGGTAATGAGTTAGCCTAGATAAACTATAACGAATGCGGTTGCATGTAATGATAACACTAACTAGGATAAATACTATATTTGTCAAAACATAGACCATCCATGCCACATATCATAGATTGTAAGCAAACATATGTATGCAGATCGACTATTTGCTTACAATCTAGTATGATCGATAGCCTAAAATCCAATTCGAATGAGTTAAATTCTAAAAATTCGCATTTTGTTTTTGTCAAGATTATCCATATTGGAGAGTTAATCAGCAAGCTAAAGAGACACGTTTCCTCATATAGTGTAGAAAGTTCATCGAAGATTACATTAACTCAATATCGTCTTCTATCCTAGTTTATTAGGGATAAATACGAAGCGGACAATCTGAATTTTGTTGGCATCCGTAATCCAATTTAGTCAAATATCCGATCCTCTCTATAATAATTTCAATATAAATACAAAATAGATATCCATAAAACTTGTATATATAATAATAATAATCCAATTACATGTGTAATTAACAATATACATAAATATATATATATATATATATATCAAAATGGAACGGTATCCATCTCTTAAAATTTTAATATTTATGATTTATACATTTTTAATACTTCCATCATTCCATAAAATATATAGACATTAGACATTGGAATTTTTTAATCTAAATCCAAACAGATAAGAGATCAAAGTGAACCAAACGAATATTTTATAGTTTATAACTTAGCCATATTTTTGTCGTTTTCAACTCTTACCGCTTTCCAAACTTGTTAAATTGATCGTGTGTGTGTTGAAAGAAATTATGTCAACGTTTTCTGAGGTTTCCAACGTATCTTGTCATCCTTTCAGCTATTTACAAAAGAAATTTTGATATTTCTGAAAATATCATAATTATAGGAACAAATCGATGCCGTTTCTGGAGAAATTCATGATGTTTAGGATTTTTTTTTCTTTTTGCGTGTAAAATATATTTTAATATTTTTATACATTCATTTATCTTTGGAAAATTTTAATTAGAAATTCATGATATTTAGCAAAAGTCATTTATTATTTAACGGTTAGGAAAAGTCGTTACATACATTCGTGTAGCTAGACAACTGGAATATATTTTATGTTTATGTTTTTATGAGTTTTGCTATGTAAACATGTATTGGGAAACCAATCAAAATGTATGGTTCAAAAAGAAGATAAATGTTGGTTTCTGTTAAAAATGAACTTTAAAAGGATATATGATGCAAGTTTATTGAAATGTTAAATATTTAAATTTAAGAAAAATATTCTTCAATTACTGGATATTTGGGATTTTCTAGTGTGTTCAAGTGTTAAATGCTGGAGATGGCTATTGAAAATTTTTAATTGTAGAATTTGCTCGTGGTGACATCTAGAACCATGCAGACGAGTGGAGTTTAGATTTATGCTAAATTGGATTCGACAAATTTAGATGGCGAAAGTAAGTTAAAAATTTAAATTTTATAAAAAAAAGCATTCAAACATAATACACGTGCATTTGTTTTGTATTTATTACTATTAACAAAAGATATTTCCAGACTAATATTTTGTACCGTTTCTACAAATTAAAAAAAATAGTTGATTGTTGTACCGATTGATCGTTTGGCATAAAATTATAGACTTATACTATAGTACATACTAAATAATGATGTAAATATATCATAAAGAAATATAAGGAGATAAGAACAGATAAATTCAAATATGTAGTAATGAACATGATCAGTTGAAAATATTCCAATTGTTTATTGGAATAAAAATGAATGATTTTTCTTTTTGAATTCAGTGTTCTTTTCCAAAAACAGTAATACAATTACAAGTGTAATGACCAAAATTTCCTAACATCAGTTGCCTTTTCGCGGCCTATTCAAGCCTCTACTGTTTTTGGCTTCTCACTATGTGACAAACTTATTCCTATCTCTGATCAATTTAAAGACAAATTTGACATTCAAGACAATACATATAGAAATGATTAGTAGTTTCTAGTGATGACTGATGATAAGATAACTATTATTTAATTATTATTTTTTATAAAAAATTCACGTGCGTACGTCACAAACACAAGGACCCATTTATAAAAGTTTCGACGAAGCAGTTGATTAAATGTACGAATTTATATAAAGGAAATAGTTACAGTTTGTTACTTTTTAGAAAATAATAATAATTACTTCAAATGGATAAAACGTTGAATCAGTATTGGGAACCAATAGAAAGTGTGGAGTGACTGGATGAATCACTTTTCCTCTGGTATATTAACAAAGGGAAAGACTACCCCATCCTATTTCTTTTTAATTTATATAAATTTGGTCATTTTCGTCTTATTTACATATTTTTTTTCTACTCTTTTAGTTATTTTTCTACTTTTATTTGTTGTCTTCTTCTATCCGACTTGGCTCTCACTAAGCTACATTCCAAAAATAAAATATCTGCAAAACGACAAAGTTAATTTCTCGTGGGTCCTTTATTTAATCTCAAAACATTAGTCCTTAAGATTAACGTAATATGTTAAAAGAAAGAAGAACATCAACAACCGGAGGAAGATAATCGCATTAATGCCCACTATTTTTTCCAATAATCCTAATTATATAGTGATGAATAAATGAAAATATTTTATATTTCCTTTACGAAAGCATTACTATAATAATTTATCACAAGAGTCATCTATATATATAGCTCACTCTGGCGATCAATTAATTGTTATAATCTATGTGTATGTGACTATGTTTGTCTCTTTATATATATATAGCGAACGAGAATTTTTAGCAATAATTGGCCACTCGATTTAAATAAATAAAAGAGTGAATTTATGAAAGAGTAATATTGGGAACAAAAATTAGATGAAGAGCAACGAAAATAATTGTCGAATAGATCAGCAAAAGGGTATCAATTTTTTGTTGGATCGACTCCACACCGTTTGCAATGAATATGATTTGAAATAAAATGATATGATATGGCATCGATATTGAATTTTGATGACGATGAGTCATAACTAATCTTTTGCCGTTTGTAAAACGATCTCATTTTCGGTTTGATGTGTTCAGGATTGATCACGGTGAAGCTTGGTGTTAATATTTTTGTTTTAGGTGTTGTTGTTGAACTACATACATTAATTAAAAGAAGACATCCAAAACTTATTCTTTTTTGGGTTGAACAAAGCCAAACTTTTTAATGCAAACAAAAAAACAAGTAATATTTAATTAATAGTTAATATACACACATGGACATGCACATGCATCATCATCATCATCCATGCACGTGCTTCTCACATAATGCTCTCTACATCGCTTTCAAAAAGGGCACAAAACAGAATAATTATGATTTTCATCATAGAGCTAGAGATTGTCCTCTCGGACCTTGTCTCCTAGTTCCAACCACACACCAGATTCCTGGCAATATATTATTGCACAATTAATACCTGCATAACCGGATCCTAATCTTGATCATTATAAGAATTGGATTTAAATAAGTTGTATCAAATAATTTTATCAATAGTTGAATACTTTACTTCTTCTTTTTTTGAATCTAGACATATATATTGTACTCTAGTGATTTACGATTTGTTTCCCACAAAAAAAATTAAAAAGAATTTTGTTGACGTACTTGTTAATTTGGTTTACTTTTTAGATTTGGAAAAAAAACTACATAGACATCTAAAATGAACTACTCAAAATTTTTATTAAGGGTAAAACTTTCATTTAAAATGCATGAAACATCTAACTCTTTTGTTCAATTGATTTGATTAATAATCACTACTGTTCTTTCTTGTAGCAAAATTTTATATCTAGAAAAGGGAAATTAAACAGTTATAGTCATTTATCAAAGAATTATATGAATGTTAACAGGTTTTGTATTCCGTATACTATTGTATAACTTTCTCTAGTCCGATGTGATTTCTGTGTTGTTCACTTCTACCAAGTGGCAGTGACGAAAATCTAAAGCCGCTTATTTGATAAGTTTTGTGTCAGTACATAAAATCCAAAAATGCATGTAGATAATAACATATGTATTGATTTAGATATATCTAGAAACACTTCATTTTACTCTAGTGGATATAAAACAATATATCATAAGTTATTTATAATTGTAAGAAATCCTACACCTTCAGTTTTTTTAATAAACTATATTATTAACAAGAAGAGGTCAAAATGACAATTTCCAATGTTAGAAGAGACGAGGAAACATGAAGGTGAGAAATAGTTTTGTTGCTGAGAATTTTTATTTATTTTTTATTATATAGAATATTAGTATTTTATGTAGTGATGCAAAACAATTAGAAAATTGACATATACTTTTTAGACATTTAATAACAATTTTTAATTTCTTAATCATCCAACATTAATGTACAATAAATAGGAATTACAAGATCACATAGTAAAACAGAGAAAACTACAAAATTGAATTATAAAATAAAAATGTGACTGGATAATCAATCACAAATTGCACGGAACTATAAAATTTTATTTATATAAACTTTTCTCCTAAAATTTATATCATTTTCTTAATAAAGATGTAAAAATAACACTAATTCAGAAACGAAGGGAGTATATAAGATTGATACTTATGCCGCCATAATTTTGAAGCAATAAAAATAGGGTAAATATATCGATATCAATGTATATATATAATGTTAACTAAAATTTTACTAAATAAATAATTTAAGAAAATAATTCTATGTCTATAATTTGATTTTAGTATTTTTAGAAACGACTTATTGTATTGTTACCTCTTTTCATACCATTATCTCTTACAGATCAAAATTAAAATAGAACCATCGTTTCTTTCTTCTATTATTTTTTATATATAAAATAACTATGTACTCTATGATATAGACTTTTGGAAATTTCTTAATTGAAATATATACATAACTAAAATAAATTCATATGCACATTTAATCCGAAGATCATCTCAATTTGATAAAACTTTAGTTTGAGTTAAATAACGATTGGCATATTTAAAATAAAAAATAACTGTCATATTTAAAATAAATAAACAAGAATTTCATATTTATATATCACTGAAAAACAACAGAACAATTTAATAAATTGGTCATTCTTTGCATTGATCGTATGCACTAGTTTTAGTTTATCGTCTAAGTTTTAATATCAATTGAACAGAAGATTAGAATCATAGTGTTAGTTTATTTAGTTATATAACTTTAAAAGATGATACTTTCTAGTTTCTTCCATTTAATTTTTGTCTACGTCGTGTAGTTCAAAATACCCCTTTAGCTGACAATGATAAAGGCCTCCATCTCAAATTTTATCTTTTATGTCAGTACTCAATAGTCCAAACAGACCAGTTAGATTATATATCCATTGCCACAACGTTTTATTTATTGGCTGAGATTAGATATTTTTTTTATAGAAAATCACGAAAAGTTACGGGACTTCCAATTAATTGTTTATATATACAAGATGATTTACATAATTTATTTTGTAAAATAATTAACAATTTGTTAAGTAATGAGAATATGCATATATATATATATATTACTTTATTTATATATGAGGAACTATTAGTTTTAGTTTTAATATGTGGATTATTGTAATAACTATGATTCAACCTATGATAAAATACAACACAAGATTTAAATGATTATAAAATTAAATACATTAAAAATTTCATAGATATGTGAAAAAAATCAAATAAACTGAAACAAAAATAAAATTTTAAAACATATTATAAATTGAAACAGAGTGAATAGCTTTTAAAAGTGTATCTTTTGTATCATAAAAGTAATATGAGTATTGCTCATTCCTTTAATGAAAATCATGTAATATATGACTTATTATTCTTAGACTAAACAACCATGAGTTATGAGTTGCCATTCTAATCGAATTGTTTTTTTTTAATAAAAAAAAATGTTTTTGGTATAAACAAGGGGATGCATGATTAGCTAATGTGTGTTGTAAAAAAAAAAACAAAATTAATATTCTCAAACTGGCTTAACACTATTTTGATTAAACATTGTAGATTTAACACATTTTCTAACAGCAATGGGTGTAATCAAGTACATATTTAAGGTTTACCATATTATCCGAAAACAACTCGGATCCTCTGTTTTTTGGGGCTTAAACACATGAATAACTCCTATCGAACAGTCTTAGGGTATTGGCGCATATAAGACCGATCAAACATTTAGTGAATATCAAATAGTATTAGCAATAAGCAATGCAAAACACTCTTTTAAAAGACGACGTCTCACTTTTCACACCAGCAAGTCAAGCACTGTAAATCAATCTCATCGTCGCAACTGATAACATGCGTTACATTGCCATATTAAGTTCTATGAGTAGAGAAATTGCGCTGACTCCAACCGGAGCAGGTAAAGACATTTTAAAATCCTTATCAATTATTTTACGCTCCATATCTGAAATAGACACTCGAATTATAAATTCTCCCTTAATCTAGTCATGTTGATGTATTGATTTCATCCCAAATATTTTCTATTTCAGATCGTCTCACTGTATCATTTGCTTCTCTAAGCCACCTCCTCAAAAGTCGACATCACCTGATATGGTTTCGATGTTATTATCATGACCCCATATTGCTTATATAAATAACAATTAATTGAAACCACTTATTAGCTTATTGATACCAAAATTAAAGTGTCTTGCGACTTTCAAAATCTGATTGTTCGAATTTACAAATCATAATGATTAATCTCTCCCTAATCAACTCATTGAGTAACAAACCGAAAACAAATAAACTTTGCAGAATTTTGTACATCCGGTTAAAGTCTCCAAAGAAATTGGAAATTAGAAATGGTGGTTCGGTGCCCACGCTTATTTTTCGAACCCGGTTAAACAATTGGATTCGGCCCGTTTTATTATTTGAGCCAATGTTTGGGCCTATATATAAGAGAGCCCAGAAAAGTCATAAATCAGATTTTGATAGTAGCTTTGTCAGTCAGTATCAAGCTTCAAAGACAGGTTAGATACTCAGAGATCGTGATGGTGTTGTTTATTGAGGAACAATACAGGAAAAAAAGAATATTTTGTTGGTCCTAGAAGCAAATTTTTTTAACTAGTTGGTGTAAATTAAAGGTAAAATTAAAAAAAAAAATGTTTTAGAGACAGACTGCAAAACCTTAATTGGTTGATCTAGTTAGAGAAGAGAAATAACAACTTTGGAGTACAAAGATTGGCTACGCAAGGTTAAGTTCAGGACCACACGATTTCGCACAAATCTAGTTTACTCCAAATGACCAAAAGATCTGTTGTAGTATATTGCAAGTTTTATTTATTATTATTATCATCATTGTTTTACAAAAATAAAAAATAAATATATCATCATTTTTACCCTTTTGTTACAAATATTTTCTATGAGTAAACTATATCTTGTACTCAATAATGCAATCTTTGATTGTAGAAGAGAAGAATAGCTTGATTTAAGTATATAACGTCCACTATTCGAAGGGACCATATTTCTAAACAAATAACGTAAAACAAATAAATTTATTTTGTAACTTCTTTGTTTTCATTAATAAATTTTAAAGTCATTCATAAGCTTTGTTACTATTGCTCGCACGTGACAACTGTAGAATTTGAAATTAGTAGAGATTTGGACCACCAAACATGTCCAATTATGTATATATGCATTTGAATCTATCATTTCATTGTCTAGGAGATGCACTTCTTGACGTGTGGTAAATGCGGTTGGGGAATGGAGGGAAAATTTGAGTTCAAAAAAACTTGAAATTGGACCAATCATACAGTGAATTTTATATGAGTATATATAAATCTTACATCTCTCTTTGACTTTTTTTTTTTACATCTCTCTTTAACTTTTTATTTTATGTGTGACTGTTTGTGTTTTTGAATACTAGATCTACCTTTTTGGTTTGTGGATAAACATTATTACGGTCATGACTTCTTGTTACGTCCATCTCTCACTATCAATTTTATAGGCATTATTAAACTTCTTCAGACTTCAGAGTTTAGAGTTTAGAGTAAGTCAAATTAAATAATAAAACTTTAGATACCCAACCGAGTGTTTATTTGAATTCAAAACTCGTAAGGTTATATAATCACGTGTTGTAACTAATTTCAAAAGACTCTATGATTGACTCACCATACTACAAAAAAAAGAAGTGGACAAAAATATCGTTGACTCATCATATACTCTTATAAATTATGGTATAATACTGGTTAACTTTCAAAAGTACAATGCATATTTTCTTGTAATTAGTTGGACAATTCTCAAAGTTTGATGTTTTGTTTTCTAAAATTTATCATAAAATTCTACAATGCTTTACCAAGATATTTTATTAATTGTTCATAAATGATTTTGTAACTCTTACGAAGCTTTTATAAACCTTTCTCAAACATATTATTTGTAAAATATTTAGAACTTTGTGATATTTTCGGAACAAAATCTGTTGTTGTATTTACATATTTTCAGAAAATACAGTGATTTATTACTACATAGTAGTGTAAAATACAATGATTTATTCAAAATATCATGGTCTTAAAGTATTACAATTTGCACCCAAAAAAAAAGTATTATCATCTTCTCTCATATTTATTGCTGCTCTTTTTCTTCTTTTCTAAACTTTTTTCACAAATATTTCATAACAAGAGCAACAAAGCTATGAGTAAAAAAACAAGAGCAACCAAGCTGTGACAAGAAACATCAACAAAATTCTAAAAAGCAAGAAGACGAAGCAGGCCAGAAGGAACAAGATCTCTGCAGAAATTAACATACACCACTCGCAATGAAGTTTTATCGTTGTTGGGACCTTGGTCGATCTTGACTGTTTTTATATTTTTGGTAATTAAAGAGATTTGCTATATAAAAAAAAAAGTGGACCAAAAAGAAAAGGAATAAAACAAAACAAAAAGGTTGTATTAATTAATGGCGAGATATTGTAGTTCGGTTGCTTCTCATTAATTAGTAAACGGTGAATTAATGGCACGGATGATAATCATGAATGTGGCAAATAGCAAAACCATAGTTGTAGTGTTGTAGACACAAATAATAGAAATTGTTAATCACCCAGATCTACGGACTGATCAACCTAATCTATGTTTAAGTGCGCTACTAAATTCAAAAAAATCAAGCATTGATTAATAAATTAACTAAAATTTTCCCCCTCCAATAAACTCCATCCCCCATATTATGGTCAAGTCAAACAGATAAATGCTAATTCGTTCTCTACACATAAATTAACCTTTTTAAAATGTTTATTTGATTCGAACACTGTTTTAATGTCGTTTGTAAAGTATTTTTCTTACTTTCCTTAATTTATTTCTAAATGTGTCTTCTTTATCGTTTAAACTTTAAACCACACTAGTGTGCGTGCCTCCCCCTTCACTCTCAAAGACAGTCTCTTTCCCCAAGAACGGATTCACCATCTCGATCTGTGTCTAAGCTCCTGATTCTTTCTTCTCCTCCTGAAGATTTTTTTTGGAGCTTTGCAGGTCCAAGCTCAATCTTTTGACTTGAATTTTTTTCTTACAAGTTTTCTTTTTTTAATATCTACATTTCGTTTGTGTTTGAGCCACCACGGTTCTTACGAGTTTTGGTCGTTTTGTTTTCTTTTGGATTTCTTGTAAAGTTATGAATGTTTTAAAGATTTACTTTAAGTAGAATGTGAAGAAAAAAAAAGAGAACGTGGGCTGATTTTTAGGCGTTTCAATCGATAGGGATTTGTGGGTTCTTTGAAATTTCTGGAGATGTTGCAGCTCTGATTCATGGGTTTGCAAAGGTTTCTCACGATCTGTTCGTTTTCCCAAGAAAATGTGGCTACTTCTGAAGAGAATGGTCTGAGGCTTCTCTGCTGATTTTTTTTTTTTTGGGTGGGATGATATTTATAAAACCCAAGAAATAAAGAAAGAAAGAATGAGTTGTTGGATTCTCAAATATTTTCCCTAATATTTTGGAAGATATATTTTCTGTATATTTTGCTGTAAATTTTTTTTATAAAAGAAAAGACATTACTGTTTGTATCGTTCGAAAAGGAAATTAAATAACTCTTGATTCTGCCATTGAATCTAACGGAGTTTTCAAAAAGTTTGAAGCTTGGAATTTGAATGTATCTCTTATTGATACTCTTGGTTCAGTGGACCAATTTTACCAAAAAAAAAGTTTCCTAAGAAAAATCTTCCATAATAATTAGTTGGTGATGAATTTGGCCATCTTTTACACATCATCTTTATATGCATTGTTTCAGATGATCAATCTCATTTGTATAGTGATCTCTCTATTTCCTTAACCATTGATCTTTGCCTTCTCTTGACTTCAATTTCACAGATCGGAGGAAGATGATGCAGTCGTAAGAGACTCAGGACTTCAAGGCTGTGTCTTCTCGTGGGATTTTAAACATGGGGAAGGAAATTGTTGTATCTCGTCCTGTCACTCGTGCCTTTGCGTCAGCTTTGCGCTCTTCTACTACTACACATAATCATCGGACAGCAAACACTAAAAGACCAGCCTTGGAGGATACCAACGTCTCTGCACCTAACAAGAGGAAGAAGCGAGCAGTTCTAGGGGAGATCACTAATGTTAACTCCAATGCAGCCATTCTTGAGGTTGTTGAAAATACATTATGTTTCCTCATTGTTTTTGCCTTCTTGTGATATCTGTGATGATCTTGTGACGTAAAACATGGGATCTGACGTTTTCAGGATAAAAACTTCAAGCAGCTAAAGAAGGGGCAGGGAGAGGGGAAGGGATTGGCGTGTACATCCCATTTGACATCTTCTGTTACTTCAGAAGTCACAGATCTTCAGTTTGGGACCGATCCCAAAGTAGAAGTTGAATCAATTACAGCAGGAAACCTGTCTCTTTGTAAAGGCAGAAATGACACAGCTGTTAACAGTATTGAGAAGTGGGAATTCAGATTGCCTCCAAAACCTCTTGGGAGATCAACTTCTACAGGTGATCCATTTAACACAAATTTCAGGTGATTAGTTCCTATAGTATAAAGGACTAGTTTTTAATACTTAAATCTCTCTTTATTTTTTTTGCAAATGGTTACAGTTGAGAAAGTTGCTGTTAATGGTAGTTCAACTGTACCAAATATCCCAAAATTCATAGACATTGACTCAGATGACAAGAATCCTTTACTTTGCTGCCTCTATGCCCCTGACATCTACTACAATTTGCGTGTTTCGGAGGTAATTTCTAAGCTTTGATACTCTCTAAAGAAACTTGGTAAGCCAAAGCATTGGAAGTTTGATTCCTTGTTCTTCTGTGTCACTTCTTTTCTAGCAGCTTAAACGAAGACCGGTTCCCGACTTTATGGAGAGAATACAGAAGGATGTCACCCAGTCCATGCGGGGAATTCTGGTTGATTGGCTTGTGGAGGTGAGTGTATAGTTTCAATGTTTCATTTTTTGATGCTTACTTTCCAAGCTTCTACACCTGTCTCCAGGTTCTCACAAAAGTCTGATTTCAATGACAGGTTTCTGAAGAATACACACTTGTACCTGATACTCTCTACCTCACAGTGTATCTCATAGACTGGTTCCTACATGGAAACTATGTGCAAAGACAGCAACTTCAACTGCTCGGCATCACTTGCATGCTAATTGCCTCGTAGGTTCCTCTCCAATATCACCAGTAAATCTCGCCTCTGAAGGTTAAAACCTTAACTTTATTTGGTTGTTTCTTAAAACTATGCAGGAAGTATGAGGAAATCTGTGCACCACGCATTGAAGAGTTTTGCTTCATTACGGATAACACCTACACAAGAGATCAGGTACATGAAGATTGCTGTCTTAAATCCTCGAAAAAGAAAGTGTGCAGTGTACTAATGTGCGAAAGGGATTGTGGTGTGCAGGTCCTGGAAATGGAGAACCAAGTTCTTAAGCATTTTAGCTTTCAAATATACACTCCTACTCCAAAAACGTTCCTCAGGAGATTTCTCAGAGCAGCGCAAGCCTCTCACTTGGTAATCCATTTTGCAATTTGGTCACCTATATGTTCTTATTACAAAAAGTTTAGTAGATATATTGAGAATTTACCGGTATCTGATTGCTGATTCTGCAGAGCCCGAGTCTTGAAATCGAGTTTCTAGCCAGCTATCTAACGGAGTTGACATTAATAGACTACCATTTCTTGAAATTTCTTCCTTCTGTCGTTGCTGCTTCAGCGGTATTTCTTGCCAAGTGGACACTGAACCAATCAAACCACCCATGGGTCTGTAATATTGCTTCTCATTCTATATATCAAGACACAGTTTAGCTCCACAAATCTTGGATTTTAACATCTTTTCGGGGTTTTTTTTCTTCCCTGCAGAATACAACACTTGAGTATTACACAACGTACAAAGCTTCAGATCTAAAAGCATCTGTTCATGCCTTGCAAGATCTGCAGCTTAACACTAAAGGTTGCCCCTTGAGCGCTATACGCACGAAGTATAGGCAAGAGAAAGTATGTTTTATAAACCACATACTAAACCGGGTTTATATCGTTTGATGTCGGTTTTCTCGATTCTCATAAGACATTTTTTTTTTGGGTTTTGCAGTTTAAATCTGTGGCAGTTCTCACGTCTCCAAAACTACTTGACACACTATTCTGAAGGGCTTATCCAACGGTTCAATTCCTAACCGATAATAGATTTGTAGCATTGGTCGTCCGGTTTTCCTTCATTCATCTGTTAGACTGTTACTCTTTGTTCATAAAACAGTTCCCACAAACCACCCACTCATCTAATACCTGATTAGAATTTGGTTTAGCCTTGTTTAGTTTTGATCTGTGGTTTGGTTCTTCCAAACCCGGGCTTATCTAATGGGTAACAAGAGGTTCCTTATTTTAATTGTAACGAGAATGTACATTTTTTCTCTTATCTTGAGGCAATGTAAACAGTTTCAAAATTTCATATTATTTTCTGAGATGATGCAATTCAAATATTTATATCAGTCTATCTAGGTTATTTAACTATTTCTACTTTTCATATATTTTATTATTATCCACAGTGAATTTTGTGTTTTCACCCTGTAAATCGTAGGAATCGCCTTTTACACTTTAGTCCACTGACCAAAAAGATAAAGATGAAAGAATTCCATATAAAGAACTCAACTTCTACAGATCGTCTATTCAAAATTTTCGAAAATCTTAGACTTCGAAAATTATTAGGTGAAGAAACATACACTATGTTTCATATCCAAATGAGATTTATTTTTTCAGTAACTGAATGTTTTTGTTTTACCTGTACTTATGATTGACTTGTAAAATATTCTGAAGAATATTTTTTAAGGATACATGTTACGATATTTTATACATATCATTTTAAATATTTCTAATATGTATTTGTTTTGGTTTAAAACGCCTTCACTGATATATGCAGTTTTCGTAGTTTTTTTTTTGCTATCGCTTGTATCTCGTTATTAGGTTTTTTTTCAGAAATTAGTTTAGCTTATTTTTTTTATTTTATTTTTGGAAAAGTTCCTATTTATTTCTATCTATAAAAGTATACGAAGCAGAATTACGTTTGAACCAATAAGTTTCGGAATCGAGGCAAAGCTGATAATCATGATCCTTCCGCTTGCCTTAAATACAAGTTAAAGACTCCAATACTTACCATACAATTTCTCTTTTCTTATGTTTTAATATTTTGACATTAAATTAAATAATATAGTTTTTTTCTTAACTTTTATATTTTTATTTTCAAAGGCTCCTATTAACTCATTTCCTACTATTACGAGCCGCTTCTGTCTCTATTTTGTTTATACATTAAACTATTACGAGCCGCTTCTGCCTCTGTTTATAAATAACTTAAAATAGTTCCAATTGCACAAATTAAAATATAGCAAAGGGACATGATTGATTGACTCATATGGTGTCGAAGCTGAAAGACAAGATCCTTCTTTTTTTTTTTATCTGTCTTAAAAATGCAGAGAGAAATTGATAAAATATGAAAGAGAATTGGCATTGATTTGAATTACAAAACCATATTATTCTACGTCGTAACTGACTGCCCTTGCATAAAAGACTAGACTAAACTTAGAATTGATTAGCGAAGAGTTGGGCTTAGAATAACAATTTAGCACCAAATAGTCATTAATAATTATTTCATTGTAGGATACTATAATTGACTTAGGAATGGTCTTTGGTATAAAAGGGGTCTTAAAATAATAATTTAGCACCAAAGAAGTGGAAATTTTGAAGGGTCTATATATATGCTTTGTGTTTCAAAGAGGATTTTAATTAGATTTAACAAGACGTAGAAGAAACCAAAAGTGATCAATGGAGAGCCCTTTCTTTAGAAACTATGAGGACATCGTCGAGCTAAGACACTCGGACATTGCTTCATTCATTTGGCCGCTAGTCTCACGGCCAACTGCATTTGCTTTGAACTTCATTGATCTTCTTATGACCTTGGTCCAGATTGTTGCAGCCATATTAGTTTTAAACGGAACTAAAGGTGAACATCCAGAAGCAACATGGATTCTCGTCTATACTTGTGGTTGTATAGCCAATCTTCCTAATCTATGTTGGCGTTTCTGGCAGATCATTAGCGCTTTCTCACACTTAAGGTAATATGCGTGTTTTTTTTTTCGTTTATTCATTAGAAACTGCAAGAATCATTAACGATTTTTATTGGTTCGCAGAATCAACCGAGTAATGTTTCGTTTGAATAATACGCTTGAATATTTCTTCTTGGGTTGGTTCTTGGTGTTCTCCTTGGTTTTTGTTCGCAGCTCATCATCATCTCTAGATCATACTAGTCAAATCTTCTGGTGCGTCTCGAATAAAAAATTATAATAGTTAATGTCGTAATAACACAACAAAAACCTATCAAAGAAATAATTCACAAGTGTCCTTTTTGCAGGTTATGTGTGGTTTTCCTTGCTTACAATTGCATTCGCTATGTGATTCCATTTGTAATAGATACAGCGATATACTGCTGTTTGTTTGTAAAGATGAAATATGCATACTATAAGGAGGGATTTGCGGCGTTATATTCATCTTGACGCTTATCCATAAGCGGATAGAATATGGTGGATCATGTTGTACTTGTACTTTCTTTTGCTCAACACTTTTTGTAATGTTTCTTTGTTTAAATAAAGCCAAATGTCGATGTCAGCTATTACTTGAGTCCTTCTCTTCTTGAAATCGTCTGAGCGAGCCAAAACTGAAAGACGAGCATCTTCTTGTGTACCAAATTACCTTACCAAAATAAAAAAAATCTACAGTTATCTGCATTTTTCATTAATTGATTTCTCTACTATAAGCCTACAATTGACACGTGGGATTTATTTTGTATAATAAAATTAAAATCGGACCAAACTGAGTCTCGTCTCCGGTACGAACATATTTATAAAATTGTGATATATTATGATACTTGAAGCTTGCAACGTCAAATGAGTGGACGTGCCGGAGTGGTTATCGGGCATGACTAGAAATCATGTGGGCTTTGCCCGCGCAGGTTCGAATCCTGCCGTTCACGCATTTTTTACTTTTCCAGTTTTATCCTCTTCTTCTTCTTCATTTTTTTTTTTTTTCATCCCGCCCATAAATAACTTACCCTAGATTTTTTTAATGAAGGATACTAAATCCCGCTTTCTTAAATATTTCAATTTTCAAAGCTCATCCACTCACTCTATCTCTCTCGATCTCTGTCGGTGTCAAGGTATATAACTGAAATTCCCATCGGCGGGGAATCTTCCGGTGATTTCGATGACTGATGTTAGCCGGAGTTCAAAGATAGAGGAGGATCCCCTTCATATTTACTCAGGCCTTTCGTTGTTTCCTCGCACACTAAAATCCTTGTCGAATCCTCTTCCTCCTCCTCGTCTTTATCAATCAGATGATCTACAGCAGACCCACACTCTCCTTGAATCCATGGTCAAATTTCCCCCTCTTAATCTGCTTTATACGACGATTCGCTGCATTAGCTAGGGTTTGTTAGCTCAGTTATTAATTACGGAGAGGATTCGAGTAGGCAAATTCACGGATACGAAATCAATTATTATTTCTTAATTTCTGTTGTTAAGTAACGCATAACGAGATTCTTAAAACAAACTGCAATTTTCTCATTATACTTTGTGGGTTGTGTATTTTCCCTTTCAGTTATTTCCTGATCACTCTAGTTCAGTCTCTCAAACTAAATTATCTGCTGTCAAATCATTGTCTTCTATCTATCAGCCTTTTGAAATTCAAAATGAGCATCAGGAGCAGGCAAAGGCTATCTTAGCTGAAAGCTCAGAATTTTTAAAGCAAGGCACTGGAACCAGCATAGCTTCTGAAGATATCGATGTAGGTGTCAAGTTGAACCTTGCTAATAAGCGAGAACGAAGACCAGGATTAGACCGTAAGCGAGGACATTTTTCTCTTAAGCTTACAACAAGGTAAAGACCATAACAACTGATCCATTTATTAAATATACTAACTTCTTTTATTTACTACATCATCTGAATCCTTTACAAAGTTAGTTGAAGACTATGTTAAATATTTTTGGTTGCAGTCTACCACCTCCAAGTGAACCAACATTTGATGGTAGTAAATTTCCAAGACCTGAAGATTACTTTGCTGAGTATGAAAAATTTGAAAGTGAGTAATATATTTTCTCATGTTCATAGCCTTGCCTTGTTTATAATCGAACTGTCATTCAAATATGCTTTCTTTTCCCTGGATTTCAAATAGATGCCCAACGAGAATGGCAGAAACAGACTGGCTCCAGTGTAACAGATACACACCAGAACCCACCATCAAGGCGCCCTCGCAGACCAGGAATTCCAGGGTATGTACTATTAGCATCTCTGTTAGAGCATGTTTCAGAATTGTTCCATATGCGTATATTGCTATCTGTTTCTCTTGATACTTACAATTTCCAATTCCAGGAGGAAACGAGGTTCATACCAGCATACTTATACGGATAGTTATTTCACTGATGCTATCAACCTGGAAGCTTCAGAAAAGGAAGATCCCATTCCTTTTGAAAAAAGCTTAGAGAGGACCACAGCTGCACAAGTTACGACTGCACACAAAGAAGTAGATGGTGAGTGAGCACTTGTTGTAGAAGAGAATGTCATGAGCTACCATTTATATAGATTATGCTACCATCTGATTGTGTAAGCCACTGTGTTCTGCAGATTCAACCGTAGACACGGACAAGGACATAAAAGATATTTTGAGTGAGCTGCTTGCTTGCACTCAGGATGAGCTTGAGGGAGATGGTGCTATCAAGCTTTTGGAAGATCGCTTGCAGATCAAGTCCTTTAATGTAGAAAAGCTCTCTATCCCTGAATTTCAAGATGTTAGAAAAATGGACGTGAAGGCATCGGGAAGGAACCCATCAAAACGAAAGAGTGTGCTGTCAGATATAAAGAATATGATAAAAGAGAACCACAGAGATGCAGTTAGAAAAAATAGCCACTTGCCATCCCCCCTGACGAAAAGACATTTATCATCACCGAATGGACCAGTGGATCAGTTTTCATTTCCTGATATCGATAATTTGCTTCCAGGAGATCAACAGTCTAGTAAGGTTGATCTACAATCTTTGGCAAAGGATTTGAATATCTGTTCCAGCTCTTCAGTGACCAAGGATGCTAATAAAGATATAACTAATACATCCCCATATAATGTGGGGACTGTAGACGTTGCTAGCTCTTTCCACAACTCAGTGCAGATGAGTTCCAGTGAAGATAATTCGGATACTGATTCTGGCACCCATAGATTTCATTCGAATCTAGATGGGAATGCTGATAATTGTGTGGGCGATAGCATCACAAACAGAAATTTAGCCAAAAAAAATGAAAGAGATGTCCCCTTGAGCAAAAGTGGAGTAAACGGAAACACTGGTGGAAGGGAAAATAATGCTGATATCAATGTAGAAACTGATCAATTAGATATGCTGGTTAGTTTTTCTTTGACTGTATGGGATTTTTTTATTAACATATCTGGACCTTTTGTTGGTTATATATCTTGTGAATTTGTTTGTCATATAGGCGGAATATGCATCTAGAGAGATTACAAGAAGAGATGTTTTTACTGTAGAAGAAGATAGCATCCTGTATCAGCAAGGTATTATAAACTGTATCTCAAAAACTTTAGCAAGCGAATTAGCATATCTACTAACTTATCTTGTACATACTTCTCAATTAGATACTTATTTCCATTAAGTTTTTCAGTTCACCTTTAAATTGTGGCTCAAATTTTTCCCTTTTGCTGTTATTTTGCTTACAGATGCATCCTCAAAATCTCCAAACAGAACTCCAGCTCCAGAACAACACAAAACAATGGATGGATCCTTTGAACATGCAGAGCACATTCAGGAACAACATGGAGAGAAAAATGAAAACTTGGTGACCGCTTGCAAACTTCAAGTAGAAAATGCTCAGGTTAGTTCCTCATCATTGTCACCTCTGGGTGGTCTTGATATTAGGTCTAGGCCAGTTCATCTAGATAGATGAAAATCAAATAGGTTTGTTAAGGTGTTCTGTAAATTTATGAGGGTGTAAGTTCGGTGTAGGCTACTTCAAGTATGAGCTTACTTAACAAAACGAATTTGAGAGTTCTTGATTAACTTTTTGCAGCAGGAGGTTCACAACTCTTCACAGAAACAAACAAATAAACGAAGAAAGAGAGGATCTTGTGAAAGCAATATGAAAAAGCGAAGCAAAACTGTGCATGGTGACATTGGAGAGGACAAGCAAATGAAAACGTTACCACTTGAAACTGGAGCAAAGAAGCAAAGCGAAAGAAAATCCAACGAGAGAGAAAAGAAGAAGCAAAAGAAAACAGTTACACGTGAGAGCAAAATATTCTCTCGTAGGAAAAGTCTTGCAGGTAACATAGACTTGCTAAAGAAACTAAACTCCATTTATTTGTGCTTCAAAAATCTTTCGATTGATGTACTAAACCGATATATTTTTCTTTGCCTATCTTGAAGGTGCTGGTACTAAGTTTGAATCTGGTGTCCGACGAAGTACAAGGATTAAGTCGAGACCACTGGAATACTGGAGAGGTGAAAGATTCTTGTTCGGACGCATTCATGAGAGTAAGTCACATATTCCCTTTTAACCATATAGATTTCAATATGAATGTGGTTTTCCATTCGTAATTTCTCTATTGTTACCAAAGGTTTGGCTACTGTTATCGGCATAAAGTATGGATCCCCGGGTGACGGCAAAAGCGAAAAACGAGCATCTAAGGTGAAATCTTTTGTCTCTGATGATTACAAAGAGTTGGTTGATTTGGCCGCCTTGCATTGAAGATTCATAATCCTATAAGAGGATGTAAGTAATCAAGCATCTTCTATTGATCATAACTCTATTGACTGTGTCCAAACTTGTCATTGTCTTTCTTTTAAATCATAACTGTTTTAAGACTTTGGAAAACGGAAACGGGAGTTTCAAGTTTCAACTAGTATCGTCGATGAGACTTGTCAACTTGCTTTTGTTACGTAATTATCCTCGAAAGTCTTTTGGTACTTTTTGGGAAACGTTTTATCATCCCTTTCTCGCTTTAAAAGCCGCCTTGACTATTATTATTATAATCTTTTAAACAAATTCAAATATAGAGTTTAAGCTGACGGTGTTTTTAAAAAAAAAAATCGAACTGAATTATACCCATTCTAGAACGAAACCAAAAACGAAATGTCCACTCTTACTCAGCCGTTTAATCTTTTTAGTTTGAATTCAATAGTCGTACCTCCATGATCCACTTATCTTGGATCGTGTCGCTAACAAGAACCCATAAATTTGGAGTAAATCAGACGTTATTACTTCTTTTACACGCTTGACTTTTATAAGCGAATAGAATTAGTATTAGAATTCCGACTGATGAGTAAATCCGCCTGTCTTTAATGACCTTTCTCCATTTTTTTTCCGGCAGCTTTTTACGCTTTGACTTCAGGACAAGACTTCCAATAACAAGGAGAGAAAAACAAACGCTCAAAGCATTTTATTAACAATCTGACTGGTTTTACACTTTTTACTGGTAAATACTAAATAGTACACGTCAGCTAATTGGATAACGATGTCAATAGATTATCCCTAAAAACTAAAAACTAAAAACTAAGCATACAAAACATATAAAACTTGATGTGCTTCACGGGCTCTTTACAACTTTTGATTTGACGTCGACCGTACAAACAAAAAAAAGTATCTTTTTTCTCCCGTAGTAAATATATAGAAATAATCAAAATATCATGTCTACGCCAAAGTTTGTATATAGTTTTTTTTCCGGCTTGTAAATAGGTTAAATTTCAATTTGGTTAAAAAGAAAAAAAAACGATTTGGTTAAACAATTTGAATATGGCAAATGATATATTTCTATATTCAAGTGTTTTACGATAATTCGTATTTTTTTATTTTCTTATATATGATATGATTCACTGTTTCTAGTGGTGGATGTTTATTGCGCTGACCGAAATCTGTAACGAGTTGACGACGCTTTCCCATTGGGATTTTGACACCTCAAGACCTTATCGTTTATTATTTCCAATTATTGTCAGCCAGACGCCGTGACGTTTTCCCCCACAGGGAGATGCCGTGCCGTTTAGCTCTCCTTTTGCTCCATTAATGTGTGCCTCATTAAACTACACAATTTCCAAGATTTTATATTATCTGCCTTACATATATAATTTGTAATCTCAACGACCTGTTTATTGTTTTAATCTTTTGAGCCATACCAATTTTCAAGATTGGAAAAAAAAATCAAGATTGGTTAAGAAAATGGGAATTTGGAGAGTGGATAATCCAATTTATTTCCATAAATAAATACACCTGTCACAAATATGAAATTTGACATAATATGGATTTGGGATGTGGTGGGCCATTTATAACAAAAAACAAAAAACGAGTCCAAGTTGCATGGATCATGCCATGCCCTTTCCCAAACAATTGTTTTAATGTTTCATATTTTTCCAAACTAGGTAAATTGAACGCAAAAGAGAGAATGGATCCAAACATAATACAGATACAAAAACCAATATAATTCTTGTTTCTAGGGGACAAACTTAGGATTGTGATACATATAACATGTATATACTTATATTTGATCTCATGCTTATAAAATCAATACTAATATTTTTAAACAGAATTATATACTGATATTTGTAAATAACACGTTTGAATTATGCGTCCTTGAAACAAATGATAAGCTCTAAGTAAGATATGTGTTTTCTTTTGATATTTAGGCAGTATCTACTATTTTCTTATAAAGTATCTACTAATTTTTAAATGTTGATGTCAAAAAAGAAAAAAAAAATCAAATGTCTATTCAATATAGCATATACATTCACATAATGTAGCAAAATTAACAAAGTCAGTGAAAGGGACAAGGATAAGGTATTACCTCTTTTAAAATGACCTTAGAGCACACCTACATAACCAATTCTAGAACCTTTTGTATAAACTTTTCAAGTATTTGAAAAGTTCAATCAGCATTATAGTATTATAATTTTGTTTTGTAGAAACTCATGTGAGAAACACTAATGTGGATGCTCTCTCCGTCTACAGCTCCGTGTTATCGTCGTTTGCGTTGGGCAACTTGTTTTCAACTCGAACCAATCAAACCAAAATGTATAAATTTACTTCATTCATTGGTTTAGAACCAAGCTCACAGACTAAATTGTACTTTTGCACTATCATCCATTTGGTTTTGTTCAGCCGTGGACTGTGATAATAATATATAAAAATCGGTGTTTATTGGTATGATTGATATGATTAGTAGATAATGGGTTTAACCATGACAATAGTATTAGAATATAATAATAACCGTTTGAGTGGCTATTACTTAGCAATGTCTTGGTGAATAATTAAGCCACATGGGCTCACATGGACCTCCGTAGAAAAATTTCGAGTATTTTAACTATACCATATTCTAACTTTTTAAAAATCTTAATGTCGTTACATAACATTGATTTAGACCTCTACATCATTTTAATTTGTCGACTCCGCTACTCTAATATTTAATACATTATTATATTCACTACGACTATTTAATATTTATAAAAATATAATGTGTCTCCATTCAAGCTACAACTTGGGCAGACCACTGTCATAACACGGTGTTTGAAGATTCTAAATTATTTTTATGTAACATATTTTTTTTTTTCTTTCTTTCTAGAACACAGTTTTTTAGTTACAGACTTACAGCACACGGCAACGTTAATTTCACGTCGCACATCTCATTATTACCTGTCTGTAAGTAACATTTGCATCATTCGCAAACCCCAACTTTAATATGAAGATGGTAAACGTGAATAATAGAGTAATTAATTGTCTTTTAGACGTAGTTTTCGTTTCAAATCACAATTAATATACAGATGGAGATTGAAGAAAAAGACTATAGAGAGCGATTAGTTAGTTTACTAGTTAATTATAGTAAAATAGAGGGTCGACATATATATAGATAAACTAGGGAGACTTTCATTTGGCGAATCGGATTGCTTACAAAACTGCTAATTCCAACAGCCATCACATCATCCACATTCAACATGTCCCAATTGGTACAACGTCTCCTTCAAATATATATATAAAAAAAAACCTCCGCTTTAATTCTATTAGCCGATTGGTACTATCTCCCGAATTCTGTTTCACTCTCTTATCAGCACCAGGACCTGGTCTACAAATTTTAAGTTCTATACAAAATTGTAAATGGAGACTAAATAAACGTATTTAAACATAAACATCATTTTAAATATGAAATTTTGTAATAAAACACATTTCAAAAATTTTATAATCACTTATAATATTTTTTTGAACATTTTATAAAAAAAATAAAGTATTGATAAAAAAAATAGAAATCCACAAAAAGAAAAGAGTCGTAAAAGCAAAAGAACCCAAAGAACATAGAATTTTTCCTTTTGATGAGAAAACGTAAACTTTACTTTTCTGGTCTTCTAAACCAAATAAATATTTCTTAACGGAATTATATAATAGGTGCACTAAAATTATTAGATATCTTCGAATTATAAAAAAATAATCACTTTCAGTTTAATAGCTTCTAGAAGACTTTATCTCTATAAAGTGGCTACAGTCTTCTCTCTCACCTCATTCATATCTCAACCTGAATATCTTGTACGCAAATTATAGTAACATTTCTCTCAGTTTTATTTATGATGGAGCTTATTCCAAATCTTCCCGAAGCCATAGCCCGCGAGTGTCTTATACGCGCCTCTTACCAACAGTTCCCTCTTATTGCCTCCGTTTGCAAACTCTGGCAGCGAGAAATCAGCCTCCCTGATTTCTTCCCACACCGGAAAGCTTCTGGACGCAGCCAGGAGCTTGTTTTCTTGTCCCAAGCTCGGGTCGACCCGGTTCAAGAACTCGGTTCGGGAAAAGCCTTCCCCACGCCTATGTACCGGATCTCCGTTCTTGAACTTGGTTCCGGTCGAAGGAGCGAGCTGCCTCATGTTCCCGGTCAATCCAAGGGGTTGCCTCTGTTCTGCAGATTAGCTTCTGTCGGGTCGGATTTTGTTGTATTAGGCGGGCTTGACCCAGTTACATGGCAAACATCTGATTCGGTTTTCATATTCAGCTTCTTAACCTCCACGTGGCGCGTCGGAACGAGCATGCCAGGTGGACCACGTTCCTTCTTCGCCTGCGCTTCGGATTCTCAACGGAACATCTTCGTGGCGGGTGGACACGACGAAGACAAGAACGCGACGGCGTCAGCTCTCGTGTATGACGTGGTACAAGACAGATGGACTTTGTTGCCAGATATGGCCCGTGAGCGAGACGAATGCGCGGCTATTTTCCACGCTGGCAAGTTCCACGTCATTGGTGGTTACGCCACAGAGGAACAAGGGCAGTTTAGTAAAACAGCAGAATCATTTGATGTCACCACGTGGCAGTGGGACCCACAAGCAAACGATTATCTCTCTTCGGGGATGAATACGTGGCCTCCGATATGCGCAGCCGGTGAAAACGGAGATATGTACGTCTGTTGTGGCCGTGATCTGATGGTGAGGAGAGACAACACGTGGGAAAAATAGGAAATCTACCTGCTGACGTGTGCAATGTATCTTACGTGGCGGTAAGGAGTTCTGGGAAGCTGGTCGTGATCGGTTCGGCTCGGTACGGCGAACCAAGTGTAGGATATAATTGGGATATGAGCAATTCCCGGTGGGTGAAACTGGATACACATGAAAAATATGAAGGCCATGTTCAAAGTGGTTGTTTCTTGGATATATAAAAAGGGTTTCGAATCTCTAGGACGTCGTTTTTGCGAAATTACGCAAAATTTGTCGGTTTGGTTTATCCGAGTGTGACTGTATAAATATTTTATACTGATAAGTTAAATTAAAGAAGTAGCTTACGTCATCAACTACACGACTTTGTAGGTGGTTGTTTTTTTTACAATGTAAAAAGTTCTAATGCCTCATTTTGGTGACTGAAAACAGAAAGTTTTTACAATGTAAAAAGTTATAATGCCTCAATTTGATGACTGAAAATAGAAGGAACAAGTAAAGGAACCATGATAGTAATACATTGTGCTTGCCGGTGTCTTATCTAATAATGGTCTAGAACAGGAGGCCCTCGACACTCTAAGATGAAATGGAAGCTACAGGTATAAAGACTACTTTTATTACACACACACACCATGGTCATTGAAGGCTTGTTTGGTGTTAGTAAAGTAGAAAAGATGATGCTTTGTCTGAGAGTTTGAAATATAAATCTTGAAAAATTCTCCATCAGAAGAATAAATCTAGGAACATTTGAAACAAGTAAGGTAAGGGCGTGTTGGTCAAGCCTTCTGAACGGTTCATTAGATTTGAATTCCCTTTGCCCAATAATGTGTATTTGGCATTATTCACTAGTATTTGTGCGGCAAACGATTATATCGACAATTTTCTCAATTGATCAGTAATCTATTTCTAGTTACTTTTATTGAAAAGATTAAACCATATTACTTCAAATTTAGTTTTAGAGGGGAATATTTAAAAATATAACACATTACGAAACATGGAGTAAACGAGAGGAGACGATTACTAAGGATTTAATAATAATACCAATCCTGTTTGAATACTTCAACTACACGTGTTAAAGATGAGTTTTATGTGAAATATATTGCTCTAATTTCTAGTTGAACATCATTTTAAATCATATATGATTCACATGCGGTATTTTAATTTTAGTAATCTTGAGCGAACTCGTCAGTCACAAATTCGATTTTTTGGTCCTTTGTCCAAGAATTAATACAAGAAACCAAGAAAATGTCACTAAAGCCCATAAACTGTCAGAATATGAATATCAAAGATGAAGGCCCATTCACGATGGTGCCATGTCGGACTCCGGAGTGGGGATCGAGATGCAAGTAAACGAATAAATTATTTGGCGGGCATTTCTGCAAATGCCAACGAATCTGGAATATGCCATATATTATTATCTGCCTTTTCCAGTTGTAATTTTTTTGAGAAAAAAGGGAACAACGATCATTATTCCAACCTTAAAGATCGAATTTAAGCGTAACTTAAATTTTTTTTTATAAAAGACTTTACTGTCCCAGCTAATTAGTGAACGTTAATTAAATAAACGATATATATTTATATCTAGTTATGTATTTTTTAACACATTCATAGTATATAATGGTACAACTTGAAAACATTCGAATTTATAAATTCGATCAATATTTTGAATGATAAAGAATAGTGGATTTGCGTTTTCAATTTGTGAGAAGAGGATGGCATTTATCTTCAACATATATATATATATTTTATTTGAGAAGTTTGAGCAAACGATCTACTTTTAGAAATAAACAAACGAGTAGGTAATAAGAAACGAACGAGAAAAAAATTCACTCGGACTTCTGTCGGTGAGACCGAATCATAGGAAATGTTTAGAGAACATTTGGATCGTTGGATCGGAAGGACCCATACACCCACCAATCCAATGGTTGTGATCTATTTGAGGTGGTATTGGGACCCACTTACCCGCAGGAATATTATGGGACCGCTCCTTAACTCTTGCAAGGTCACTTGTCGTTGGTGCATCCCACTCTTCTCTCTTCGAGTTAAAGCGATTACATAACATTATTATATTTATACATTTTTCCCAAACATTTGCTATACCTAATTCTCCATTACGCAAAAAAAAAAAAAAAAAAAAACTAGATATTATAAGTTTTTGGATACCAATAAATATCTGACACTACTAAATCTATAAAGAATAATAAATACAGCACCACATGTTCTTAAAATATAATCGCAAGGAAATCAAATTATTCAAAACCAATGACTCGTCCGTGACTGTTAATGAAGTAAATAGGTACAAGTTATCTACGGAAAACAGCTCAACTATATATATCTTTTACTACAGTGTCATTTTTTTTTAATATATTGAGTTTCAATGAATTTTAATAAGATTGATTGATACTTATCACCATTTTATGGCATAGTCGATATATAACCATAAACAGAGAGATGTCACCAAATTTTGGTGAGCACTTTGTTTGCCTTAATTAGAAAACATTATAATTATGACAGCGACGATAGTCTAATCATATATCATGGATTCATGGAAAGGGCGAATTATGTTACCGTCTAAAATCATTCGTTTCTTTTAAATTCAATTATTGTTACTTTAGCTAGTTGGATTGGTTTGAAATCTACGTTTACATCTCACCACTTGGATAACCTTTACCATAATGTATAATTTTAGAAAGAAATGGAAACTAAATCGTGAATTAAGGATAATAACAGAAGTATATCAGCCACATAACTAGGAAAGATTTTTTTTTTTTTGGTTTCGTATTTTGAACGAAACTTGGAAAGATTTTCATTAGATGATAATTTTTCCGGATTCATAAGCAACCAGCAAAAGGGAACAAGAGAAAGATAGAACATGAGTGGTCACTAGTCACTGCTACAAGAAAACAATTAATGCTATAAAAATCCACAAAATAAATTTAATTAAGATATTTTTAAAGAGGTATTTATCCAATCGGAAGGTTGCACACCATTCAATACACATAAATACGTCAGCCGCTCGCAAAAGGCCTCCGCTCTTTACTCTCGCAACTCTTTAAAATTCCCTTATTCTTGCTCAGATGATATATCTACATACGGTAGGGTGCACCGTATCTTGTTATACGCCTCCCTCGTTTTTAAGATGAGATAAAAAAAAAATTAGGTCTCTAAGCTAATCGAATAAATGCCAAAATATTTTAGCACAAAGAATCGATTCCCATGTTTTTATTCTACTTTATCTAAATCAATCGTAACTTGAAAAGTTTTTTTTTTCATTTATTCTTTTATCTTTATCTGACACCTAGATACACACGCATATAATTTACAATTTAGTTTATCTCCTAAAGAAGTCAAATTCCTAAATTAAATCCCACGTAAGTTTACAATTATAGCACGCATTTACATATTGTAAGTAGTTAAATAAACAAATTGTCTACTTTAGTTGAAGTATTAGATACTCAACTATGATTTCTGCCAACATAAAATTTGACTATGTTTTTCCATTAATACTAAAATATGAAATTAATATCAAATAATTTAGGCACTTAATTGTATCCATATTCAGTAGTCAATGAACATACATAATTTACATCCATATCCGATAAATGATAATACGTACATTAAATCATTGGTTAAGAAATACGTCGAGGAATTAATGATACATTAGATCAAATACACCCGATAAGGTAAAAAAAAAATAAACAATGGGATAATCATGACTAATAAATTTCTACCACGTACGGAGATTGACTGGGAAGCGGTAATTGTGTAATCAAAAGGGGTAAGAAGACGTCGATGCCACGTAGTTAGTTGTGTTTCGCCCTAGAATGAACGGTGAAGATAAGAGTTGAGCGTTACATAGTGTCGTGTCAGATAAGCACCGGTACTGTAGATGAGGATGAAAGAAACGAGATCTCTATATTGATTATTGAGAGACAAATACAGAGCGTCGACTAAACGATTCTTTGAAAATCAGTTCTGAGGGTGTAGCGTAAAGAACGTGGACTGAACCGTACCGGATTCCAAGTTTCTTTGTGAATGGGAGCATCCAATTAGAAGAAAGAGAGAGGTGTAGTGTTATAAAACGACACGATACGTTGCATTTCCTCTTCATCTCTCTTTCGTTCTCTGTGCGAAGCGCTTATCTTCGTTTTTTTGTGTGTTTCTCTTAATCGGCGGAGAGATGGTGGCGTCTGCGTTTTTACCGGAGCTTTGGACGGAGATATTGATACCCGTTTGTGCGGTCATCGGTATCGCGTTCTCGCTTTTTCAATGGTTCATCGTTTCTCGTGTGAAACTCACCTCTGACCTCGGGGCTTCGTCTTCTGGTGGGGCTAACAATGGGAAGAATGGTTATGGAGATTATCTTATCGAGGAAGAAGAAGGTGTTAATGACCAGAGTGTTGTAGCTAAGTGTGCTGAGATTCAGACTGCTATATCTGAAGGTAAGATCTCGTCAAACTTGATTCAGATCTTACGCTCCTTTTATCAGATCTGGCTCTGTGTTTGATTGTTATATTGATAACAAATACTCTGGAATGTTAGAATCTGATATTGCTAATGTAAGTATTGTGTGAGATTCTGAAATGATGTGTTATTCTTGAGTAGACGTTTTCGTAAATGATTGAAATCTGTTTGTTTGGGAACAGGTGCAACTTCATTCTTGTTCACGGAGTACAAATACGTTGGTGTCTTTATGGTTTTCTTTGCTGGTATTATCTTTGTTTTCCTCGGCTCTGTTGAGGGATTCAGCACTGACAGCAAGCCTTGCACTTACGATAAGGACAGAACTTGCAAGCCTGCATTGGCTACTGCTGCTTTCAGCACTATTGCTTTCGTGCTTGGTGCTGTCACCTCTGTTCTCTCTGGTTTTCTTGGAATGAAGATTGCCACATACGCCAACGCTAGAACCACCTTGGAAGCTAGGAAAGGTGTTGGAAAGGCCTTCATTGTTGCCTTTAGGTCTGGTGCTGTGATGGGATTCCTTCTTGCTGCCAGTGGTCTCTTGGTGCTTTACATTACTATCAATGTATTCAAGATCTATTATGGAGAGGACTGGGAAGGTCTATTTGAGGCTATTACTGGTTATGGGCTTGGTGGCTCTTCCATGGCTCTCTTTGGACGTGTTGGTGGTGGTATCTACACTAAGGCAGCTGATGTGGGTGCTGACCTTGTCGGTAAAATTGAGAGGAATATTCCTGAAGACGATCCAAGGAACCCAGCTGTAAGTTCACCATTTCACTGTGTTTGATAACACTTTGCTTTTTTCTGTTTTTTTTTAAATATTATTTTTACTCATTTTTTGGGATTATGTTACAGGTTATTGCTGATAATGTGGGTGACAATGTTGGTGACATTGCTGGAATGGGATCAGATCTCTTTGGGTCATATGCTGAAGCATCATGTGCTGCTCTTGTTGTTGCTTCCATCTCTTCTTTTGGTATCAACCACGATTTCACTGCCATGTGCTACCCATTGCTTGTCAGCTCAATGGGAATCTTGGTTTGTTTGATCACAACTCTCTTTGCCACCGATTTCTTTGAGATTAAGGCTGTGAAGGAGATTGAACCAGCATTGAAGAATCAACTCATCATCTCAACTATTATTATGACTGTTGGAATTGCTCTTGTTTCATGGGTTGGTTTGCCATCCTCCTTTACCATCTTCAACTTTGGAACACAAAAAGTTGTGAAGAACTGGTAAGATCCTGATTGCTTTTTTTAATAACTTTTATCTCTCGATATAATTCTCTGTACACATCTTTAAAGTCCGGCATTATTGTGGATTGCAGGCAGCTATTCCTCTGTGTTTGTGTTGGTCTTTGGGCTGGACTCATCATTGGCTTTGTCACTGAATACTACACTAGCAACGCCTACAGGTAAGAAAAAAATACTTCCCTGAATTTGATTAGCAACTTTTCACCATCTAGTACGACGAATATTTATTTTCTCGTGTTTTTGCAGCCCTGTGCAAGATGTTGCAGATTCTTGCAGAACTGGTGCAGCCACCAATGTTATTTTCGGACTTGCTCTTGGTTACAAATCGGTCATTATACCAATCTTTGCCATTGCTATCAGTATATTCGTAAGTTTTAGCTTTGCTGCTATGTATGGTGTTGCTGTTGCTGCTCTCGGTATGCTCAGTACCATTGCCACTGGTTTGGCAATTGATGCTTACGGTCCCATCAGTGACAATGCTGGTGGTATTGCTGAAATGGCTGGAATGAGCCACCGCATTCGTGAAAGAACTGATGCTCTTGATGCTGCTGGAAACACCACTGCTGCTATTGGAAAGGTATGGTGCCTTTTAAACCGCTTTATGCCATTCCATGGATCAGTTAAAGAGCTTGCGTACTTCAACTATTCCTCAGGTTGCCCTTGCATGTGACGTATTATGACATTTAATTCTTGTTGGTGGTGCACAGGGATTTGCCATTGGCTCTGCTGCCCTCGTCTCCTTGGCTTTGTTTGGTGCCTTTGTCAGCCGTGCCGGAATCCACACCGTCGATGTTTTGACTCCTAAGGTTATCATTGGGCTTCTTGTTGGTGCCATGCTTCCTTACTGGTTCTCTGCCATGACAATGAAGAGTGTGGGAAGTGCTGCTCTTAAGATGGTTGAAGAAGTTCGCAGGCAGTTCAACACCATCCCTGGACTCATGGAAGGTACTGCAAAACCTGACTACGCCACATGTGTCAAGATATCCACCGATGCTTCCATCAAGGAAATGATTCCACCTGGTTGCCTTGTCATGCTCACACCTCTCATTGTTGGATTCTTCTTTGGGGTTGAGACCCTCTCTGGTGTTCTTGCCGGCTCTCTTGTTTCCGGTGTTCAGGTAAAATATTTTCTTAGTTCTCTTGCCATTAACTCTATTCCTAAAACATATGCTCATCGATGCTCTTGTTAATTTCTAAACAGATCGCCATATCAGCATCTAACACTGGTGGCGCCTGGGACAACGCCAAGAAGTACATCGAGGTAATGGATTTTTCTTAAGCTTGAATTAAACCATTTGAAGAGATGAATTTTTTGACCAAAAAAGAGAAGAAGAAATGAATTCAAATCCTAAAGCATTGTGAGTTATTTGCAGGCTGGTGTATCAGAGCACGCAAAGAGCCTTGGACCAAAGGGTTCAGAGCCACACAAGGCAGCTGTGATTGGAGACACCATAGGAGACCCATTGAAGGATACTTCAGGACCTTCGTTGAACATCCTCATCAAGCTCATGGCTGTTGAGTCTCTTGTTTTCGCTCCCTTCTTTGCCACTCACGGTGGTATCCTTTTCAAGTACCTCTAAATTCTACCTGAGCGAAGAGGAAGATGACAACGATGATGATGAAGATCGATTCAAAACTCTCCTTTTTACAATTCTTATTTTCGTTTTTCGTAGGTGGTTATAAAAACCTGTTTTTGTTCATTCAAATGATGATGTTCCTTTCTCTCGCTCTCTCTCTCTCTCTCACTCTGTTTTTGTGCTGTCTAGATGATAGAAATCCACCGAGTATTTGAGACTTGTTTTAGCCGTTACCTCACTGCTTTATGTCTTAAATGTTTCGCTTCTTCGAGACAAATGGGGAATTGGTTGATGGTTATTAGTCTTTTATCAAGAGTGAAACTCGTTCTCATTTTTTTGTTAAATTCCTTCATGCAGTTATTACACAAACAAACAATGGTTAAACACAGCTTAAGTTTTCTAGCTTAGCTCCTCTATGAGCCTCGGCTCCAGCAACAATCTCCAATACCTCCCCAGTGATCTTAGCCTGTCTCGCTCGATTATAAGCCACCGTCAGATTCTTCTTCAATTCAACCGCATTATCTGTAGCATTACTCATCGCACTCATCCTCGACGCAAGCTCACTCGCTACAAATTCCTGCAATGCTCTTAAAATATGACTGTTCATAGAGTAGAGAAGGATTATCTAAGGGGTTTTCACTAATTATAATGTTTACTAGGGGTAATTCTCTAAACAGCTTTACATGAAACGAAATTTTAACAACTGGGAGTGAAACGAAATTCTACTAGTAGACAACTTGCGGAAATTCACATAAAACGAATAAGTTATTTTAATTTTGACCTCAATCTTTTATTTCCTTTATGGTCCTTGTGGTTGTGGTTTATTTTTAACATTTCTCCACTATTTCGATCGAATTGATCAGATTCAGATTCTGATATTTTTTATTGGGAGGTTCGCATCTCCTTCTTCCTCTCTCTTCTTCTTCTTCGATTCTCACAAATTCTCAGCACCTAAATTTTGGGGCTTAACACATAAACCAACTCTCAATTAACAAAAATCTTTCGCCACCACAATGCTATTGCATTTGTCTCCGGCGAAACCCATCCTGTTTTCTCCACCCAATCTCCGCCGCAATTCTCCCGCATTCCTCCTTTCTCCGCCGAGATCCCTTCAAGTTCGAGCCATCGATGCCGCTCAAATCTTCGATTACGAAACCCAACTGAAATCCGAGTACCGTAAATCCTCTGCTCTCAAAGTCGCCGTCTTGGGTTTCGGGAATTTTGGTCAATTCCTCTCCAAAACCCTAATTCGACAAGGCCACGACTTAATCACTCACTCTCGCTCCGACTACTCCGAAGTGGCCTCCTCAATCGGAGCTCGTTTCTTCGATAACCCCGACGATCTCTGCGAACAACATCCCGACGTCGTCCTCCTCTGTACCTCAATCCTCTCCACTGAATATGTCCTGAGATCATTCCCTTTCCAACGGCTCCGTCGTAGCACACTCTTCGTCGATGTTCTCTCCGTTAAGGAATTCCCAAAAACCCTCTTTCTCAAATACCTTCCAAAGGAGTTGGACATTCTCTGTACTCACCCAATGTTTGGACCCGAGAGTGGAAAACATTCTTGGTCTAACTTGCCTTTGGTTTACGACAAGGTGAGAATCGGAGACGAAGCTTCAAGACACGAGAGGTGTGAGAAATTTCTGAGAGTTTTCGAGAGTGAAGGTTGTAGAATGGTGGAGATGAGCTGTGAGCAACACGACAAGTACGCTGCTGGATCGCAATTCGTGACGCATACAATGGGAAGGGTTTTGGAAAAATTTGGTGTTGAGTCTTCGCCGATTAATACTAAAGGTTATGAAACTTTGCTTGATTTGGTGGAGAACACATCGAGTGACAGCTTTGAGCTTTTCTACGGTTTGTTTATGTATAACCAGAATGCTCTTGAGCAGTTAGAGAGATTGGACATGGCGTTTGAATCAGTTAAGAAGGAGCTGTTTGGGAGAATGCATCGTGGTTACAGGAAGCAAATGTTTGGTGGTGAGGTTTTTACGGAGGAGAGACCAAACAAAATAGAGCAGAAATTGCTTTATGATGCTGGTCCTCTGATGAAAGAGATACCATCATCACCATCACCATCACCATCATCATCTTAAATTATAAATTGCAGAGGTTTGGTGTATTTTGTTTGATTCGGAATAAAAAGTTCTTTTTGAAATACACAGTTGGAAAAAAGAGAGTTTTTGATGTGTTCTCATATAAATGTATCAATAATCAATTTATGAACTTGTCTAATCTATTTGAGATACTGTCGGAACTGACAACATAAAAGAGTTTTTTTCAATCGTGTATCCATTGGAATGAAAATATCGTTATGGCCCAATAACTTAATGGGCCTTCTTGAATGTCTCGTACTAAATCATGAGGAAAAAAACACAGATTTGAATTCTCTGTTATCAAAAGCCAAAATAGGTTGACACGTGCGGGCACGATCACTGGTTCGTCTTTTCCCCAAATTGCAACCCTAAACCCCACACACATCGACGACGAAAACTAAACAAAAGATTGAAACTTTGATCGAGGATTTTCTCTTCTTTACTAGCAAAGCTTCAACAATGGAAGTCATGGACAATTGGGTAGCCGAATTTTTCCTCCGTCGCCAGCAAAATCCGAGGGTTTATGCTACTGCCCTGTTATCGGCTTTGAAACTGGTAGATTCCGACGACTGTGTAAAGCTCAAGATAACTGCCGTTTTGCGGGACATCTCCAATTTCTTGATTCGAGGCATAGTTGACGAGAAAATGCTTGACCTTCTCGAGATTCTTGAAAAGCTTCTGTTGCAGGAACATTCGGTAATCATGGACTCTCTCAAGTCTGCCTATTTCTGGACGGCTGCCGAATGCACGCTTAGGTTCATGTGGCCTGTGACTGCTTCGGATGGCTTCTTCAGCGATGCCCTTGAAAGGATTTGGAAGAAGCGGATTAAGATGTTGAAGGAGAGGGAGAGCGTTCTAGTGACTCATGAGTTCTTGAAGTGGGAGAGAGATCTAAACAAGGCGTTTGAGGAACCTGAGCTCTACCAGAAGATTCGTGAGACTAACATCAGATACAATGCCATTTCTCATCTTACTCAGCTTCTCAAGGAGCAGTGGGCACTCCTTGGGTGTTCCTCTCTTGAATCAGAAGCTAGACAGATGCTTCTTAAGCGCAAGGGTCCCAATGCTGCCCGGAAAAAAGTTCATGGTTTAGGTAGAGCTGGTGATACTATTGGTAACGTCAGTGAGAGGAGGTTGAGTAGACATGGAAACAAAAGAGAGAAAGCTAACGATGATGTAGAAGTGGAAGATGTGGAGAATGCTGATGGGGTTGATAAGGTGAATGAACAAGAACAGGAACATGAGTCAAGTCTTAATAAGGGAGACATAACAGTAGCTCGAGAGCTTAAGGATTATTTGTTGGAAATTCAAAGAGTGGTCGACCCTTCCACCAGGCAAGGGCAAGAACCTAAGAATGCAATGGACCAGTCAGTTGATGTCACTCCTCTGCCTGATGGGGCAAATAGGACTGAAACAGGAAGATTTCAATACCAAAACGAAGCAGAAGATAGTGAGGGAACATCATCGTCTGGAAGAGTCCGGCCTCATCTACCAACACCGGAATCTCTGAATGTATCACCGTTGAAGAAAGGAAGATTGGAAAAATCTCGTCCTAGAAGGAAAATGAAATTCTGGACGCCTGAAGAAGTGAACGCTCTTGAGGGAAGGAGTTAAAGAGTATGGAAAATCATGGAAAGATATAAAGAACTCAAACCCTGTTGTATTCGCTGATAGGAGTGAGGTAGATTTGAAGGATAAGTGGAGGAATTTAGTTGGTCGGCAGTAGTAGGAATCTTGCCTGGTCGCTTATGGATGTTTTTGGACAGTTTGGTTTTTAGTTCTTGTGGAATAAGTTCTTGATTCAGTCTTTTGTAGAATATGTTCTTGATTCAGTCTTTTGTAGAATATGTTCTTGATTCAGCTTTTTTGTAGCTAGTGTCAAACTTTAGACGGTATTTCTTGTATCTCTATTGACCAACTGATACAAAATGCAATGATTTTAAATATTTGTTCCTATGATCAGATCAAGCAAGCTCTGAAACCCATCTCTAACTCCTCCCGGTTCAAGTCCTTGCCGATGAAAACGATCTTGTTGATTCTTGTTTCATCTTTTCTCCACAACCGGTCTGGTGATCCTTCAAATATTTCATGAACTCCCTGTCCCAACCATCAAAAACCCAGCAAGTCAGACAGAATTGTATATCAACAGACTCTGATGCTTAAAGATTCAGTTGAAGTAATATAATACCAAAACAATGATAAATGATGGTCACCTGAAAAACGAATCTCTCGTCCATGTCTTGGACAGAGAGGATACCTTTCATTCTGTATATATCCTCACTACGTTGGTACAAAAGCGCCCCAAGCCACATGTTAGCCTGATGCATTAGATGATGCAGGTAATCAATCACTCATCTCATGAATCGTTAAAGTTAAAAATAAAAGTTCTGGTGCTACAGTTAATACATCAAATGTTACAAAACTTAAGCCATACTGGGTTACCTTCTCTAGGTCTAAGTCTCCTTCACAAACTATACTGACTGAAGCAACACCAGGGTCATGGGTGTGATCATGAGAATGGTGATGCTCTGCAGCTTCAGAAGCAAAACTAATCAGTGCATGTAGGCGGTAAGTATTAAGTAATAAGGTCAGCCTTTGGTAGCCATATAACATACCGTGTTCATGATCAAGCTCATTGTGGTGATCATGGCAGTCATGACCATGCTCATGGTCATGGTGATGATCATCATGACCCTCGTGATCTTCCTTCTCTTCTTCATTTACAGAGCTCTCAATTCTGGAAAGATTAACAGTTAGCCACCAGCAATAAACCAGAGTGACAAAATCAGTCACGTTAAAACAGAAATTCCACAGCCAACAAACGTACTACAATACATTATGGACAGATGTTTTTGCAATGACTCGTAATAAGATATTAATTAGGTGTACGATAAAACCGGACCTTTCTAGATCAAAACCTCCAATTCCAAGGACATAATCCAAGTCAACTTTCCCATAATTTGTCCGCTTCATGTGAGCCATGCTGTTTATGGTCTAAAAATAACCATAGCATAAATGTTAACTCAGCAAAGAGACTAAATAGATGTTCAAAGAGGAAAATATATCAGAAGAAGCAGAACCTACCTTTATCCTCTGCATCACTGAATCTAGTTCTGGCTCACCAACAAGATCAGTCTGCAACAAGGTACAAACATGTCTCAGCTTGTATTATATGTCGAGGATGAACAATACATAGCAGACCATTGAGAAAGTTGAACTACAAACATCAATCGCACGTTTCAAATACAATTGTTACCTTGTTAACTATGATACGATCTGCGTAAGCTATTTGTTCAACAGCCTCATTGACATAGCCTTCAGGTTTAACCTCATCTAGATGCAAACGAGCATGCTTGGCATCAACAAGAGTTACAACCCCATCCAGTTTAACATCATTGAAAATTTCATCCTCGGCATAAAAAGTTTGAATAATAGGAGCTGGATTTGCCAATCCTGAAAAGAAAAATTAAACATCATATACTAATTACTCACTCCCCAAAGTCTTTAAGAAACTAGAAATAATGTAGCTCCAGAGCTTAGTTCCAACTGAACTAAACAGAAAAAAAAAGAGTTGACTACAGTAATCTGACCTGTTGTCTCGATTACTATATGATCGAACTCTCCTTTCTTCTTCTGAACCAATTCAGAAATCATCCTCACAAGATCACCCCTAACTGTACAACACAGACAGCCATTGTTAAGCAATATAATATCCTCTGTTCCCGAAGTTTTAGCTGCCACAAGCGATCCATCAATGTCCACTTCACCAAACTGAGAATTCACATTTAGCACGAATTAGAAAATCATAAAATCATAATATTAAACTTCTCAGACACATAGATTAATACAATACCTCATTCTCAATTACAGCTATGCGTTTCCCATGATCTCCCGTCAATATATGGTTTAGCAATGTTGTCTGTATACACTCAGAACAAAAAAAAAAAACCCCATGAAAATCAGCATTTGCTCAGATAAAAATTTAAAATTTTTGAGACTTGAGCAGAATTTTATGAATCCTAGATTTGAAAATAAAGAACAAGGCTCACCTTACCAGAGCCGAGGAAGCCCGTGATTATAGTGGCAGGAATTCGATTGTCGGGAAGAATCTCAGTGGTAATATCAGAGGAATCATCAGTCTCCACAATCGCCAGCGATGAAGCAGCGGCAACAGCGGAGTAGAATCTCCGACGACTGTCAGAGTATATCGCCGCGGGATAGAATGGCAATGGCTTAGTTCTGAGGGAAACTGTAGCTCTCCTGCGACTAGCAAAAGCGAACCGATGATTCAACGCCGTCACGGGTCGTGGAACGTTGACCGTAAGGGAAGTCGTGACTACGTCGAATCTTAAAAGCGTCGCCATTGTTATTAGGGTTTAAGCTATTCCTTGAACTTTCGAATTTGCTTTGAAGATACACATTTACTTTGTAGCTTCACATTTTACACGCTTTTATTTTTCTACATTTTTTTTTTGCCAATTTGATCCAACGGTTGAGATTGACATGAAGTTAGTCATAAATTCAGCCGATTTGGTTTCATTGTTAATTGTTTTTTTTTTTTTGGTCAACAAACATGAAAGTTGAAACTAGTAAAGTTTATCTAGAAGGCAAAAATTGGTAGAACATCACTCTATGATAAGTCTCCCTCTGTTTCATTTTAATATTTTGATCGGCTAATACTTATCATAGAGTGACTTTAACTCATTATCATAGAACATCACTAGTATTAGCCGATCAAAAAAATTAAATTGTTTTTGTCACAAAACACGCGTAATATTTAAATAATTTTTAGTTAGGATTACTTCAGATTTCAGAATAGTTCCTTGCGTGCATCACATTTAGTTAGATAGAAGAAGTAAAGAAGAGCATAATCCGTTATTTTGTTATATAACAAATATACATAACTCTGGCGATAATTTCTGATTTCAGTTTTTTTGAATCAGTTTGTCTAGCAACTGCATTGATATCAATGGAAGATAAGTTGATTTAATTATTTATGCAGATTCAAAAGTACCTTTTTCCAATTAATATTGTTTCTAAAACAAGAAGTATCAAATTCCGAGTAACTGTATCTATATTGGCGGTAGATAAATAGATTTGTTTAATATTATTTCTTTTTTTAATGCAGATCCAAAGTTACTGTTCTCATAAATAATTTTATGAAACAAAAATGTAGGAACCTATATATTCAAAGCTAAAAAGAACGTTCTTTCAAAAAAAGAAAACTAAAAAATAACGTTGGTTTCATGCAGAAAAATTAAGAGTTTTACTATTAAAAAAAAAGAAGCTTTAGACTATGATTTAGGGAATACGAACTCGAAATTTTGGTCTGTGTATATGCAGGTGAAGTTCGTTATATTTTAGAAGAATTGTTTTTTAATTGTAAATTGAAAGGAAACAAGAACATCAGTTAGGACAAAACAAAACAAAAAATCACAGAAATCTCAACTGGGGTCCACAAATAGTGGGACCCGCGGGCTTCTTTATTCTTCCATCTTATCTTAAAATGCGTTTAGATTGTTCCGAAGCTAAATCCAAACCACCCTAAGGGTGATTCAGCTTACACGTGTCAGAAGATAGTAGGCTCAGAATTAGGCTCGTCTCACGGCCACTTTGCACATTTCTATACTCTTTCTCTCTTTCTTCTTCACCGTCTCGTCAAAATCACAACAAAAAGCTTTGATCAAAAGCGATCACTGTTAAACCTCCAGAAATTTTCCTCGGCAAAAATAATCTGCGATCGATCCGCCGCGATGATTCGGTACGTATCGGCTTATTCTGTTAGTTTCGTGGCGGTAAAATCGATCAACTCAGTACACAACTGTTTGTTTGTGCACAGTTCATTTATACAGAGTCCTTTCTTTTATAGTATTTTTGATAATAAGCTGCTAAATAATCCGATTGTTTTTGAATTAGGTTAACTATAGGTTTTAGTGTTGGTCTTGTAGTGTTGATGCACATTTATACCTTATGTTATATTATTTGTTTTCATCCGATTGATTTGGGTTTGAAACATTGCATCGTTTTTGTAAAGTTTCTTTTGTTGTCTCTGTTGAGTCTTTTATAAGCTAATCTTGATGTGAGTGATTGTGATCGTGCTCTGTTTCAGTGTCTAAAGAAGATTGATAGTTCTCGATTACATCATCATGGGAGGAGCTTGCTCAAGGAAAAGAGATCAACAAGTTGAGGATATTTTAAACAGAGGTGTATCTGGAAAATATAGCAAGAGTTCAAGTTCGAAATGGTTAGCAACTTCGCTCTCTAGGCCCGCCTCTGATGTTAAACGGAATAATGGAGGATGTCCATCGCTTATGGAGCTCTGTATCCGCAAGATACTGGAGGTACATATTGTTTCCATTTACAAGGCTGTGACTAAATGTGTAAACGCTAACCAAATTTTTGAACTTTCTTTCACTGCAGGACATAGATAGATATACCAAATTCTCTGACCTGCCTAGGGATATCAGTCAGCAGATTTTTGATGAATTGGTGTATTCCCATCGGTTAAATTTAAAGTCTCTTGAAGCATTTCGGGAATGTGCAATCCAGGTAAAGGTCCTTGGTATTTCTCTCTTTACTAATCCCCTTCGTGTTCATGTCCTTCTAGTGCAATGAATCTCACCATTTGTGAAAGCAGGATCTTTACTTGGGAGAATACCCTGGAGTAAATGATGACTGGATGGATGTCATTTCCTCGCAAAGTATATCGTTGCTTTCTGTTGATTTTTCGGGGTCCGATATCACAGACTATGGGCTGGTTTCTCTTAAAGGTTGCACAAATCTGGAATCCTTAAACTTTAATTTCTGTGATCAGATATCAAACACTGGACTCGAGCATCTCAACGGTAAACTTTACTCATTTTCAGTCATTTCTATTTTTTCCTGCTGATCAAAACTTCCTTGTACTTTGTATGTGGATGTTTCCTAAGCGTAGCACTTACATTACAGTTATACCTTATGCACTTACTTTCATTTGTTTGATGGATGTTATTCCTCCAAATGATAACTATCCACAAACAATTTCAGGCCTTTCAAATTTGACAAGCCTAAGCTTCAGAAGGAATGCTGCAATCACTGCACAAGGCATGCGAGCCTTTTCCAACTTGGTTAACATGAAGAAACTAGATCTTGAGAAGTGTCCTGGGATTCACGGTGGGCTCGTTCACCTGCGAGGTACATTACTTCGTGTTCTACTTGTGATAATTTCTTGTTTCTGGCATCTCTGATATTGAGAGCTCTCATGATATGTGATGAATTAATCCAAAACCAAGTAGTCCCTGTGGCTAATATCAATTCTGCATCCTATTTTTCCACCTTATCAAGCCAATGCATTTCCTTCATCCTATTTAGCTTCTCCACTTTTCTGTCTTTTCCAGATTTAACCAAACTAGAGTCCTTGAACATAAAGTGGTGTAACTGCATAACAGATGCAGACATGGAGCCTCTCTCAGGTAGCAATAACATGCGTCTCCTTCACATATATTCTCTAATTTTCCCCAATAGATGTGCTTACTCATTTTTGCTTCAGAACTTACAAATTTAAGGAGCTTACAGATTTGCTGCAGTAAGATTACCGATTATGGTATTAGCTACCTTAAAGGTACTTGAATTGGGGTTTTGATTATTATTACTTCCTTTTGTTTTGTCTCACATTTTCACAGCGTATTCTTAGTTGGATCATTTAAGTACCTCATCCGGTTAGATTCATTTGTATCACCTGGTTGTTTCAGGGCTAAACAAGCTTAATTTATTGAACTTGGAGGGGTGCCGTCATGTTACTGCTGCATGCTTGGACACACTCACAGGTTTTTATAATCATCCTTTATGGTTGTATGCAAGCTTTGTAGTATTTTTGGGATCATCCAGTCAGTTGGATGTATGATACTTTTTGAACTACACTTCTGATGAATTTCTGCCAGATGAACTCATACAAGTCATTTTTCTTTGTTTATATAGCTCTTAAAGGCTTGATGTTTCTGAACCTCAATAGATGCAATTTTTCAGACAGCGGGTGTGAAAAGTTTTCTGGTGAATGTTAGTGACTTCTTTGCAGTTGAAATTGATTTTTATTTGCGTGTGGATGACTTTGTGTCACGCTCCTTTTCAGATTTAATTAATTTGAAGATATTAAACTTGGGCATGAACAACATTACGAATTCATGCTTGGTCCACCTGAGAGGTTGTCTCACTTTCTTACTGTGTTCCTATTTGTACTATTTTTTGTTTGTTTCTTCTCTCTTTACCATGTCGTGTTGTCTGAGAAATGACTGCTAAATTGTTAATCAAGATAAAGTATCTTCTCAGGTTTGACAAAGTTGGAGAGCTTGAACTTGGATTCTTGTAGAATTGGTGATGAAGGACTGGTACATTTATCAGGTGATTGGTACTTTGCTTTTTTTTCTCTTACCACAGATGATCCGATATTCAAATATAGTCGTGTGGTTTAGGTATGATTGGGCTGAAATCTCTGGAGTTATCCGATACCGAAGTAGGAAGCCACGGGCTTCGGCATCTTTCTGGTCAAACATTTTCCCTTCCTTTGTCCTTTCCGTTTTGCATCTTTTGTGTTATTTGGTGTAATGCTCACTGCAGATAACCTATGTTGATTAGCGCATATATGTTACTCTATAGGCCTGGCAAACCTAGAGAGCATAAACTTGTCATTCACTGTTGTGACCGATACCGGTTTAAGGAAATTATCTGGTTTGACATCTCTTCGAACACTGAATCTAGATGCTCGTCATGTTACTGATGCTGGTCTTTCCGCACTTACAAGTAAGTCATTCCATTGCGTCCATAAACTGAACCACCTCACAAGTTATTTGGCTTTGTTTTGTATGATGTGGTAACAGGTTCCCCCTATTAAAATCCAAACATTCCTGTCTGTTTTTGTTCTAGGCTTGACTGGGTTGACTCACCTCGATCTCTTCGGTGCTCGTATCACAGATTCTGGAACAAACCACCTACGAAGTAAGTTTTTAAATGTTTAGTATCTATTTCTATTCGTAGAGATCTGCCTAATATACTTTTTTCTGTTGGTTTTCTTTTGATACAGACCTGAAGAAACTGCAGTCACTTGAAATATGTGGTGGTGGATTAACCGATGCTGGTATCAAGAACATTAAAGATCTTTCATCACTCACTCTCCTCAATCTATCACAGAACTCCAATCTCACAGACAAAACATTGGAGTTTATTTCCGGTAAAATTACAATTCTTGATTTAATCAGGCAAATTATATGTACCTGAAACCTGAACCATGATCTAAAAAAACGTAGGATTGACCGGATTGGTCTCTCTAAACGTCTCAAACTCTCGAGTATCAAACTCAGGACTACGTCACCTGAAGCCGTTGAAGAACCTGAGATCTCTGACCTTGGAATCCTGCAAGGTCTCTGCTAACGACATCAGGAAGCTTCAGGCGACGGATCTGCCAAACCTTGTCAACTTCCGTCCTGAATAAATTATTTGTCAAAGGGGCAGCACATTCACAAATCTGTAAATAGATCGATCTCTTCTGGTCTTGGACAAAGCCACTATCTTCCTCATATAACATAAATATATCTAGCGATGCTCTTCTTCAATTATTTACCTGAAGAAACTGTAAATAAAGCTTTTAAAGCCAAGGTTGGACAGAAGAGTCTTCCAAGACTCTTCTATGTGGTCAGCTTTTGGGATCTGTTTAGTTTGTTTATTTAAAACAAATAAAAAACTGTCAGAAGGAACAGATCACTCTTGTAATTGGTATATAAATTCCAAATATCGATCTGATTGGTTTGTTTATTTACTAAAGTTGATTAAAAAATACTGTCAAAAGAATCAGATCACTCTTGTATGTTTTATGTAAATTCCAAATATCATCTGTAATATATAATTGATAATATTTTCTAGCACAAAAGAAATTTTCAAATAAAAATCTCAGACAAGGAAAAGAGACAGGAACAACATCAGTCACTGTTTTTATCCAACTTCGCTACTGAATTACTGTAATTTTGTGTTACAACTTACATCTAAACATGTTAGAATCTGTGGGTCACAAATCTTTCTACCCAAAAAAAAAAAAAAAACTCTTAAAAAGAAGAAAGGGAATCAGAGAGGTAGGTGACTCTCGGATTAGATCATCTCTGTGGCTGATCAGAGGCAGATGCTCCAACAGGAGGTGCAGCTACTGCACCGCTAGCTGACCCGTTCTCAGCCGGTGGAGCGACTCCCCATTTACCTTCCGACTCGAGCGGTTCGAATATATGAACTCCTCCATCTGAGAGACCAATAGCAAACATGTTTGGTTCTTGCGGATGTGCGGCAATCACCAGTGGGTGTACGTTCGAATTGCTGCACATATGAGAATAAGATGAGCTTTATCTCGTAACTGATTGATGTAATGAAACGAAACTATAGACATCTGTTCTCTAGTGAGCTTTGAATCTGAAAAAAAATCAAGATTACTCTGTTTACCTGAGACTAGCTGGTAGATAAGCAGAAGGATTCACCCGGCAACGCAATCTTAGATTTGTAGAGCTAAATACACAAACTGTTGCATCCATAAAACTCGCGTAGACCAACTGGCTATCACATGAGAATGTGGCATGAGTGATCGGAGCTAATGATTCTCGTACAGTCCACTGAAACAATGCAATCATCAATCATCTTTCAAATTCAATAAATTGTACATCTTAACTAGCAAGAGAGAGGACTATAACTAATATACCTGTTTCATGCATTCGAGTTTCGTAGTTTCGTATATAGCAAGTTGTGTCTCGTGTACGACGAGGAAATGAGCTTGATCTAGATGGAACTGAACACGTGTATCTGAAGGTGCAGTGTTTGGTCTTCCCTGTGGAAGTGGCAGAACCTTGCTTCTCTGCTTCTCCCATTCATCTGTGTTCCAAACACAAAGCTGCAATAAAAAAATAAAAAAACATTCAAAAGACGATCTTGTTTTCATTGATTCTCAAAGAAAAAGATGGTTTAAGGCGGGAACCTGAGCATCTGCTCCAGACGAAACCAACACATTTAATACGTTGGAAAAGGCAAGACCAGTTATTCTCTTTGAATGACCTTTAAGCTTACTCTTCACCTGTGCGAGAAAACAAGGAAAATGTTGACCATCATATCAGCAAACATAACAATACTTCTTTTCTACATTCTTCTCTGGAGATATCGATTTATTACCTCATCAACACGAACATTATAAATCTGAATCGTACTATCATCCATTCCGATAGCGATGATATTGTTGTCTTGAGGATGAAAAGCAAGAAAGGTTGCAGCAGGCGGTGGTGGCATGAATGTAGCCATTGTCTGCAAATTATTAGCCAAGAACAATCAGTCAAAATGCATTCACAAAACATCATATAGTAAGCATTTGTGTATCATCCCCATTACCTTAAATGTCATCATGTTAAATAAAGAGATCTTCCCTCCGGAAGCTGACATTACGTATGAATCATTCTTGGATAAAGCAAAACAAGGTACAGCTTCCTCGGGATTGGTTTCAGAAAAGTCGTTAGTCATGAGGATCCCACTTGCTGGTTGCCATTGCTGAGGCGGCAAAGTAGCTGTCGCCTACGCAAATGAATCACGGAAATCGAGATGCAGATATCAGTGACACTTATCATTATTTGATCACGAAATAGAGAGTTAAATTCACCTTTCCAGTAGAGTTGCGGTCATTCCGCTGCCATTTCCATAGGAGATGAATAGCGTTTGATGCCAGAGCCAAGATAGCGTTTCCTGAATTCGTGAAAATCAATCTTGATATCTGAAAATCAATTTTACCGTCAGAAAAAAATAAAAACGACTATACATGGCTCAGAAAATGAATATTTATACACCTTGGCGACTCTCAGATTTTCAGGGAGTCTCAGTGACCTGCACTGAGAAGGCTCGCTGACTTCAGTAAGCTTCCATATCTTAGACTTATCATTTGATTCTTCTGTAATCACTGGCTTCACATCCACCATATTCCGCGAGTCTCCATTCTATAACAGACAAGTGATGATAAATGATTGAAAGATATAATAAAAATGAGTGAAAGAACAAAAAACAATAATTATTACCATTCCTTGGATGGAAACTACATTGGCTGATCGATCTGCAAGTCCCGCATTCGTTGCAGCGGCTGCTGCTGCCGCTGCAATGCTGTTTATCGCAGGCTGCAAATGTAGATACAAAGTATTGACGAAATCTTTCAATTGGGGGTAAGTAATTTGAAGCTTAGCTTATATTCGAAGTACCTTGGACGTTTCAGAGGATATGTTATCAAAAGTGTGCAATAGCCTTAGACCATCTGAGTTTGCCATAACCTTGATCACATTCTCATTTCCAGACACGGCTAGGAGAGAGCCTTCCTTGTTAAACCGGATACGCGGGCTTGCCTGGTTTAATATTAGAAGTGCAGTTTAAGAAGAAACTCCGAAAGAATATTTAAACGTTTCAAAACATGCTTTTGTTCACGTACCTGGAGGCCTCCATCGGCATCAATGGCAGTTAAAAGCTGTACAGAGTCCATATCCCAGAACTTAATGGAGAAATCATCACCCGCAGCTAGATAACGGTTTTTAGTTGTATCAAACTGCACAACACCGAGGGAACGCTTATGGAATCCTTGATAAGTTCTTTTAACTGCTCCTTCGCTTTCATTCCATTCAACTATGAAAGACTCTCCATCTTTACTCGTCCCACAGGAGAATAGCCTTGCTCCATCGGCACTATAAGCCATTGTAGTACACCAGCGACCAGGTGCATCATAGTCAACTCGAGAACCCATATTATCATACAACCATGCTTTAATTTTTCCATCGAGAGCAGTCGAAAATATGAACTTGAAGACAAGATGAATAAAACAAATCAAAAAATTAAAACATGTAATGAAAGAGAGAGAGATCAATGGATACCTAAGCTTACCTGAATGTTTTCCTTGTAGTGAGGACATACGGAGTAAACAGGAGCTTCATGACCTTCAAAAGTATGCCTTTTGACACCTGTTGCAGCATCCCAGACCTTGATGGTTTTGTCATCACCACAGGTTATTACACATAGTTGCTTGTTTGGAGTCGAGAAGGCAATATCATTCACACCACCAACATGAGCATCAATCTGAAATAATCACAATGTTACAAAAGAATCCCTCAAGGGAAAAAAAGAATGCCAAAAAGAGAGGCTTGTGAATGTTATGAGACCTCAAGGTGTTGCCTCATGTCTTCACCTCCGTGATAAGAGTATAGTTGTATAATATGTCTCGAGTAAGCAACTCCTGCAATTGAGAACGTTGGGCTGACTTATAAAGTTACATTCATGTGCAGAATTGAATTTAAAGGTGAGTTCTTTACCAAACAAGGAACCGTCAGGGCTCCATATCACGCGGTTGACTGAAACGACAGGTTCTTTCACCAGAGCAGCCTGAAGATACAAATATTCAGTCACTATAGATTCATAACATATACCAATACTGATATTTTGTTGTTGTTATGCATAGACACCTGCAAGGGCATTGAACATTTACTCAAGTCCCAAACTTTGAAGGTTTTCTGAACTAATCGCTCCCGAGAACCAACTTCCCATAGCCCAATATCCCCAACATTTGTACCAACTGATACAAGTACAACAACACAATCAAGTTAGAAAGTCTCTGAGGATTATTGTAAAATACAAGAAAACACATACACAGAGCAAGAAACAGACCTAGAAGCAGAGTCTGTTTTATTGGATGGAAGTCCATGCTCATGGGAGATGAGCCCTGAGTCAAAGTTCGTACAACTGTCTTGGGCAAGTCATCAGGTGCTTTGAAAGCCGGAGTATGACCATGGGCCTGCCCTGGAAATGACATCGGTAACATGTTCACACCTAGATTCACCTCATCAGAGATTCCCATAGGCCTTGTTCTTTTAGAGACATGTTCAGAATCCGCTGATGGATAGTCTAAAGCAGCATTAGTTGGCAGAGTTCTCGGGTGCTTCAATGCCGCTATATCAAAATGGGAAAGGAGTTCCATTGTAAGCACACTGCAGAGATCACACAAAGTTTGTCTGAATAAATACACATTTGATATGTGGTACCTGGGATCGATGGACCACCAAGTGCAATGGCTCCTGCTGAGACAGCTGGATGCGAAACAGAGGATGGACTAGACATCCAACCAGCAAGAGGCGTTGGAACGGGTGAGGCCGTTGTTTGAAATGGCTGGAGACATACAGACAATCAAATACTTGACGTTGGGAAATAAATAAATAACAATTATGGAAATTAAATTACCCCGTGTGCACCTAAGGGAGAAAATCCTCCAGCTTTTGGTAATCCTCCGAGCAGTGGATTGTTCACAGGTGATGGAGCCCGTGCGCCATTTGGAGGGCCACAAGAGTGATCTACAAAAAGTGTCTTTATATCTGGATTTGGCCTTGGATTTTTACACAGCTGATGTTGCCAATTTAAGCTGCGGGTCAAAAGGCAGAATGAGTTAATATAACAACAACTTGAAGTGAATAAGACAAAATGATTAAGGGACAAAGCAATTAACCTCTGGTTGATCAAAGTCCTCAGCCTAGAATTTCTAAGAGTAGGAAACTGCAATTTATCACGGAACAACGGATTCGCCTCAATCAGCTTTTTAAGTTCCACCAACATAATAGCTCTTGCAGACTTGGTGTCCCCATACTTGGACAGCTGCTCATTCTCCCTAAAAGTTCATCAAACTCAAAACATTTAAATCCTCTGCATCATCTTTCTTTTGCACTATCGCTAAGTTTCTTTAAAAAGCATTAGAAGACTACACCAAGGCAGTAAGACTTTACCGAAAGTTCTCTAATGTCAAGAGCTGCGTAATTTCCTTGAAAAGCTCCTCGTTAAAAGTTGAAAACACTTTCAAATCCTTCACTAGTATATCCACAGCCTTGGGACGATCATGCCTACCAAGAAAAGGCACCAGGTGAATCACAAATCAAAATCTGTTTCTATTGTTATTTCACTGCGAGAGGGAAAAAAAAGAAGAAGCCCATAACTTCTTACTTATCCAAAGCCTCGAGATACTTCTGCTTTCTTATCTCGAAGAATATCTTCATAGAGTATCTATTATCATCTACTTTAGTGAAACCAGAGAGATACTTCTCAACCTCATCCCAGTTTCCATTATGCACCTCATCCTCAAAATATTTCATATTAAAGAAAAACCCAGACTCTTGTTCAAGCCTGACACATGAGAAAATTTTACATAGCAATGCATTATTAACCAACACAAGAGCTAATAAAGTTAGATCGAAAGAGGCGCGTGAAATCTAGAGTTACTTGTGAACAGTCTCTTTAAACTTTTCTTCGTCGAGAAACTGTAAGATCAAGAAGACGAGCTCTCTACTAAGAGAAGACATGTTTCTCTCACTTCCTTTAAGACCTTTTCAACTCAGATGCACAACACCTACCGATACTATCACCAGATCTGCAAAATGGCGACGATAAACATAAATGGCGGAAATGAGCTATAAAATCTGGAAATGAATACTAAAAAATTGAACCTATATCTGATTAATTATCCACAAACTTCGCATCTATGCAGATAACGCAAAATCAGGAAACCTAGGTCTTCCTAGAATTGGAAGATTGAATTAAATAGCTTAAAAAGAGAATCTTTTTTACTACATGAAAAAAGCAAAATAATTATCAGAAAGCAAAAACCCAGAAAAGCTAGGGCAAAAGGATTTCCTTTTAAAAAAAAAACAGAAAAAATAATAAATTCGAAACAGCTAGATTCCATTAAACAGAGGCAAAGGTACAAGCGTGAAGCTTACTAACCATGAAAGAAGAAAGATATCGATGAAGAAGACGAAGACCAACTTCTCTCTCTCTCTCTCTCTGAATGATTTTTGGACTCTCTTTTTTTGTTCTCTCTTCCGAAAAAAGCAATCTTGAAACAAAAAGAAATGAATTCTTCTCTCTCTTCGAAATATATATATATACGGACATTAAAACTTGCAGAAATGGAGATTTTAATAAGAGAAGGTGACAGATAATTGGATGCTGATAAGTAGTTTAACCTATCACTCTATCAAAAGATAACTGCAGTAAACAAGAGTGATATGTAGTCTTGCTTATCCATAAGACTTGATCGGCTACATTTCTGGACGTTCTCGGCTCGGAATATTAGTTGCCAGCTGTACTCCATGGAGGTTTTATCCTCTACATCGCGATGGGTTTACAAGTATAGGGAGAACCGTCGATTTTGGTTCGTTGGCGCGGAGGACGGAGATCTAACGGCTATAGTTTCATTCAATGTGTCAGAGTTGTCTGAGAACCCTCGTGGCACACGACAAAGCTTAAAAATGGAGTAGTTGCCCTCAAGTTTGACTCGTATTACGGATATGACATTGAGCTAATTGCTCTTGAAATGCGGGACTCATCGAGCATCAAGTGATCAAGAAAAGTTCAACTCGTAAAGATACTACGTCTTTCATCTCGCCGGGATACGAATTATAAGATTTTGAGATTTTTTAATATTTCGCTGAGTTCATATAACTAAGAGAAGAAGATAGGGTCAAATTGTACTTTCTTACTTTTTTTACTCTCTTTTATTATTATTATTATTATTATTATTTCCAACAAAAATATATAAAACTACAAAAATAACATTAAAAATCATCTATATACATGTAAAATAGGGTCCAATTGAGTATTATTTTTTAAGATGTCGAGAAATTTTACGTTACCTATTTTCATAAATTTAAAATATTTACCTCTTGATCGGAATGTTTATAAATTTCAAAATGTATTCTTTCAAATTGCGACTAGGACCAGTTAGATAGGGATGAGCTGGATTAATTCGGTTTAAATAATAGAGAGGAAGTACAAAAGAGCTTCGAAGTAAGTAACATTAAAGATTCATTCTTTTGATGTTAACAAAAAAAAAATGAAAGTGGTGAAGGTATAAATAAAATTATTAAATAGATCAACATGAGGGGGAAGATATGAATGAAGGAGGGCATTTAATGAGGATTGTGTATTTAGAGTTGCACGTTTGAGGATTTGACATCTATCCCCTCCAAACACAAACACTGTCGTCTCACCATCACCACACGTAAATTATCTATATATATATATATATCATTTATGTTTTTTTTTGTTAAAAGGCTAATAGGTAATTTATGTTAGTAATATATATATATATACTATTTTGTTAAAGAAGTAATATGTTACCAAACAAAATATCATGATTATATTCAAAATTTACAAATAAACTTTTTCTTTGGTAATTATATTATGTTATCCTAAGATTTCTAAAAGTTTTGGAGATTAAAAACATGGAGTCCAACCTATGTTTTACTCTAGTAATAGGAAATAAAAATATATTTTAAAACAAAATAATATAATCCAAAAGGGAATACCAAACTAATAATATTATTATTGATTTATTGCAAAACTATGACAAATGAATAGTAAAGATTGAATAATAAAAAAAAGGGAGAATTGTAGTTACATAATTTCTTTATAATATAAAGGCTCCGGCCAAAAGCAAAGCGCGTGGGTCCCATACGGCAGATCCGTCCCATAAGTCTCACTCTCACGAGATAAGTGACGCTTTGATGAAGCTCAGCCCTGACTTCTCCCAATTTTTATTGTTTTCCCATTTAATGAAAACGAGACGTTATTAATCATTCACGATGTTACTCGTACATATCTGCCTCATCTCTCCATACCGGTATAACCCCCCAATTAAATGATAAATCCAATTACAGATTTCTCTATCCATTTGCTCAGATACCGATATTGTAATATTGAACTCAATTTTCGAGTTTTTCATTTGGCAAGTAAATGGTTTTTATTCACTAAAATTGTGCCAAAAAACAGTTACTGCTGAAAAGGCATTATTATTATTATTACTAATAGAGTAAATAATAATAACCAATAGATATGCCGATGAGGTGTTGGGATTGGTCACTTTCCAGTTTCCACTAATGTATGTATGTATGTATGTATGTATGTATGTATGTATGTGTACTCTACTCTTACACGTTCACATCAAAGTTTACTTTCCATATTCTTTATTTTCTCATATCCCGGTTATTTGGCGATATATCGTGTGCATTACCAGCCTATGAAGCATCAGCCTTTTGTTATTCCAATATTGAGTTATACTATAAATGTTTGTCATAGAATTTTTTAGAAACATATCATTTTACAAATACTAAAATTAGAGATGAATAAAAAGAAGAAACTTTAAGAATATATTATCTGATTGTTAATTATTAATAAGTTAGTTCAGTTTAATGACTGAGATCACATGTTGTAGTAACTACATCCAAATTTGTGTCAGTTATTCACCAATGGTTATTTTCAGTCATACCACTATAAAATTATTCAAACATAAACACCAGTAGTTATTAAATTATGTCAGTTATATGCCACTAGAAAACTAATGATGTTACTGTTCAAACTTATGCCAATAGTTCTTAAATTATTTCAGTTATAAGATGCATATTTATTTAGGAAAAAAACAACAGCCTGATGTAAACTTCATTCTCGTACAAAGCTCGGTATGGCATTTTCATCCTCCGATGGCAGCCATACACGGTGTTGTTTTGGAGCAGAGATCATTAACCCTTTAATTTTAATTTTTATTATTAGTACAAAATCTATTTATTATTAAACCAAAATATACACATTTCATGAACAGATAAAGTATGTATACAGTAAAAATTGGGGTGGGTGGGTGGTGAAGGGGAATAATACTAAGTAAAAGCTTTGTAAAATGTTTATTTTTTTTTGGTGATAGCCATTTCTTCATAATATTCTCTTTTCTTATTTTTTCGTTTAAAGTTAATTTTTTCTCTTTGCTAATGCTGATCAAATTTTATACATAAACATATGTAAAAGGGTATATTTTATAGTCAGAGTTGAAAAGGACATAATCTATCATTTTTAACAGCGGGCATAATATTTTTTTTTAAAAAAATCGTAGTCCATAGTCAAATGAAAGTTAGAGAAAATTTTTTTTCTCACAAAATTAGGTTTGAATATTAGTTAGATAGCTTTGATTCTTTTACACATAGTTAGATAAATTTGCAATAAAAAGCTATCTAATATGAGTAAATACTTTGTAAATTTAAGAAAGTAAATTGGAATATCCATTTTCATCTCTGATCATAAAAGATACATCTTTTGTTATGTAGAGAACGTGTGTAATGTTATCAATAAGGGACTACAGAGTTGGACTATCTCATATTTGAGTATGATAGATTTATCTATCAGTCTTTTGTAAACGAAAAAATCAGCAATCACCTAAATTTCCAGCATCATGGTGGCAATTAATTCTCTTGAGAAAATTGTATTACAATTCCTCAATTAATTCTTATTACATTAAATCTAAAGCAGAGTAGATAATAAACAAAAGCAGTATTTGAAGTACATGACTACATGTTAACTTATACTAGTTAAAAACGACAACATAAGATAAAATACAACCAGCAGATAATAAATAACTAAGCGAACCGACGTACTGGATCCAGATTTAATGGGCAAGTTCAGAACCTCCTCTGTTTAAAATAAAAAAAAATACTACCCATAAACAAAAAGGTAAGCTCCCACTTGGTTTGTTCCTTTTCCACACAATTTCTCGGTATTCTACAAAACCACTCCCATCTTTTATTTTATTTAATTTCAAATATGACCCACAACAAATAATATTTGTAAAACCAGTCCCATCTTTGTAAAATTTCCCACGAGTATTAATCTAAAAAATAGGTTGTGAGTGTATTCGTTAATTCGTGTTTAGTTTTTGAGTTTTGACCCTTTTAATTTTCACTTCAATCAAGTATAAGTCCCTCTTTACGTACCTTAACGACGAAGGCCGCTACTTTTTAAAAAAAAGTCAAAAGAGGCCCCAGTCACTTTCCGTTATGTCTCCACAGAAACACAAATCTTTGTTGAGAGTGTTTCAATGGAAGATTGGTGGTTTTCATGGCTGTCGAGAACAAACCTTGAACCTAGTCTCATCCACGAATACGGTCTTTCCTTTTCCCAGAACGAGCTCGAACACGAAGACATATCTTACTTCAACCACGAATTTCTCCAGAGCATGGGAATCTCCATTGCCAAACATCGTCTCGAGATTCTCAAACTCGCTCGTCGAGATCACAAGATATCTCCTCATGATCTCACCTCTCGATCCATCTCCAGAGTCTTCATTGCCATTAAGAAAACCGGCAAATGTTTCTCCGATCACCTACGCGCCTGGATTCGCCGCGGAGATTCGTCGTCTTCCCGAGCTCTGGTTTTGGCGCCGAAGAAGACTAGCAGCAGCATTGGTAAGTGGAAAGGAGGTTGCTTTCTGAAGAGGAACAAGAAATCTGTGATGCCAAGCAATGGAAATGGCGGATTCGAGAAGCAAGAGATGTTGCTGTTGACCAACGGGACTCCTTGTAGACTCAATAGCTTCTCAAGTTCAAGTACTATGGTTTGCGATTACAGTTTCAAGGATGAGAAACTTCTTTATGCTCATAATTTTCAAGATTCTTATTTGGAAGAAATCAAATGGGATTCTATGTTTCAGAATCTGAAACCTACTTGAAATATTCGAATGTAATTGATGGTGAGAGATGATGTTTTAGGGTTCTTCCACCACGGACTTTTTTTGTTTTGTTTTGCACCTGTGCTTGGAATGTTTTGTTAGACTAAAGTAGTTTTTTTTTTTTTTTTTGTTAATTAACAATTAGAGTTGAGTGGAGGTGTCAGAGTCAGGTGTGTGGGTCAGTGTAATGAGTCTGTCTCTCCAGTCTTTGCTTTTTGCCAAAGTCTCTGTTCCAGTCAAAACTGCTTTACATGTTTTGTTTTTTTTGAATTACCGCTTTTCAATTTTCACAAATCAGAAGTTAACCACTTTTATCGTTTTTCTTAAAAAAACCTCTGTTTACACACATAACCACGACACTAAAGCCTGCCTCCGTGATCTTACTCTTGAGGTAGCCGGAGAGATCTTGAGCCGTATAGAGACCGATATACCGGTCTTATCCTAACAGTCAGTATCACGCTGAGCATCGTTGCAACCCCACAGATGCAAGCCAGGATCTTAAAAGTCAGCCTGAAACACTCCGGTCCATAACAAGTTGAGCTTCCTTGTCTAATAGCCTCAGCATCATATAAACGACCAGCTAGTAAACCAGAGAAGAGAACTGCACCAATTGGGTTTCCTAGCATCATGAAACCGTAGATGATGCCGAAGTGTTCCAGTCCAAAGAGCTCAGATGCTGTAGGAACCATCAGAGAGTACTGAAATCCGTAGCATATGCCTAGAAGCGCGGTTGCTAAATAGAGAGTGGTGGTTGACGAGACAGCGTAGAGAATGAAAGCAACTACCATGAGAAACTGTGCCAATGTCATCCACACGGTTCTCGGCATCGCTCTTGACTTGACAAAGTGCTCTGAGATAGCTCCAGAGCTAAGCCGGCCAACAAAGTTAAAAAAACTAAAGAGACATAAGAGGACTGTTGTGTTATCAATGCCAACTGCAATCCCAACCTGAGCCAAGTTGTTCAAAACCGTTATACCAGAGCCAACACCTAGGAAGTAAAGAAACCACAGAAGCCAGAAATCAGCTTTGACGAAAGCTTGTCTCAGTCTAAAATCTTCTCCTCTCCTCGGCCTTCTCTTCTGCTCAACTGCTCCTCCTCCCTCGGCTAAAAGTGTCTGTACATCTGAAGCATCATCATCCTCCATCTCAATGAAACTCCCAAGAGATGAAGAGGGTTTCAGCAATGGGTTGGTTATATCAGTTTCTCCTTCCTCCTGATGTAAACCTTCCACAGATTTGGCAAGAGGGTTCTGTTTCTTCACTGACTTTTTCCGGAAAAATGTCATCTTGACAGGAATTGCAAGAGGAGATACCAGAAGAACAACCACTAAACCAACCAGTGTATATGTAACGCTACTGCTTACTGTGGTCACATGGCCAGCCACAGTGATGAATAGAACAATGACAGCAGCTAAACAGGCCATGGCTTGAGTGAAAACGAAGTGGACATGCTCAGATGAATCCTCTCCAGAAGCAGGAGCACATGGTCTTATGAAGAACATCAGAGCGAAACAGATAATTGGAATTCCGAGAGCAAGGAACAGCAGCAATTTCGCAGAAGATTGATCAAGAAACACATTGTATATCACAGTGTAAACAGCGCCACCAATTGCAGCGTAACCCTTGAGAATTCCTGCAACAGTGCCTCTACTGAGTGGAAAATTCTTCATGTTTGTCACTAAAACTGCTGTCCCAAACCACGCATTGCTATTAGTAGCCACGATTAGGGCTATCCACAACTGCAATTTCCAATGAACAAAAAAGATCATCTCTTTTGCATTAAATGGTGTTCTTGAGTAGTTGAAGCATCAAAAGAACACCGCTTCAATCGAATAACAAGGTAACAAAAAATCAAGCGATTCACAGACGCATCAAATTAGGGTTAAAATCAGAAATCCAAGACTTTTAAAAGAAAAAGGTGAAAACTTTAAACTTACCAACCAAAAGGGAAGACCAGGAAGGGTCTGAGTAACGGAAAGCCAAATGAGTCCATAGCCCACGAAGCAAGCACAAGCACCAACAAAGAGGACCATCCATGGCGGGAGCTTGCTACAGGCGTAACCGGGAAGCAAAGCAACGCTCTCTCCGACATCATTGGCAACTCCAAGCATTGTGAGCTGTTGCTGATTGTAACCCAACACCGATTTCAGAGCATGAGAGTACAACGGGAAGTTGTAAGCGTTTCCGGCGGCGATTTCGAGCCATACCGCCGCCGATAAACCAACCCACGGAGGGCGGCTCCCTGATTTGATTACTTGCTTCGGCATTTTCGGCTCTCTTTTTGGGTTTTATCAAGTTCTTTCCTTTCTTGAGTAATTTACAGTGTATATAAAGAAATAGTTTTATTGATATCAAATTTGATGATTTAATGTGAAGAAAAATACTTTTTTTCTTTTCTTTTCTTAATGAGTACATTTACTCTCTTTCTCTTTTCTTTTCATAATGAGAGGTTAGGCTGGCCTACCATGAAAGTAAACTAATTCTTTTTGCAAAAGTAAAAGAAAATAAAATTGAAGTTATTTCTAAAGTTCAATGTGATCAGGTCCCAGTAATATAAGTAGGATATGTGGATTCATTGTGTGTTTGTGCTTTTTATCCCGTAAATTTAATGTTGTTGAAAAAGAAAAATCAAAAGCTTTTTTAATATACTTAAATTTGAAAGATACGTGTACACATACATTTCACATGCACATGCATCGATTTACACAATTGAAAAATGAATGTACAACGATGAAGGAATGAGATTTGCAGAAATATTAACATATCCCAATTTCAAGTTGTAACCTAAATATTAGTTATTGTCAATTTACTTGTGTAGATTTTGACAAGCGTGGTGAAGTTGAGAGAGAGATTTCCAAAACGTTAGGTCAAATTTGTAAAAGACTCTTGAAGAAAGCTTAGAAATTTCAAACTTATTAAACCTAGAGAGTTAAGCAATACTAATATTGTACTGAAGCAGTATTATTCAGTATTCGAACAATACAAATCTATGGAATGTTAGTCTTTTGATTTGTTTGGTGTGCTCCAAAGTCTAAACGTTGCGTTTCTCAGCCTTTTGAAACCCACAAATGATTTTTTTTTTTTTTTTGAGTTTATTGATATGTCCAGTTAGATCCAAATACTTGTTTTTTCATCTCATATTTAGTTTTCTATTTTACACCCTCTTATGCATCGCACAATAGGTTATTGTCAATACATATACTACTACACAACGATATGTGGAAAAGATCGAAGATAATCCTTTTTGGCTTTCTCGATAGTCTTTTTTTTAGAAAGTTTTGACATGAAACAGTAAACACCACATAGCTACCCTGAAGGGCTAGATCAGAGTAGAGAGATCCATCAGATTCTGGAAGTGGCTACAAATTTCTCCCAAGTACTGTATTTTGAGCTGAATGTTCCACCACCAAATTGATCTGCGTACTCACAGATCACAGTCCGAACACAAGCGTCCCATGTCTTGGCTACGTCTTTGAGCGACATTGGCTGTGACAAACTTCCTAGCAATATGTTGAACCTTGCCATAGCTTTGGACGAGAGGTCCTCGTTCTTTTTGCTGTTCAAGAAAACAGACCATGTTAACTGTTAAGGTAAGAATATGATACAGAGCGTTTCTTGAGATATGCTTCTAGTCTTATGTTTCTGTTTACTTGAGATTGAAGGATCTTGTCTGCACCTGGTTTCGACCGGGAGTTTATCCAGAAGAAATGGAGAGACGTTGGGATAGCTACGAGGAACCAGCAGACGCAATGGTTGGAAAGGAGACTGTAATTAAAGCACAAAACATATTTAACGCAAAGGATAAATGAAATGATCGTTTGACAAAACGTTAAGGAGATGACCAAGCTTACTGTTTGTCTCGATGAGAGATGAGCCTTAAAGGCTGGGCTGAGAGAAACAGCTATAAACGAGAATTTTACTGTTGTTCTTTCACATCCTCTGCTTGATGTTGCTCCTTCACTAGGATCAGAAGAATCTTCATCATCACTAATCTCAAAAACTGTATCTACCAGCAGCTGGTTTATATCCTTGATTTCCTCCAAAAGGGCATGCTCGGTCTGCAGTCCAAGATTGAGTCTTCAGAATAAGGAAATCGAAACTTTGTGCTTCCAAATATTCTTAGTTGTGTGTGTGTGTGTGTCAATTTTCATATATAACTACGGGAAGTCTAATTGAAAACCATACCTCAATTTTTTCCTTCTTGCCGTCAGAAGTCGCAGTAGATTCCAGATTTGATGTTTCCGAACCAGCAAACTGCTGGTAATGATGACCAACGCTTCCTCTCCTAATGAAACAATGCTTAGTGGAATTTCTGTTGTGTGACGCTTCCTTTTCTTGGTCGTCATCATTCCCTTCTGCGTCGTGAAGTTTCTAGCTTGGAGTCGGCACTTATTCATTGCAACCAAGTCCTCGCAAACTGAAGCTCTTGAACCGTTTCCCGGGGCCGAATCAGCTATCCCATCAACCATGCTTACAACAGATCCGATGTCACTTACTGCAGGAGAAAGCGCTTGGGGTGAGATGGACTTGAACTGAAAACAGCAGAAAACACACCTTATGATCAGAACAATGTTTCAATATATCCTTCAAAATAAGTAATGTTACTTACAGCTCTAATAAGGCGTTCAATAGGCAGCTCAGTAGCGCTCAGTTGCTGCATTTGAGATTGAAAAACCCGCCCTTGCTGTACTATATTCCTTTGCCTGTACGTACTTAAGGTACGTATAATATACTGCTCACAACGATCCAAGTTATCCTTTAATGACGGCTTGATATCGCTCTTTGAAACAGATAAGATTTCCATCATTTCCTCCACCACTTTCTTGCATCGTTTCAATATCTCATAGCGATCTGATCTTTGTTGCTGTGGGACATAATCCTGCTCCAGAGAAAAAATAACTTATTCAAGCAGAAAAACAAACACATAGATGCAAGCTACATCATCTGTAGGTTTGGGAAGGAATATAGATACCAGAGGATTGACTTTCTAGTGAAAATACGAGTCTCAAAGCCTTTTTAATTTTATTTTGTTAAATGGGTAACAAAGTTGAATGATTTTTCCTTTGCAATAATGAACCGATATTGCATTGAATTCATAAAACTCTTCGTAAAGTACTTATTACTGTTCCAGAGGACATACTTGCTGCAACCCGGCTAACACACACTGGTAAATTTCATTCAGAATTTGTGAGTACGTCTCTTTCATGGATTTGATCTACACAGACAAGTGCTGTGGTCATACGATTACTCATAACGATGATATTTATGTTACTAAAAGAAAAAAGTAAGAGTTTGACTAAGAGAGAATTACCTTTTGAAAAATCTCCTCTTGCCAATTATCTCCATCTGCATTATTATGTGCATTTCTTTGGCCTGATTCTAGACTAGAGGCCGGTATCGAAGTAGACATTTTTCTGCTGAATAGCTAAAACTCCAGGATGAGATGATAGAATACAGTTCTGCATATTTGTCAGACAACTCTGCTGTGTCCTTGGCACAGAATCTTGCAAGCTCATCGATCGTATTTGAATTTTTTTTTGACTCGACTGATCTTGAATGGTCTGCGACTGTAAAAGCTGCGGTTGCTGTAGTGTCTTTCTCGGCCTCTGAAATTGCATCTTGAAGAAATCTTGAACCTGTTTCTGGTAAAAAGCCACCTCATCCTCAAATGCAGGAATGATATTGTTCTTTGGAACAGATAGTAATTGCTCTAAACTTGTCTCCAACTTTTGCAACATCTCAAACTGCTCTAATCTTTGTTGCTGGGAAACAGATTCTTCCTGAACAAAGGCATTAGTAAAGAAATATTCAAAGTACATATGTAGAGCTTAGGTATTTGATAGTTAACTTTCTAGTGGACAGTAACTTACATGGTGCAATATGCGTACAAGTGTCTGGTAAGCACCATTGAGAAAATCAATCTCCTCCATGGACCTGAGTCCTCTGTAAAGACAATTACACACCAGAATGATCCCTTCTTATATATATTTTAACTTGAAGATTTCATAATAGGCTAAAACTTATGAAATAAGAAGAAGAAATGCGTTAAATTCTGGGTATCACTAATCCGATGAACTCGCGTAAGAACCAAACAATGAAAACTCAAAATGAAGAACCTGTGTGTGTGGCTTTCATAAACAGAGGGAAACGATTGCTTTTGATCTGAAAATCTCCTCTCTCGTCGTTATCTTTGCGTTTTCTTGATACACCGTTAAAATACAAGGAGCCAAGTAGAGAAGAGACTCCGATTAGGCCAATAGAGAAGGGACACGTGTCATCAGCATAACGGAACTGGCCGGCCAAGATTGCAGATGACTCTGTTTCTCGCAGAATTCTCGCACCATCTATTTTCCAAGCTCATTTACTCAACACAGAGATGTGAAAAAAACCCATATAGAATCATCATTAGAGAAAGCGTCTTTTATCATTTGGATCATAATTTGACAGAATCCTTCTAGAACCACAAGCTTATATGTGGAAATCAACTCAAGTGTTGAAAGATTACGTTCTTGCTGATTGTTGTATCGATGGCTCTGTTTCTCTCAGGCATTTCGTCGAACATGTGGTGTTCATCCACTAAACTAAAAGCGCCATGTTTTAGTAAGCCAGGGAATAGTCGAGCATTTTGAGAAGCTACCAAACAGTCCGTTACAAGCTCTAGCTGACGTGGTAAAAGAGAGCTCTTTGACCCAAAAATAAGAGCTTCTAAGCTCAGTATGAAGGAGACAAAAGGCATCGTCTTGAACTTTCTGGCTTTCCATAAATACCCTACCGAAGTCCGGTTTGAAATCCTCCAATATCAACTATTCTCATATATACATAACGTATAGCTGATAAATTCGCAAAAAAAAAAAAAAATCCATACAGAAACATTAAACAAAAAAAAAGGTCTTTGTTCATTTAAATCATAACTTGACAGGATCCTGCTAGAAACAGAGCACCGGAAAGAGTCAACAACAATGAGAACAACTTTTTTTTTTTTTTTCCTAAACCATTACATTATGTTTTTTTTCATGACACTGATTTTGAATTTATCTAAGTTCTGCGGAAGCTTAATTGCCTTGCTCCATCGACCTGTGCGCATTTACGTAACGTATAATCTGCATTTCAATACAATCCAACTTCTCTTTTGATGCAGGCGAGATATTGCTCTTTGAAACAATAGAAAGGAATCGTATTATATGCTCCAACACTCTCTTAAATTCTTTCTGTTTCTCAAAATTATCTGATCTTTCTTGCCGCAGAAGAGAATTTTGCTACTCCACAGAAAAAAGTAACGTGTTCAATACGTAAATAAACTAACACAGAGATGTAAGCTACAATCTCTGTTTTCAGTTTAAGGAAGAAAACCTATTTTCCTAGCAAAAAAAAAAAAAAAAAATTGTAACTTACTTGCTGCACCGTGGCTACAACTCTCTGGTAGAGCTCATTCAAATCTGCTAAGTACATCTCTTTCATGGACTTGATCTACAAAGACAAGTACTTTGGTCATCATACGATTACTCACCATTGTCATATTATCTAAGATCACCAGGATAGGTTACAGAAAAATAAGTAAACGACTTATTAGTCATCTTTCACAAGTACTTGTGAGACTTTGAAACGAGAGAATTACCCTTTGGAAAATCTCCTCTTGCCAATCACCTCCATTTGTATTGTTCAGTGCATTTCCTTGGCCTGATTCTACATTGGAAGCCAGTATAGAACTAGGCATGTTCTGTTGCTGCAGCTGCTGCATCTGATGCTGTTGAAACTGCTGCCTCATTTGTAGGTCTTGCTGTCTTGCTTGCAAATCTTGCTGCAGCTGATTTATCTGCTGCTGTAGCTGCTGCTGCTGCATCTGACGATATTGAAGTTGCTGTATGAGCTGCTGAGTCATTTGTTGAGGCATTTGCTGCTGTTGTAGTAGCTGCAGTACCTCCTCCTTCTGCATCTGACGATATTGAAGTTTCCGTTTGAGCAGCATTAGTTGGTCTTGCTGTTGCTGATGCTGAGGCAAAATAGAACTTAAATGGGTCTGATTAACATTAGGGTGCAGTGTCCATAACCCACTTTGAGCAGAGGCAGAACCGTTATTAACTCGTTGAGAAGTACTTTGTCGCATGGATCCAATGGCAAACACCTGCCGACCATTATTCAATGCATTTCCTTGACCTGATTCTAAGCTAGAAGCCGGTATGGAACTGGGAATGTTCTGCTGTGGAGCTGAAACTCCAGGAAGAGATGATAGAACACTGTTCTGCATATATTGCAGACTACTCTCTTGTGCCCTTGGCCCAGAAACCTGCATGCTCATTGATTTCATCTGCGGATTTGTTTGATTGTCATGAAACTGATCTTGAATGGTCTGAGACTGCGAAAGCTGCAGTTGCTGTACTGTATCTCTAGGCCTATTCATATTTAGGAAACCTATAATTTGATTTTCACAAAGATCCAGCTTATCCTTTACTGTAGGCAGGATATTGCTCTTTTGAACAGATAGGAATTGCATCATTCTCTCCAACATTGTTTTCAATTGTATCAGTTTCTCAAACTCATCTGATCTTTGTTGCTGTGGAATAATATCCTGCTACAGAAAAAATAAAGAACATATTCAATAAGATAAGAAAGAATCACATAGATGCAAGCTACAATCTCTGTTGATATTACATGTTTTAACTTCATAATGAACAGTCTTTTAGAATAAAGTCTCCAGCGTTTTTTTTTTTTTTTTTTTTTTTTGTCGAATGGGTAACAAGACTCCAACTTTGTATGACTTCTCCAACTGAGATTGCATTGAGTAATCATATTATAGCTAAGTATTCTCCTAGTGTAAGAAATTGTAACTTACATGATGGTGCACCTTGATTGCAACTCTCTGGTAAATTTCATTCAGCTCTGGTAAGTACAACTCTTTCATAGAGTTGATCTGCAAAGACAAATGTAATAAGGTCGTTACATACAACTACTCACCAAGATTCATAGTGATATCATCTAAGATCTCATGCAATGTTGCATATCAATCATTACCTTTTGGTAAGCCAGCTCTTGCCAGTCACTTCCATTTCCATTATTGGATTCACTTCCTTGGCTTGGTTCTAGACTCAAAACTGGTTTGGAACTAGATGCGTTCTGCTGCATACCTGAAACTCCAAGAAGAGATAATAAAAGCATTGTTCTGCAAATTTATCAAAAATCATTGTTTGGTTATCATAATGAGACTGACCATGAATGGTCTGAGATTGCAGAAGCTGCATTGGCATGTGCATCATCAAGGTATCAGTAATATGTTTCTCGTAACAAGCTACCTTATGCTTTAATGCAGGCACAATTTGGGTCTTTGGTACTGATAGGAATTGAATCATTCGCTCCAAATTTGTCTTGTGTTCTTTCAGTTTCTCAAACTGATCTGATCTTTGTTGCAGGGGAAGAGATTCTTGCTGAAAAGACACATAGAGGTAATAATCAGAGATATATATATATATATCCAAACTACATATGTACAACTGAAAAATACATGAGAGTTAATTTCTTACATAGTGTAACTTGTGTACAGTTGTTTGATACCATTCACTAAGGTGCGGTAAACACATCTCTTTGATGGATCTGATCTGTGTAAATAATTAAACATCAGAGTGATCCTAGTTGTATAGTTTAACATGAAGATTTCATAGTAAATAAGCATCACAATTAACAAGATTTAAGAAAATAATTTTCTATTACCTTTAGGTAAAGCTCCTCTTGCCAATCATCTCCATTTGCATTTTTTCCATTTTCCATTAATTCTCTAGTATCGTTCAGAACGATAAAAGCGAGATTAGGACATCATCCAAGACTGTTTAAAATTCTAAAATCTAAAGTAGAGGAACAAACTAACTATTAAATCATCTTCTAATGCATTGACAAAAGAAGTCTATGATGAAAAATGTTTTTCTAGAGCTCAATCGAATCCTACGATTTTCTAGTGTTAGTCTCTATCAGTGTTCTAAAAAGCGGTCTATACGTCCCGACTAGCGACTACCCCTTTCTTGAATATTGATTTCTATAGGTTTAAACATAAGAAATCCATGAAAAACACGCAATGAGATGGAATTAGACAATAGATATCTAAGAAACACATCTAAATGATGATTTCTGATAATAAATCTTACTGCGGATTTGCTTCGAGCCGAAGAGTTTGGGGTTGGTGAAATCGTTTGTACAGATAGGGTTGAACATGATTACTTATAATCCGGTTTATATATGTCATACTTGGCTTGCACGCGGCTTGATAAATCAAGTATAAAATCGTGTTAGCATTGTAAGTAGGGGTTAAATTTAAAGTCTAATTGTCAAGGTCATATAAAATAAAATATTAAAATTGGGTAACTTATATTCCGTTTAAGTAATGGATTAAGAAAAAAATCAGGTCAAATATTAGGCATACTTGACATAAGTAATAAGTATTTGTTGTAGACTGATCAAGTAGAAGCAAGCTAGGGAGCACGGAAACTCGCTCGAAGGTCCGTTTCCCGTTTTCGAAACGTTTCGAAAACGAAACTTGATGGAAACTCGATGGAAACGCGTTTCCACACGTTTTCTAAAAATCCTAATTTGGAAACACGATGGAAACACGTTTCCACCCGTTTCTACGCACGGAAACGCGTTTCCACCAATTTCCTAAAAACCCTTATTTAAAAAACGATGAAATTTTTTGTTAAGTTTCCGATATATATATATATCGTTATGATATTTTATCTTTTATTAATTTTAATATTATTTATTAAATTTATATTGTTTCAAATTTTATTAGATTTACTTTAATTATATATTAACATATATATATATATATAATATTATATTATTATGTTTCCAACACGTACCCGTTTTCTAAATTTTTCAAAAAAATCGTTTCCACATATTTTACTTCCGTGTACCCATTTCCGTTTCCATGCTATATAGGAAAGCAAGTAAGTAATTGACCAAACTAGATAGCAAATATCTGGATTTATTCCACGTGTAAGTTTGAATTTGTTGGTTTGCCTCCAAATGTACGTTTCAAACCCCCAAATAAAGTTTTTTTTGAGTTTTTCCGATTTAAAGTCAGAGCCTCATATTATCTTGAGTTTTCCATTTGACAGCCTCTTATTCCTACGATACATAATTATATTTTCCCCTCTTAATATTTAATTCTTTGATAGGTGCATATAAAATTATATGTATAATGACAAAATTATCTGTACAATTAAGCTATTCATATTATTATGTTAATATCAGATAAAAAAATCCATGTAATTTTTTAGAAACATTTATTCTATTATAAAGACAAAATTTTAATAATCATTATAGTTAATGACCATTAAAGAAATTAATGATAAAAAGTTAAAAATGTAAAAAAATTAAGAAATATAAAAATACAAATTTTTGAAATTATGTTTTAAATATTTTTAATTTTACAAACAACAGTTAATAGCGAAAATATAAATAAAATGAGAAAAAATAAATTAAAATAAATATCAACAACATTAAAATTTATAAAAATATCAAATGATGAAAATTTATTAAAAGAATCAAAATTTAGTATATATTTCAACTAAGTATATATTTTGAAAATTTTTAACAGTCAAAAATAATATATAATTGATAAAAAAATAGAGTATAAGAAAATCGAAATGAGAATATAATATTGATATATGTTAAGAATAAATTTATATTTTTATTAGTTATATGAGAGTGAGGATAACTTAAAAATAATGTGTGTTTAATAATGAAGAAAAATGATTATGAAAAATATTGAAAATATTATATTGTTTCTTTTACAAAATAAATGTATTTTATGAATTCTATTAATATTAATAAATAAATAAATAATATTTTAATATTGTGTGAGTACAAATCTAGTAATATGAATGTGACAGCTGACGAGAAAAAGTGTAAATTTTATCACATTGTAGCTCTTCTAAATGATCTCAAAATACGGTACTAAAAGATAAAGAAGAAAATGAAAAATATACTAACGATATTCACAGATACATACACAAAGTTTATAGAGGAATATAATTGGAAAAATATTCAATAATATAGCATACGCGTAGGCTAATAGATAGATAAAGCTCAATCATATATGGGCAAGAAAATTTTTATACTATACAGCAAATATATGGGGAAAAAAGAAGCTTTTTAGATTTTCTATAGCTTTGACATGAAACAGTAAGTGTACACAAGAGGAACCATTGACGAGAGAGATCCATCAGATTCAGGAAGCGGCTACAAATTTCTCCCAAGTGCCGTATTTTGAGCTGAAAGTTCCACCACCAAATTGCTGTGCGTACTCACAGATCACAGTCCGAGCACAAGCGTCCCATGTCTTGGCTATGTCTTTGAGCGACATTGGCTGCGACAAACTTCTTAGCAATATGTTGAACCTCGCCATTGTTTTGGACGAGAGGTCCTCGTTCTCTTTGCTGTTCAAGAAATCAGACCGTGTTAACTGTTAAGGTAAGAAGATGATGCAAGTTCTTACAGAGTTTCTAGACGATTTTGGAGAAAAAAACTAATTATAGCTCACGTCAGATTAAAAAAAACTACTTATCTATTTTCTTTAGAATGAAGGATCTTTCTTGTACCTGGTTTCGACTGGGAGTTTATCCAGAAGAGATGGAGAACCATTGGGGTAGCTACAAGGAACCAACAGACGCAATGGTTGAATAGGAGACTGTAATTGAAGCACAAAACATGTTTAACGAGAAGGATAAATGAAATGATCTTCTAACAAAACGTTAACGATATGACCATGCTTACTGTTTGTGTCGATGTGAGATGAGCCTTCAAGGCTGGGCTGAGAGAAACGGCTATAAACGAGAATCTAACTGTTGTTCCTTCACACCCTTTTCTTGATGTTACTCCTTCACTAGGATCAGAAGCATCTTCATCATCACTAATCTCAACAACTGTATCTATCAGCCGCTGGTTTATTTCCTTGATTTCCTCCAAAAGGTCATGCTCGGTCTGCAGTTCAAGATTGAGTTTTCAAAATAAGAAAATTTAAACCTTGTGCTTCTAAACGTTCGTAGTTGTGTGTGTGTGTCAATTTTAAGATATACCTAAGGGAAGTCTAACTGAAACCATACCTGAGTTCTTGCCTTCTTGCCATCGGAAGTCGCAGTAGATTCTAGATCTGATGTTTCTGAACCTGCAAACTGCTTATAGTTATCACCAACACTTCCGCCCAGAGAAGCAACGCTTAGTGGCATTGCAGTTGTGTGACGCTTCATTTTCTTGGTTGCCATCATTCCTTCTTGCGTCATGAGGTTTCTCGCTTGGAGACGGCACTTAGTCATTGCAACCAAGTCCTCGCCAACTGAAGCTCTCGAACCGTTTCCTGGGGCTGAACCAGCTATCCTATCAACCATACTTACAACCGATTCAATGTCACTTACTGCAGAAGAAAGCGCTTGGGGTGATATGGACTTCACCTGATAACAACAGAAAGTATACATCATGATCAGAAAAATGTTTCTTTTACAAAAGAGGGATGGCAAAGATAACACAGTTCTGTCGCAATATAACCTTCAAAATTAGAAATGGAACTTACGGCTCTAATAAGGCGATCAATAGGCAGCTCAGTAGCACTCGGCTTTCCAGATGTACTTGTCAAAGGATTTAAATTATTTCCGTCAGGACTAGTAAGCTCCTGAAGTAGAGGAGAGGCAGAGATTCCTGGAGTGCCAATTGCAAGGGATTGAACTACACCTTGCATGCTAGTTGCTTGTTGACGTGCAATATTTCCCATTGCCAACAAAGAAGCACCAGAAGGTTTCTCAGAGTCAACTTGCATGGGGGATGGAGCCAAGGGGGTTGAAGGAGATGGGACAACAAAAGGGGAGTTTGCAGGTTGCAAAGGAGTCCCCATCTTGTTGACAGATGAAAGATTTTTCTGGTCAACCTGAGGAGACAAATGTGGCTGTGACATCTGAGGAGATGCACCTTGCAGAAGTTGAGGCGATGAAACAGAAAGCTGGGATCCTGTTTTTAACTGTTGAAGAGGATAAGTAGTACGCTGACCCTGCAGAGAATGTTGCTGAAACATCCCACGACTGACATTCATTCCCTGCCTTGCGGTCAAATCATTCATATCATTCATCTGCTGTAATTGTGCCGCTTGCTGTCTTGCTTGCAACTGTTGATGTTGCTGTTGTTGCTGCTGATGAATTACCTGCTGCTTTTGTAGTAGCTGCTGCTGCTGCTGCATCTGGCGCTGTTGAAATTGCTGTTTGAGCTGCTGCGTCATTTGTTGGTCTTGCTGTTCCTTCAAGTGCTGATGCTGAAGCAAACTGGAACCTAATTGGGGTTGATTAACATTAGACTGCAGTGTACTTAACCCACTTTGAGCCGAGGCAGAACTATTGTTTACTTGTTGAGAAGTATTTTGTTGCATGGATCCCATGGCAACCTGCTGGCCATTATTCAATGCATTTCCTTGGCCTGGTTCTAAACTAGAAGCCGGAATGGGACTGGGAATGTTCTGCTGTGGAGCTGAAATTCCAGGACGAGATGATAGAACATTGTTCTGCATATTTGGCAGACTGCTCTGTTGAGCCCTTGGCCCAGAGCTCTGCATGCTCATTGATTGCATCTGCGGATTTGTTTGATTATCATGAGACTGATCTTGAACAGTCTGAGATTGCGGTTGCTGCATAGGCTGCATCTGAGATTGCGGAAGCTGCCCTTGTTGTATTGTCTTCCTCGGCCTGTGCATATTTAAGAAACCTATAATCTGCTTCTCATAATAAGCCACCTTATCCTTTAATGCGGGCATGATATTGCTCTTGGAAACAGAAAGGAATTGTATCATTCGCTCCAACATTGTCTTGAATTGTTTCAGTTTCTCAAACTGATCTGGTCTTTGTTGCTGTGGAATAGAATCCTGCTTGAGAGAAAGGGAATCACGTTCAATAAGAAGAGAAACACATAGATGCAAGCTAAAACCTCTGCAAGTTTGGGAAGGAACACAAATATCAGAAGGTTAATTTTCTAGTGAAAAGTCCCTAAGAATACGAGTCTGAAGAGCCTTTTTCGTTAAATGGGTAACACGACTCCACAGTTGTATAACGCTCTTTTGCAATAGACTAATCTTGCATGGAGTTCATAACACTCATCAAAACATACTTACTACTGTTCCAGAGGACACACGTGTAAACTATTTTCCAACTAAACAAAAAAAACTGTAACTTACTTGCTGCAGCTTGGCTGCAACTCTCTGGTAGATTTCGTTCAGATCTGGTAAGTACGTCTCTTTCATGGATTTGATCTACAAAGACAAGCTCTATCGTCATATGATTACTCATCATGGTGATATCAATGTAAAAATTCCTGCGTTGTTGCATCTATCACTTGAAGATTTGACAATTGTAGCCAAAATTGATAAAGATGTCGCAAACAGAGAGAAGTACCTTTTGAAAAACCTCCTCTTGCCAATTATCTCCATTTGCACTTTCGGTCTGTGCCGTCGAATCCAGCGATGCTAAGAATTATAAAATGGAGTTTGCTCAACATTAGATCCTGCTTAGAGATTATGTAACATATCAGAACCTAAAGTATTCAAAAGGATGCAAAAACCTACATGAAGGCATCTCTGGAAGGGTTCTTTGGGATTGATATAATTGTCTCTGCTGGTCCACTACATTTTGAGGTGGAAGCAGGGAACCTGTGACTTGGCCTGAAGCTTGTAGCCTTTGTTGCACATCCTGTTGTAGCAGATTAGGTTGTTGTTGCAAACCTAGCTGCTGATGATGCGATTGAAGCTGGGGCATCATCTGCTGTTGGGATGGCTGATTTTGTGACTGTTGACCCTGAGAAGAAAATAAGCCATGGCTAGCCTGATGTGTTCTCTGCAGCCCAACCGTTGGCTGTGATAACATGTGCACCGAGTGCTGGTTAGTCTGCAAACTTGAATTGCCAACCTGGGAACTGAGCAACTGTTGTTGTGGTTGCTGCAATCCTGCAACATTGATTTGAGTCCCCAGTGGTTGCTGATGCGTTGCCTGAAGGCTGTTTTGTTGAGACATCAACTGCTGTTGGGGTGGTGGCTGCTGTTTCTGCTGCTGCTGTGGCTGCTGCGACTGCTGCTGTTGAATGTTCATAATATTATTTTGTTGGTTCAGTAACCTCTGCTGATGTTGCTGCTGCATATCCCCAACAACATGCTGCCCCATCATCTGCTTCTGTTGGATGCCTGAGCTATTTGCAGCTTGGTGCCGCATCATTTGTGTTTGCTGCTGTTGTAGAGGAGAAATTGATTGCTGCGGCAATGAAGTTTGCTGCTGATGGATGCCAGAGGCTTGTTGTGATTGCAGATGTGGCCTTAGCAACGAAGATTGATGCTGACGAAGTATAGATTGTGCAGTCTGCTGCGCAGACAATTGCAGATTAGATTGCTGATTCGTGTGTAGACCTTGGAGAGAAGTTGAGTTCACACTGGAGGGTTGTGTAGCAGATGTTGTAACACCAGGCTGTTGAGAGGGATGCAGTTGATTAGGCTGCAGCACATTTTGTTGCTGTTGTTGCATGTGTGATGGCAAAAGCGAATTGGGATTGGAGATATTCCCCGACTGAAAATTCTGTGTGAGAAGTTGCTGCTGTAACTTCTGCTGATAAAGATATTGTGCACTCTGCGGCTGCTGTTGCTGCTGCGAAGACATAGCATGTGGCCTGCCCAGCATCTGCCTTTGGGATCCTGAAAACATGTTTGATGAAAGGCCGTGCTGCCCAGATGAATCTTGCAACATTCCAGCTACATTTTGCATACTGGAATTCTGGTTTACAACACTTGTGATGTTATTATTGGTTATGGAAGAAACCGGCGGCATAGAAGATGGTAAAGCAGTAGAACCCGTCATTCCAGAGGCAGTATTACTCTGCATTGTTTGGGACAGTAACGGCTGAGGTGCTTGAGATTGGTTGGTGGGTAAAGCTCCTGGAAGAAGGTGCCCTTGATTGGTGGGTACTATTCAAGGGAAGGTAAAACAGCAGGAAATTAGAGAGTCAATTACCCATCAAAACAAAATAAACAGACTTAAGCAATACATGCAACATGTTTGAGAATTGTGATTACTCGAATCCATAGATGTGCTATTATTAGCGGCAGGGATTGATGAGGAAGAACCAGCTGCATTTTGTGATTTAGTCTCCATAGTCAACATCTTCATGGATATTTTCCGAAGGTAATCAGTCTGAAAGTCGATTTGAAAAATATTAGGAAGGCAAACATGGATTACAAACCCCAAATATTGGGGTTAAGCAATATGGGTACAAAAAGGGTTCTTTCCCATGTAGTGGAGTCCATTGTCAATTGTCAAATCCTAATATTTACCACACTAACGAAGCGAAAATATATGTTCAGCGGACGGTTAGTTACCTGGTTAACAGCACCACTGAATATTTTCTCCTCGAATCTGGCGGCAATTCTCCTGAGCTCGTTAATTCCCTCAGGACCAGAAAATGGAAGGTGCTTCTTAAGTGTTTCCATTCTGCGAAAGTGGCAAGTAAATAAGTAAACAACAAAACAAAGTATTGGTCAAAGAACTATGAAACCTTAATAATAAACCTTCTATTTATGTAGATTAAGCTGGCATATAAAAAGCGCGGCTAGAGTGGGAAAGATGAAAACTTTGTAGAGATGTAGTAACAAGTATATAAAACTTACATCTTGTTAACAATCTTCTGGCGTGAATCAGGAGGCAATTGAGTTCTCCAGTCAGCAGTGTCCATGGCAGGTTCTCCGTTTGGAAGAGAAGGCCTCCAGTTGTTATTATCCATCAAACTTCCTGAGTTTACAAGGCATGAAGAGAATAGTATCAATAGTAACTAGATTTAAAACTCGATCAAACCAGAGAAACCAAAACATGACAATAAAAACTGAGAACCCAAATCAACATGACCACACAAAAGGGATTATAGATAAACATTCAGAATTTCTTGTTTATCAGCTCAAATTTCATTATTTTTTTTGAATCTGTAAACACTTATCTCTTTTTCTTATTCCCTGTTCGTAGCTTGAAGATATAAAATTATACCTCAAATAGCCTGTCCAGGAAAACAATTAAGCATACTCTCTTACATCAACAAAATTCTAATTGTAAGAATCGAAAGCTCAATACCAGCTACAAATATAGTGTTAATCTTCTGTGAAATCCCGATCACAAGAGAAAACTCTAAAACACACAAAAAGAATAAAAAAATTGAGATTCGAATATTTCACCTTAAATTCAGAGCCCAATGATGAGATTTCGCGTTTGACGATGAAGATTGCAGCAGCGATTTGAGTTGGATTACAGGATTACGAGGGGATAAAAGGGGAAATCGGAGCCAAATTAGGGTTTAGCTTCTCGATAAACGAATGCCCAAAATAGGATTATTTTTTTGGTCGTCAAAAAAGGATCGTTTGCTCTGTTCTGGACAATGACAATGAATATATATTAAAAAAATATAAATAAAATAAAATAAAATTCGACTCGCACATTGGAATTGACTATAAGTCTATAAGTTAGCACACAAATTTATTTCATTTTATTGTTTTCCAGGTTCAAATCTAGGCATAAACATATTCATTTTCAAATTGAATTGAGTCAGATTCGAATTATTCTGAGAATTTATAATTCAAATATTATTCAATTTTATTTTCAGTTTGTTCGGTTCAAATTCCATCAAATTCAAATCAAATCACAAATTTTATACGTAAACCGATAAATAACCAAAAATATTTCGGATTCATTTAATGAATCTAAATTACCCGATTTAATCAAAAAACTGAAAAAATCCAAAAATCTGAAAAGCCAACAAAAAAAAAATTCAAAAGTTAAAAAAGTTATTTTATACGAAAGAAGAATGTAAATCAAAAAGCATAAGAAAATTTTCTCGAATATGCTAAATAATTATGAATATCTATAACTCATATTTTAAAACTCGTTAGGTGCTGTCGGACGGTCGGGTAGGCTTAGCGCCTAGGAGATTAATCGGGGATTAGTTTTAGATTATTTTAATGTTTTAAAAATATATTTATCTATTATATTCAACTTTAAATAATATTGTTTTCAAAATTATAGTAAATACATGAAAACGTAATATTAAGAAAAAATTTATGATTTTATTTAAAATTTGAACATAATTTATTATAAAACATCACAAACTCTCGATATAAATATATGAATAACAAAAAAAAAAAAATTATACTTGCAATATAAAAATAATAGGATTATGCATGACTAGGCGGAAAATAATTGGATTAGACGGAGATTAATCGGATTAGGCGGGGAATAATCGGTTGACTGATTTTTTCGAGGGATTAGTCATTAATCGAGACGGTGAGAGTGCGCCTAGTGACTAAACGGGTGTAATCGGAACTAGGCGGAGATTTTTAGAACATGGTTTATAGCTAATATCTATTTTGTATATTTAAAAATCTATATAATTATATATATATGTATAACTATATATTATATGTATATGTTATATTTCAGATAACTGATCGGATATCGAATTAGATTTGGATCGAAATCAAAAGAACAAAATTTAGAATAAAAACTGATATAATTTTATCAGGTATACGGTTCAGATTCGGTTCAGATTTTTTTTGGATCGGAACAGTTTGGGTTTTCGAATACTGATTTTATGTCCAGACCTATTCAAATCTGCTAGAATTAATGTCTAATGTGGAAGTTGTATTAGAAATTTGATCATTATGAATATAATATCAACTTAATCTTAGAATGGCCATCACATTGAATTTAAGAACCGACATTTGTCGATATTCCGAGGCAACTATGTTTTCAATTCATCATCCATCAAGTATTTTCGCTATACTTCAAAATTTGCAATAGCAAGTATATAGGCAAGTTAAAACTTATGTGTATACATGTCCAAAAGTCAAAATATAAACTTTTATTATAACAGAGGAGTCTTAGAGTCTCATATATTGGTGTTTTCTAATTTTTTTTTTAAAAAAGGAAAAGAAAATGTCACTTTCAGTATATGTTTATTGCTAAAACCATTGAATTCAATTAATAAACATGTCAATTTCTAATTGTGTGATGTATTTTTAGCTCCCAACTGCTACAAAATTGAATATTAGAGTACAATGTTGTTAAGTAAACTTCTAAACGAGATAACACCTCATTTATAGTTTTCACAAAAATGCCCTTTTCTTGTTTGTATTGGAGAAACGAGAAATGGTGTTTGATAAATCACTTCAATGGATACATTTGACATATTTATGCTTTAAAACCTTACAGGTTTCTCAAGACCTTCAAGGGGTGTTCTTTATATACATAAATGTGAAACTGCTCTCAAGTTTCAAACCCAATTGCCACCTTCAAAAGCCCCTTAAATGTGAAACTCGAATTAGACAGAACATAAAAAACAAGGAGATAATAATCAAGAAGGTATGTACATATAAGGTTCAATAGTAACCAAAAGATCTATATCATTTTTCCATTGCCAAAGAGAAATCTATCTATTTTATCACACTAAAAATCAAAAAAAAAATATATATTGGTAATCCACAAACGGTTGAATTGATTTCCTAAGTTTATTCCACCGGTTTTCCAATATTCTACTATTAGTCTATTACCATGTTAACAATTTGGACCCAAAAATAAAATGATCAAAGAGGAAAGTGAAACCTGGTTTATAGCAGTGTTGAAAATCAACTCCTCGAAGCTGACAGCAATTCTCATGAGCTCCTCAATTCCTTCTTGCCCAGAATGTGGAACATGTTTCTTTAGTGTTTCCATTCTGCTCAAATGACAAGTGATTTACTTACCTATAAAAATACTTATAGCTCAAGGCAATATGACAAAACTTTGTAACTTTCTACTTCTACTTCTACAAAACTTTAGCATTAAACTGGCTTTGTAGGAGTAAATGACTAGCGAGTGAGATATATGACAGCTTTGGAGAGACAAAACATAAGGGGTGACAAACTCACAACTTGTTGATATTCTTCTGGCGTGAATCTGGTGAATGATGAGCTCTCCAATCACCTGTGTTTATGGCAAGATTACTTATGCTCACAGACCACAACGAACAAATTAAACGTAAAGTCCTTTAATTGATAAAAGTCGATAAAAGGAGGACTGTTTTCTATTTATGGGCTAGACTATAAATGTTATAATTTCTAACTTTATTTTTTTTTGTTCTTCCGCTCTTCGACCCCGAAATGCCAGTAGTGTTTTATTTTATTTTAATATATACATATTGTTATTACCAAAATATAACTAACCTTATTTCGTAATGTATATGTTTTCAATCGTAATCAAAATATAACTGTATAAAATAGTTAAAAACTATAAATATAACTATAAAATTATATACTTATGGTTAATCGTAAATTTTTAAATATAACTTTTAGTGAACCGTAACCGTATAAAATATCGGATAACCGTTGTAATTGTTTTAAAAATAGAATAATTTATTTATATTGTAATTTTATATATTATAATTTTAAATAATCAAATCAAATTTAAAAGTATATAATCTAACTGTTTTAACTGTAACTATATTCAAATGATTAAAATTAATAAAAAAAATATAATAATAACGGGTGGTTAATTTTAAATGTGATAACCATAACATACGTAGTCCAAAACAAAGGATCATATTTTGACGACAGAAAAAATAAAGGAAAATCTCAAAAAAAAAAGTTTTGTGGCTAACACTTCCACTTTAAACCTCCATAGTTTACAACTCCCACTTTAAACCTCGAATATGAAATTTTTATCATTTTAAACATTCAACTTGATATTTTGATATTTGTTGACTTTTGACTTCACAAAACATTAACAAAAATTTTAAGTTTAAAATCCCAAAAATCATATACAAACATGTTTAAATCTGTAAAAATAATTTAAAATTTAAAAACATATTTTAGAATTTTTAATTTTAGAAATCACATAAAAATATTAAAAATATTAACTAAATTCTAAAATTAAAAACTGTAAAATAATTTTTTTTAAGCTCTAAATCATTTAATATATTAAACATGTTTGTATGTGATTTCTGAATTTTAAACTTACAATTTTAGTTAATGTTTTGGGAAATAAAAAGTTTAAATTATAAACCATAAAAGTTTAAATTAGAAGTATTAGGATTTTCTAGAAAAAATAATATACTATTTTGGTCATTCGTTTATCGAGAAGCTAAACCTAATCTGGCTCCGATTTCCCCTTTTATACCCTCGTATTCCTGTAATCAAACCCAAATCGCTGCTGCAATATTCATTGTCAAACGCGAAATCTCATCATTGGGCTCTGAATTTAAGGTGAAATATTCGAATCTCAATTTGTTTTTTCTTTCCTTTTTGTGTGTGTGTTTAAGAGTTTTCTCTTTTGTGATCGGGATTCCACAGAAGATTAACACTATATTTGTAGCTGGTATTGAGCTCTCGATTCTTACAATTAGAAATGTTGTTGATGTAAGAGAATATGCTTATTTGTTTTCCTGGACAGGCTATTTGAGGTATAATTTTATATCTTCAAGCTACGAACAGGGAATAAGAAAAAGAGACAAGTGTTTACAGATTCAAAAAAAAAAAAAAAAAAAAATTTGAGCTGATAAACAAGAAATTCTGAATGTCTATCTATAATCCCTTTTGTGTGGTCATGTTGATTTGGGTTCTCAGTTTTTATTGTCATGTTTTGGTTTAATCTAGTTACTATTGATACTATGATCTCTATGCCTTGTGAACTCAGGACATTTGATGGATAATAACAACTGGATGCCTTCTCTTCCAAACGGAGAACCTGCCATGGACACTCCTGACTGGAGAACTCAATTGCCTCCTGATTCACGCCAGGAGATTGTTAACAAGATGTAAGTTTTATTATACTTGGTGCTACGCTACATCTCTACAAAGTTTTCATCTTTCCCACTCTAGCCGCGCTTTTTATATGCAGGCTAAATCTACATAAATAGAAGGTTTATTAATAAGGTTTCATACTTGGTTCTTTGACCAATACTTTGTTTTGTTTTTTACTTATTTACTTGCCACTTTCGCAGAGTGGAAACACTTAAGAAGTACCTTCCATTTTCTGGTCCTGAGGGAATTAACGAGCTCAGGAAAATTGCCGCCAGATTCGAGGAGAAGATATTCAATGGTGCTGATAACCAGGTAACAAATCAATATGTGGGGTTTGTTATCCATGTTTGCCTTCCTAACTTTTTTCAAATCTGGCTTTCAGACTGATTACCTTCGGAAAATATCCATGAAGATGCTGACTATGGAGACTAAATCGGAAAATGCAGCTGGTTCTTCCTCATCATAAACTTCATTTGGTGTGCTTAGTTTATTTTGCATTCTCTTTGTGTAAGCTAAGTAATTTGCACAATCGCATTACACATCATCTGATGAAAACTTCATTTATATAACTTCGTTGTCGCCTTTTCCACTCTATTTGGTTAAGATATCAACATTTCATTTGTTATGTCGGTTCTTCTTATTGAACTAGAAATTTATGCTTAGATGATTTGTGAACATATATGATGTGCTGAACAGAACTGACATAATGTTTTTCCCTAGTTTAACCATAGGGCCGTAAGACCTCTAATGTTTTTTGGGCCGATTTATAAAATTAACTTTTGACTTTAATTTACAGGGTTGTTTTTGACATTACTTTCTTTTATTAACTTGCCTAATAGTAAATTAATTTGACTATGTACCCGTCTTTATACAGATAGTTGAGAATCTTGAGATATGCATGCCTTGAACTTCCTGAGACTAGATTATATTTCGATAAACTACTACAATAGATAGATATATTTGACATGCCTTAAAACTTTCTGTAGGTTTTTCAAGGCCTTCACATGCTGTGTTCTTTATATACATAATACAAATGGAATAGCCCTTAAAAAGTTTTAAACGCAATTGACCGGTTAGAACGCCCCTTGTTGATTTTAATCGTATTTGTCCATACTCTGCCTCTTTAAGGATATTTTGCCAACGTAATCCGCCTGAAACACGACATAAAACAGAATAGAAGAAAAGGTTCAACATGCGATTTTATCAAACTGTATGGATTTGAGGCTATCTACTTGATCACATTTAAGAATGCTAATCCACAGACAGTGTCGCATTTCCTAGCAGTAAAAAAGGCTATTCCATGGGTAAACATTTGGAAAAAATTCATTTTCACTTCAACTAGTATAAAAATGAAGAGTTTTTAGCTGTGTTCCAACACTGTTTCACTATGTTAGCCCAAAATAAAATGATGAAGAGGGAAGTGAAACCTGGTTTGTAGAAGTGTTGAAAATCATTTCCTCAAAGCTGACAGCAATTCTCATGAGCTCCTCAATTCCTTCTTGCCCAGTATGTGGAACTTGTTTCTTTAGTGTTTCCATTCTGCTCAAAAATGACAAGTAATTTACTTATCTATAAACATATTTATAGCTCAAGGCTACAAGAGAAATCGTTGTAACCTTGTCTTTCTACAGAATTTTATCATTAAACTGGCCTTGTAGGAGCAAAATGACTTGAGAGTGAGAAAATATGACAACACGGTGTGTAATGAACTTACAACTCGTTAATATTCTTCTGGCGTGAATCGGGTGGCATTTGAGTTCTCCAATCAAATGTGTTTATGGGAGATTCTCCGTTCAGAAGAGAAGGCTCTGAATTTTCATTGTGCATAAGATTTATGTTCTTAAAAGCATTAAGTTTAGACTTAATAAAAACTGAAAAAAAAAAAAAAAATGCATAGCAGAGAAAATAGAATATTTCAAATGAAGAGGATGGGGTGAAGGCGACCACAAACATGGATGCATGCAAAGAGACCCATTTATATGTCAAGTCTGGGGCATACACATAATAGCTTACACCAACAGAAAGCATTGAACTTAAGGGCACCATAACAAGCTTCTGCTACTAAATGACGGACAATAATATCCCAGAAAGAGAAAGCCTTTGTTTACCTAGAACCAAGGATAGACCATCATTACTAGCAGCAAGGAAAGATGGGGAGGAACCAACTGCATTTTGCGATTTAGTCTCCACAGTCATCATCTTCATGGATATTTGGCGAAGGTAATCAGTCTAAAAAAGGAAGATCAGGCCAAAAAACATGACTCGACATCAGCCAAAGCAATAGGCTTTATGATATTGTGGAGTCACTGCCTCACAAGTTTCTATATTTATCATACTATAGAAGAAAAAGTTAATGTTAAGAAATTGGTGAATCACCTGGTTAACAGCACTTGTAAATATTTTATCCTCGAATCTGGCAGAAATTTTTTTGAGCTCGTTAACTCCCTCTGGTTCAGAAACTGGAAGATACTTATTCAGTGTTTCAAATCTGGACAAGTAATAAAAAAAAACACATTATTGATCAGGGATGATATGACATTAAACCTGAATTGTGGGGAAATGTGGAAACTTTACACTCTTAAAGAAACAAATCACCAAAGTTTAATATTACTTACATCTTGTTGACAATCTTCTGGCGTGCATTAGGTGGCAATTGAGTTCTCCAATCAACTCTATCCATGGCGGATATGCCCCTTCAAGTATAGTAGATTTCTATAAAACAGATAAATATGTGAATACTTATGCCTTATAACACAACGATTTTTGAAAGCATTAGGTTTGATCCGAGAAAAAAGTAGATTGTGTACACTAGAATGCACAACCAATGAAACTATTGAGCTAAAAATTTATATTGATCAACACCAACTACACATCTTGTGAACATATATATTTCCTAAGGAAGAACCCTGTAATCAAAACCTACTAGAAAAAAGAAAAGAAAATAAAAAAACTTTAACCTCAAATCCAGAGCCAATCGACAAGACTGGGGTTTCGGAGTTGCGACAACCGGAGAGCCGAAGAGCCTTAATGTAACTTAAAATGGGTAAATTAAAGTCAAAGTTACTTTTATATCTCGGCCCAAAAACAATAGAGGTCTTACGGCCCATTTAATCCAAACATATACAGGCCCAAATGTTTAAACAAGGCAAAATTATGTCGATTATGTTCAGCACTATGGTTACAACTTACATATCATATATGTTCACAAATCATCAAAGCATAGATTTCTAAACCGACGTAACAAATGAACTGTTGATATTTTAACCAAATGGAGTGGAAAAGGCGACAATGAAGATATATTTATGGAATTTTCATCAGATGATGTGTAATGCGACTGTGCAAATTACTTAGCTTACACAAAGAGAATGCATAATCAACTAAGCACACCAAAGCAAGTTTATGCAACAACATGAAAGACTTTAATGGTGGAAAAAGATGAGTCGTTGATTAACTATATACCCGGATACAAATGGACAATGGTAGGCTGTTGTTATTCACAGCAGGGATATATGAAGAATAAGCAGATGCATTTTGCGGTCTAGTCTCCATACTCAGCATCTTCATGTATATTTTCCCAAGGTAATCATTCTGAAAGTCAAGTCAATATAAAAGCATATCAGGAAGGCATACAAAAGTCGGTTCATTTCCATGTTGTTTAGGCCATTGCCTCACAAAGAAGTTTTATATGTAAGAGAAAGGTTAATGACCAGGGAAATAGCATCGTTGAACACTTTCATGATCTTGATGTGAATGAGTCGAATTACTTAGCTAGGTCTATCCTGATGTCGTTAATTTCCTCTGGAACTGAATGTGGAAAGTGCTTCCACAGTGTTCCCATTCTAGTTAGAATAAGAAAATAATAAAATAAAAATTTTTTTGATCAACAGCAAAAGTCTTCAATGGTAACTAGAGAGATGAATCATGATAACATTTTTGTAGAGACTGTTCACATTAAAACCAAAAATTAAAAAAAAATTCTCTAAAAAGAAAAAAAACTATATTCGTCACCATACTTTTAAATCCTTTTATTGATCACCTCTTCTTCTGACGGACGGTGTTGTCCCTCTACGTGAATACAAGAAATGGAGAATCTGTGAACTAGTTCGTCAGTATTAGAAAAAGGAGTCACATTACGAAAGATGGAAATCACGAAAATAAAATAAAACAATCAAAAGAAGAAGAGTGCACCTATGTAGTAGATTAATTAGTAATTATAAGTTACATCTCATCTTATGAAAAAAAAACATATAAGAGTGGGGGAAGATCAACTAAACGAGGGCAAGAGCAAAAAACTTGCTACAACCTAAGAAACAATATTTATAAGAAAATATAACAAAAACTCAAAAACATTTAACTCTTCTCCTCTGTCATTAGAATTTCTATATCCTTCTACAAAGGCAAGGGAAGGGGACAACGATTATCTATCTATATTCTTATCCATATCATACAGTTACAGTTATCCGTAGTCTAGAACGTGTCTCCCACAAAAGAATATTGATGTTTTGATGGTTGTGACGTAGGTATATATCAGCTGGCTCCATTGAGACTTTCAGGGCTCGGATTGTTATCTAGAGGTATGTTAAGGTCAGGGAGCAAGAAGGAGGATTCATCATTCCTCTGTGATCCAGCCTGCACAGATATATGATCTGTTAAAGACTTTACATAATTACGTGTTCTATGTACCCAAAAGAGTGATCAGTTTTGAAGAGTAAATCGAAATAGTGGTTTTCAACCTGCATTTTCTTTAAAGACGCGTTTCTTGCTCTTTGTTGCTCAAGCAGACCCAGCATACTTGCGAGTTCCTGATTCACGCATCAAGTAAAATAATTAAAGATTTGGATTTTGGACTTGATAATGATATTAAAATAAGATGGGAAACACGTTTTACATTTTTCAAGCCTATCCTTTCCTTTAAGAGCAAACCCTCCTCCTCTTTAAGTTGAGCAAGCGTCTGTGGACAGCCACATACAGTGAGTGATTAAACTAAGATATACTATGATTCATATAGCCATCACATTATACAAGAATACGTCATCAATTAATTATGTCCTTATTTACCTTTTTCTTTCTTGATCTCTTGAAAGGGGTTGTTGTAACACTCGTTTGAGATATCTGCATCAAACCCACCAAAATTTTTAGATTATGACTTCTCACAACGTATATTATAATATCAAATCAGGTCGGCCAAAATAAACCATTTTGTGTCATTCACTAGTACATATAAAATATGTTTGTACAGAGCATAATCTTAAATACGATTCCATAATTACAGGTTCTTAACTAGAGGGCGATAAGCATGAAGTAGATACACATTGAGACGATGATAGAAGAATCTCTACGAAAACTATAGGATCATAAGCATGAAATGATCCATCAAAATACTTATTTAAAGACCAAAATAAAAAGGAACGCAAAATCCTAGACAGTTAAATAACCAAAAACATTCAAAAGAAGAATCTTCTTTCTGTTTGACCAAAAAAACAAAAGAAGAATCTTCTTTATCGGTCAACTACTTAGAAGTTAGACCCAAAAAAGCAATATGAACAGAAGTGCCTCTTTTTCCCCTACATCGAGAGAAATCACGTGACTGGAGCGTGATTTGGAAGACTTTGCGTGTGTCTCCCCACGACCCCACATCTCTTTTGTCATGAATTATCCAATAACCACTTGTCTTTTAATTACTAACCAAACAATGCGACTTTTGATTCAGCTTAAACCATAGAGAAAGAGCTAAGTACACAGGACTGTTATATAAAAGGAGCGAGTGGTTTTGACCAAAGACGCTTTGAATTGCAGTCAAACTGCCGCATGGAGAGATTTTGACTTTATTTCTTTTCCACGCAAGCCATTACATATGAGACTTACTATAATCCACGCCGCATCGGATTACACCGCAGACGCACCAAACCCCCCAAACCTAATCCGCCACGAAAACGCCTCTCGACCCATAAAAGAGGCAAACCCTCATAATAAGCAATTATGAATAACGCCAGCCATTACATTCTAAATGACCCAACTACCCTGACCAAACTCTAATGACGGGTATTATCGTCATTAAATTGGTGATGACATGGTAAATCTTGCTTGGATTCAGCGAACAGTTTCAGAAAAAGCATCATGACACGACCTAGGTCACTAGTACCAAACACCATACTATCTAAGTAAGGACACCTAATTGCAGAACATATGGAAAGTAACGGAGAAGATAGACTTTGAGTTTCAAAGAAAAAGGACTTGCACACGTGAAAGTCAGGGTATAGATCACAGTGACAGAATGATATTTCGGGTCAACGCGAAGTCGGAGTATAGATCGAAAGGCCAAGGTCATGTGACCGGCGAAGAAGCCGATCCCGGGATAAAATGATGAAGCAAATAGGCATTGAGAGGCAAACTTGGCATTACTTGCGGAAAACAAGGAAGTCTGACATTACGTGAAATTGAGATTGAAATATTAAAAAAAACGACTAGGCTATTGTACGACACGGTGGCTACTCGCCGTCCATCGGCGGAAAAACAGCGCATCCCGAGGGGTATATATTTAAACACACAAGGACAGAGTAACGCAGAGTTTCAAAACTGTTGAACAGAAACCAAATGGAAATGAACAAACGAACCTTAGATCTAACGGCGTCAGACAGTTTCACGGCTCCGCTTGACTCCTCAAATCCATCAACGGTAGCAGCACCGCTGCCTCCGCCTCTACCACCGCTAAAAGAAGTGGCGCCGCTCCAGGAAAGCGGCGTCGTTGGACTAGCACGCGTATCATCTCCCTTTTTCCTCACTACCGACGTCTTGGTCCTCCGCTGACGCACGCTCCACTTCAGCTTGAGATCCGATGCGCCGGCGCTCTTCACAGGAAGTGGCGGCTCCGCATGATGAAGGCAGATCAGAGCCTCCGCCACCAATGAATCATCGCACATAGCCTCTTGAATCCAGTCACCGCCGGTCATAGCCTAACACCTTCCACCGATTTTAGAGAGAGAGAGAAACTTGGGGGAGAAGATGAGAAATGGTGGCGAAAAGTGTAGAAGAAGAAAAAATCTGCGTGGCACATTTAATGGGTAGATTTTAATATATATACATTGGGAACGTTTTCACATAGTGTTTAGATTTGTAAATCTGTCTTTGTGAAAGTGGGACCCACGAGAGTCATACGTGGCAATGGCATAGTTTATTTTTGCTTTGTGCGAGGGTATTAGTAGGGTTGCGTCTGGTCTACACGCGAAGGTGAGTGAGAGTTTTATAAGCTTGCGTGACGGTTCCGTTACATCCATTACTATCTATATATGTATGCAGTTTCGGATAATTTTGTGGACCTGTGAGGTCATTCTTATTCTTAACACTTTAGTTCGGAAATTTCGTAATTTTAGATCTCAGGTTAGAGGATCATTTTTATCTTTTTCTGCATTTATGATTTACCTGTTTAAAATAAATATGTTTTTTTGGCCACCCAATATGATAATTATGTATAATAAATGATTTATGTATCCAATATCCATTCTAGTTGCTCTATCTATGTAATGAGGAAACTAATTAAAAAAAGACATTATCAAATTAAGTTCCTATGGACCTATGGTGGGTGAAGGAAAAAAAAATACTCCATTGAAGCTAAAAAAAAAAGAGAGGCTTTGTTGTGATCTGTCGCATCAGGTCGAAACTACAGAAAGACTAATTGGGCTTTTTCACATGTAACATTGTGGCATTTGTCGGACACAGCTCGATCTGTCAACGTGTTTCGTAATTATATCGGGTTTATCAGACTTTTACCTGACCAATTCCGATTCATGACAGACCGGAAAATGTCAACATTTCAATTCTACTAAACCGTACTTACTGTGTAATCTGAAATCGTCACCATGTACTCCGTTCAACCACACACTCACAAAGCCCTAACTCCTAGGGAGCAGCCAAACCCATGGCACTTCGTCTTGCCAGACGCCAACAAAAGTTGCCATCAAATCCATCTTTGATTCGATTGTTTTCTAATTCCTCATCGGATTCACCTCCCCAAGCCGTGAATGCATCTGATGAAAAACCCTCCCAGTCACAGTCGGACTTCTCATACTCTTCTCCCTTCACAGACATCAAGGCCACTCTGAAACAGAAATTACAGGATCAGCAGGAGCAAGGGAGAAACCCATTCGCCAGACCCGATGTCCAAGCTCAGAATCGCGTTTCTCTACAAGATTTGGGGATGAACCTTGCCAAGTTTCAGCGGAGATCCAACTTTCCACCATCACAGTCTCCGCCGCAGATTTCCTTAGAGGCGCTCTTTAAACAGACATTTGCAAAAAACTCAGCGGATCCTAGGAATGATAATGGACACCCTTCCAATTCGATTAACGTAAGGGAAAATCTAATGAAATTGAAGAAGCAAACTAACTCTTCAAACAACATGGAGAGGAGAGGAGTGAATTTACAAAGTTTCAATAACACTTTGAGGAATCTATCCAAAGAAAACGTCAGTTCGAATGTGTTTGAAGGATCATTTCCCAAGTCCATGGTCGTTAATGAAATGGATGATTGGAAGGGAAGAGAAGGTGAAGCAGAGGGGATGCTGACGGAGTTCCTAACGTCATATAATGAAGAAGAATTAGGTGAGAAACTAAAGATGCTTAGACCCGAGGGAGAGAAAGAACAAGGATGGTTCTCGTTGCGGGAGTTGAATCAGAGGTTGGTTAAGCTAAGACAACTGGAAGAGAAAGAGACCCAATCTCAGACTAGGAGCTTTGCTGCACTCAGAAATGTTATTTCATCATTTAAGAATGGTCCATACAATAATGAAGTCCTTTCCCGTACGTTCTGAGCCTCTTATGACTCTCCTCTCTCTCTCTCTCTCTCTCTCTCTCTCTCTCTCTCTCTCTCTCTCTCTCTCTTTGGCGCTAGGATTTTCAATGTCGCTTCACTCTTTCCCCATCTCTCGTCTGCGTGCTTCATTATAGGTCAATTCTATAGAATACTTGACTGTTGTTTTTGCTTAGGGTTGATATCAGGGTTGTCTGTAGTTATGTTTTGCTATCGAAGTGACATTTATGTGTATGGAGGTTTCTTTGCTTGCAGAGCAGAGTATCTCCATTCTCGGCCATTTGGGTGGTGTCCCTGAAAACAAGCAATATCCTCCAAAAGAGGAACTTGTTGATACTGTAAGGTTTTCTCGCTCTTACAGCTTGAAGCTTGCTCTTCAGTCTATTACAATATTTTCTATAATTCTCTGTTGTGGCCATTAAAAGAAACTGTGGGTATTGATCTCTTTATGTGACTGCATCAACCAAGTATTTCCACCCAGATAACATGTCCTCTGCGGAGAAGATGAAAGTTGAGCTCACGAAAGTCAGGGATGAGTTCAAGATGTCGGAATCAGATTGTGGTTCTGCACGTGTGCAAGGTAAATTCTGCTCTGATCAATGTTGGATTCATCCATCAAAAGGAACATATGTTCTGCGTCAGGTTTTGAATTGTCTTGTGATCATGTGATGTCTCTGGTCTCTGTTTGCAGTGGCACAACTCACTACTAAGATCAAGCATTTATCCTCTACTCTACACAAAAAGGTAAAACTTCATTGTTTTCCTTATTTTTGTGAAGCTGTCCCACTTTCTCCTGGACACCTTATATCATTACCTGTTGGTTGCTTTATAACCCTAGGACAAGCATTCGCGGAAGGGGCTTTTAGGAATGGTGCAGAAACGGAAGAAACTGTTGAAATATCTTAGACGAACTGACTGGGACTCTTACTGCCTTGTCCTGTCAAAACTCAGCCTTCGTGACAACCCGGATTATAAGTTTTAGCTTAATGATGCTAAAGACCCCATGATTCTATCTTTGCACTCTTTTGGTTCAGGCAATGCGCTGTTGCGAGTGAGACTTAGCTGTTCTAATTCTGTTAGGCATTATACTCTCTAGGGAAGTAACGCTCTCTACTCTGTTTTGTTCTCTTAATTCATTTTTTCACTTTGAGCTCTTTAATCGTGCATCTGCGGTAAAGAAATGAAGGTGTGGATCTCTTTCATTGATGTTTATTGTATTCCCTTTTACATTTGGATTGTGAGAATAAAGTTAGTTACGAACAAGCCTCATGATCTTATATTACATTTATCGCAAGCTAAGCTCATAACATGGTGCCATTTAAAAAGCAATGATTTGATCTTATCCGAAATGTCACATTGGAGAGGAGAAACATTTAAGTTTTTTTGGAGGAGAAATTATATCTACAGACTCAAAAGCATCATGACGTTTTCTCACAAACCAAGAGCTCCAAGAGGCGTTTTTCCCTGCCCGGCCTCAAAGTAAAAGATCAACATGGCAAGCATTGCGAGCCTCGAGTGCTTAATCTCGGCCAGTTTCAGCCGCTCCAGCGCCTCTCTGTCTGGCTCGTAAATGCCGTTACGATTCTTCCCGGCGAGGCCCAAGGGATCGAAGAATCTTCCACCAGGATAACCCTGATCGCCTGTGTAATTTGCAAAGTTCTCTGCAGTCCTCGACCACGGGGTAGCCCACTCAACTGATTGAGAATCCGGGTTGAAGAAATCAACCCATCGTTTGCTCTCCACCCAACCCATGAGAAGCAATTGTGTACCGAGAAGCGACCCGAAGGAGAAAGGCGCGATCGCACGTGGATCAGCTCCAGCTTCGAACCATGGCACGCCGCTCCAGGCCTGGCCAACGAAGATTCCAAGAACCGCAGCCATCGCCCATCGCCCGTGGATCAGCTCTGCCTCTCTGTACCATTTCAGAAAAGCCGGGTCTTTTCCCAAACCCAACGGGTCGAACCCGAAATCTCCTGGTAGGCTACGAAAATCAAACACATTTAACTCAGAGATTGGCTAAAAATTCGGGCTTATCATAATCTTTTGAGATCCAATCTATAAACTAGAACTATGAACCAAATGAACATTCACAAACTTCAGAATTATCTTAATCTAATGGTCATGCTAGTAACAGAGAGATTAAAGCGAATAGACTTACGAGCCATCGAGCCATTCAGGGTCAAGGAAGTTGCCGCCACCTTTAACGGCAGGGATCCACGATTTCTTGGGCTGAGCAGCAGCAGCAGCTACAATCATATTTTTCCGACCAATTCTGGGAGCTCCAGCACCTACACCGTTTCCCAATGCGGCGGCACTCTTCTTGCCTCCGGCGAGGAATGAAGAACCAAGGCCAGTGAGCACAGCTCCGGAGACCGCCATCGCCATGAGATCTCTGATATTCCTCTCTCTCTCTCAAGAAGTGTGGAAATGAGTGTTTTGGTCTCTCTGTTTTCGGAACAAAAAGACACAAAGAGAGGAGATTTAGAGGGACAATGTGAGATAATGAGAATCTATAGACGAAATCTCAGAGGCTGTCGTGGATAGATTTCTGACCAATTAGGAGTCAGATACTACTTCATCATATCCACATCACCCACACTCTCTAGTCTCTACTTCCAATTCAATTTTTTAAATATTTTTTTCTTATCTCAATCTAAGTTATGAAGCGAAAATGAAATGACAGGTGGACACTCTCTTTATTTGCAGTGAGAATAACTTAAATCACTTTTTTTCTGATTGTTTTATTGAATGTAAATGACAGCCACAAATTTGTACAGAGTGGCATTGCGGCTTATTACGTTTTACGTTACACGATTTAAACAAAACAAACGAAAATTTAAAAATATACTAGAAGATTAACGATTCAATGGTGGTGAATCCCAGGAGGGCGATGGAAGTTGAACTAATGGCTGATTTGAACCCGTATCCGGGATTGGTGTAACCGGAATTGGATTATCCGGCATAGTTGGGATTGACTCGATTGGTGGTGTAAATGACGTCACCACCGGTTGCTCCGGCGGAAGCCATGGATTCGTGACCTCTGGCGGCATGGTAAAGACGGGAGTTTGCGGTGGGATATCTCCGAGATCTGGTGGTGTGGAGAATACTGGAACTGTTGGTGGATCTTGTACGGTTGGTGGTAATGTGAAAATTGGCGGCAACTCTTGAACTGGTGGAGGTAGAATCGATGGTTGGTCTTCAATTGGTGGGGGTAAAACCGGTGGAGGCAAAATTGGCGGGAACTCTTCAACTGGTGGTGGTAAAATCGATGGGAGATCTTGAACCGGTGGAGGCAAAATTGGCGGAAAGTCTTCGACCGGTGGTGGCAGAATCGGCGGGATGTCTTGAACCGGTGGAGGAGAAGGTGTTGACTGGTCTATTGGTGGTTCGATGGTTACATCAGGTGGTGGTTCGATAATTACGTCAGGTGGTGGAAGCTCCGGTGTAGTTTGTTCAGGAGGCGAAGGAATCAGCGGTTGTCCGATGACTATGTCCGGTGGGAAGTTATCTACAGGTGGAGGGACTAATGAAGGGATAATAACAGGCGCGGGTGGTGGACTTCCAGTGGTCATAACCGGCGGTGGAAATTGCGCTGCTGGCGGCGTTAATGTAGACCGGTCTAATGGCGGAGGAAGGAGGAAAGTTGGAGATGGTGGTGGTGATCCAGTGGTTAAATCAGGAGGCGAAAACCATGTTATTGGTGGTAAGGGCGGTACATCGGCGACTAGGGGCGGAGGTGTACCGGCTGTTTCTGGAGCTCCCCCACCTAAGAGAGGAGGGGGTGAACCGGTGATTCCGGGAGCTCCACCACCTAAGAGAGGAGGAGGTGAACCGGTGATTCCGGGAGCTCCACCACCTAAGAGAGGAGGAGGTGAACTGGTGATTCCGGGAGCTCCACCACCTGAGAGAGGAGGAGGTGAACCGGTGATTCCGGGAGCTCCACCACCTAAGAGAGGAGGAGGAGGTGAACCGGTGATTCCAGGAGCCCCGCCACCTAATACGGGAGGAGGTGAGTCGATGGTTCCCGGAGCTCCACCGCCTAAAAGAGGTGGCGGTGTCAATGTAAATGGTGGTTGTGAAACCGAGCCGCCAAGTAGTGGTGGTGGTGGCGATAAAACTAAAGGAAGGGGTGGTGTGGGAAGAGAGGAAGATAATGGTGGTGGAAGGGGTAACACTGGAGTAGACGGAGGTGTAGAAGAAGGAGGTGGGAAGACGGGGAATATAGGTGGTAATGGAGGGAGTACAATTGGCGTAGGGACAAATGGGATAATCGGAGATAATGGCGGCGGTGTAGCTGGTAGTACACAAACAATACAAGGCTGAGGAGGAGGAGGTTCGGGGGCTGCCACACATGTAATGCAAGGCTGGGGAGGAGGCGGTGTGGGGGCAGAGACACAAGTAATGCAAGGCGGGGATGGTGGTGGTGATGGAGGAGGTGGGCAAGGAACAGGAACTGGCGGTGGTGGTGGTGGTGAGCAAGGAACCGGGACTGGTGGTGGTGAGCAAGGAACCGGGACTGGTGGTGGTGGTGATGCTTGTACACAAGTAACACACGGTGGTGGTGGTGTACCGTTGACTATGCTTGGTGGCGGTGGTGGTGAGCAAGGTGAGGGAAGTGGCGGAGGAGGCAAGAAAGGGTTTTGAGGACAAGGGGCTATTGGGAAATTCCATTGACCGCAAGTGTCGAAAACACACCGGAAAAATACATCGCACTTTGTTGAGAAGTCCCCTCCGTTTCTATTTCGGCTTCTTCTTCTGCCGTTGGCTCTTCTGTTTCTTCTAACCAAACCTTTATTATCCTCGTCTCTGTGTCTGTCGTGTGGATTCTCTATTGTTTCTGCTATTGAAACACTGATGAAAAGCAGTGTTACTAAACATATTACAATTTTCTTCATTTTTTTTTTACAACTTCTTAAGGCATGCAAGAACTAAACTACGCATGTGTACGTATTTATAGTCGGAGTCATTGATGGTCGACTATGTTGGATTTTTGGCAATGCTTACGTTTGTTTCTCCCTACCAAAGACATTGGTTTCGTGAATATATTTTTTTGTAATAAAGGAGAATATTTATTTGGTTACACAATCCAATGTAAAGAGGCAATAACTAAAACTGACTCGGAATTTAGAGCTCTAGAGGTAAGAAGTGTAAGCCAGCCCACAGCCTCGTTGCTCAAAGAATATTGAAGTGATATCGACACAAGTATTTTGTTTGTGTTGTAAAGAATCTAATAAAGCAATAACTAACAGCGTAAGTCAGTATCTCTGCTAGAATAGAGTAGTAACAAGTAAATAAATGCAATGAATGAAAACGTGGCGTCGATTCTTGTAGGTTATGCTCTGCTCGAAGAAACCGCATTGAATTATAGAGCCGAGTCTTCACTTTGAGACTTGTGTAATCTTATCCCACGCCGTTGCTTCAGCTGCTCTTAGTTTACGTCATTTATAACAACCTGCCCCACTCACTCTTAGTTTGCCTTTTGTAACTCATAGTCCTCATTCCTCACTAGTTTATGGGCCTGATATTTCTTAAAAGTCACTAAGGCTAGCCCATTATATCATAACGATATTACAGCTTAAATCATTTGTTTTTTTTCCTTGACAAAAGATATATTTCGATTTCTATAAATAAAAAATCGATGAACTGGTAACGTATGGATTATTTGATTTTATTTAAATAAAATATGAAAACAGTTGCTTTACATCTACACCAAACTATGAAGGCACCTGATCAAAGGCCTCCGCCACCAGTGGCGAAGACTGGGCGGGAACATCCGGCGGAGGCAGCCAAACTATGGGTGGCATAGGTGGAAAATCATCCTCCGGTGGCGGAAGCACAAAAATTGGCGGCGTTTCATCTTGAGGTGGTGGCAGCCATAACGGCGGTGGCTCTATTGTCGGATCGCCACCTGGTTGCGGCGGCGGAGGAGAGGGCACCAAAGGCGGAGGAAACACTACCATTGGCGGACGCGGTGACGGAGAGGGAGGAGGAGGTGAAGGAACAAGCGGCGGAGGCAAAGGTGGTGGTGGTGATGGAACCAAAGGAGGGGGAGATGGCACAAGCGGTGGTAGCTGTGGGGACGGTCTCGGAACCGGTGGTTGGTAAGGTAGAAAAGGGTTATCCGGCGAAGCTGAAGTAGGAAAAGGCCAATGGCCACAGATTCCGAATAAGTATTGGTACAGAGGATCGCAACTTCCACGTCTACGATTCTGACCCCTACCACTGCGCCTTCCTCTGTTTATTTGCTTTTGTTCCTCTATGATTATAGCTGCCTTTGCGTTTGCGTTTGCGTTGTCTTCATGAAATGATATGGACTCAGTTGTGTGACCGATTAAAAGGAGTAGTGAAAACAAATAACCAACCACGAGTCGTTGTTTTATAAGCATCATCTCTTTCTCTTTCTCTTCACTTTTTTTTCTTCTTTATCTTATTCTTTGATAGAGAACTTTCACGTATGGCCTAACACCATTATATATGTAAGAGTAATAGATTATAGTCCATTTTTTTATTTTATTTTATATTTTGCCTACCTAATTCATATTCATGAATAATGTGAATGCATATCTCATAGGAATGTGTAGATATAGTAAATGCTCTTTGAGAAAATATAAGGAATATCCTGATAAATATTTTTGAAACAATAGGTAGACAAACATTTATTCTTAATTATTTTGTGTAATTTTTTTTTGTTATCAAAGACAGTTATTTTTTTTCAGCAGAAAAGTTTATACTCGTAAATGGTAGAAGAAAAAGTTACCAACCAGTCACACCTACATGATTCAATCGTATAATTGCAGGTCACAAAAGTTAAAAGTGGTGTTAGATAACCTCATTTATGCAACGACCTTTTCTTTTACAATCTACACGGCCAAAACACAAGAATTTTAATCCTAGAAGTACCATAGATTTTGTTTTTCACAATTTTTAAGTTTCACCAAGAGTAGATTATTTTCATTTTGTTTTTGTATTTAAAATAGATTAATATGCCTTTTTGGGGTACATTTATTCTAAAAGTTAAAACTATTTAAAGGATAAATTTTGGATTATGTATCTGTAGTTGTTTAGAATGATGTGCCACCGTTGTAATTGAATGCTTTGCCCATTCACTTCATGATTATCTACATTATCTGCACACTATCTCTTCCTTCAAAACTTTGACTTAAATATAGTCAAAACTATTTTCTTTCATAAATTTAGTCACGAATGCTAATCAAATTTAAGGGGGAAATTGCTAATCAACTTGTAACTTCCGAATTGCAAAAAGAGAAAAAGTATTGAAATGAATCAAATGATTAAATTATAGTTTACGTGGAAGGAAAATAAAAGACTAAACAGGTTCGATACTGGGCCGTATATTTACTAAATGAAATATGGGCCCATTTAAATATCTTTCAAGTACACACGGCATAACTGATTCCAGACAAAAGGACGGACTTCTGGAAGCCCAAAGTAAATCAGAATGAAGTTAGATGAAGCAGCCAAGACCTAAGTCAATATACTTCAAAAAAAAAAAAACAATTTATATCTTCAGAGTCTTAAGTAACGATGTATCTTCCTCCTCTAGACTCTTCATCAAATCCCACCTCTTCCTCTGTGGTAAGATGTTCTGATTAAAAATAGAAATATTTCTCTTACCTGTGGCGCTGAAATTCTTTGAATTGAGCAGTAAATAAAATCAATTTTTTGGTGATTAGTTGTTTTTTTTTTTGGTTCCAAAGAACATCATAAGCCCAGTTCGGAAAAAGAAAAAGGAGGAAAACCCCCAACTTGAGTTAACATTGTTTTGCTTCTGTTGGGTTACTTCATTTAGTAATTTTTGTTTCTTCTCTTGTTGTTTTGTTTAATTATCATTCATCAGTCACCAAAGTCGAAGATGATGGCACAGAGATGCGAAAACGGATTTAAGCTAAGGAAGCTGAATGATGTTGTTGAAGAAGACGATGTCATCAAGATCGAGCCAAACATCACACATGAGAAGAATCTTTTGTCGGAACCAGAAGCAGGTTTGGTACCTCAGACAAGGGAGCCCACAACTGAAGGTACTCTTTTGTTTCACCTCTTTCTTAATTTTGTTCATTAGCTAAGGAATTTTTTTAAGGGTATTGGGTTTTAGCTTTATAATGGTGAAAGCTATGGCTATCCGAGTGTTGTGTTTTATTTCTTGATGATGAGCTGCTGCATTACTAAAATATTAGAAGTTTAAAAGTTGTTGATTATCTTTCATTTTTTCGGGTTTAGTATTCATTTGTTGACATTTTGTTATGTTGTTCACACGCCTGTTGTTAGTAGAGACTCAAAGATTGTCAGCCAAATCAGAGTTGTATAACTTATGTTGTGTGAGGCATTGTAAAGCACCAAAGTATGAGTTTTGCGCCGAGGGTCCTAGCCATAGGAGATTGTAAGAGGACACCATTTCTGCACTCTCTTTTACATTTCTCAAATTGTAAATGTTTTAGCATGATCATCATGTTTTTTCTTTTATTTTTTGTTCAGATTTACAGTCAAAGCTACGGTTGAAATTAAGGAGGAATCTCGGATAACGGTTTTGGAGTGTTTCGGGGATCCACAACACAAGAAGAAAGTTGCAGCTGAGCAGGCAGCAGAAGCAGCGCTTTGGTATCTTAAGAACGTGGGTCATACCCTTCAGTCAGAGGAACCTTCTGGTCGTCAAGGGCAGACAAAATCGATTTAGAAGATGATGGTAACATGATCTTTCCTAGTTAGAATCTGTAACCATGATCAAATAGTCTAGTTTTGTTAATTTTTATTGGCCTTGTAGATTATTAGATTTTGATATAAGCTCTACCTAGGGAGCTCAAAGGGTAGCCTCAATCACAAACTGCTCATCTCTTATGAAATTGTATTGATGTGGATCAGTATTTGTATACACGGATTATCTTTTCTGTAATGTTATTGTAAGTAAACAAGTAAAGTTTTGTTATCATTTCTCTCTTTGGTTTCTCACTGTAACAGTCACTTGATGAGTGATTCCAAGTAAAATGATATAGGCAGAAGAGAATTAGGGACTCAAATTGCTCCTTTACCATCTGTAAACTAGTAGATATCAGTGTCTTACAGTAAATCTGCCCACTTTTGTTCTGCCCTTCACAGCGTATTCCTGAAACCAACACAATTTTGATCTGTTAAGACGCGACGTTGCGTTAATCTTCTAATGTATGATAATTTGGTAACGAGAGATACACCTCTGGCTGGTGCAAGAATATACTGGTCTTGGCAGCATCCGGTTTGTGATTTTCTGCACCTTTGCTCCAGTCATAACAAACCTATTGTAACCGTATGAAGCCACTGTTACCCACATAATCTACGAACTCGACAGGGGTTTAGTGGTAAGGAAGCGATGCGTACCGCATACGCAAATATTGACCCATCCTGATTGAATGTACTGCAAGGAATCGGCTGATCATACTTTGACATTGCCTGAGACATTTGTTGGAGAATATTATGCAACTGTTTGTTAAAAATGACAGAGAAAAAACTGAAGAAAAGCACACACGCAATAAACGATGCTACTGAAAATACCTTGAGCCGTAATTGACTATCCTTGTCCCAGAAGCTGAATGTACCGTCAGAGCCAGTGCTTGCAAACGTGCCATGTATCTGAAATGCACAACACAGATGATGAAGTTCACTGCTCATCATTCTAGAATCTGTGATTGTTGTCGAGTCATAGGGCTTACCGGGTGGAAATTCAGAGAGTTGACTGAGCAAATAGTACTGCCTACTCTGTGGCATTTGAAGCTGTAGTTTTTGCTTTCTTGTCCATCATCAAGGTGATGAACACCAATATATCCTCCAATTGAACCAACCTATACCAAACATTGGACCTAGTTATCTTATCTGCATAATATTATTTGCTCTGATTGAATAGGCAGATAGTATAGTTTTTAACGTGTGAAAATTTTGGTAATTTGAGACAAGTGAAATGTTGAAGCAACAGAGAAGGATCAAAGTGATAAGAGTAGCTACCAAAAACCCTTTCTTATCAGGAAATGCAGCAAGACACCTTGTCTGGTGCATCAGCGAGGATTCAAGTCTCTTGAACTCCATCTACAGTATTAGCAGAGACATTTGTTGATACTATTTAACTGTGATATCAGGTCCAGTGTATAGGTGTCCATGTATACCTACCTGAGGTTTTTGTAAGTCTAAAACTATTATTTGTCTGCCCCCAGTCCCAACGACCGTGAGAGAATCTTTCACTGTCAATGCATAACATTTGTCTGGAAGGTGTTGTGTGTGCACTGGATTTGACTGTCTTGTGTCCCAAAACCTAGAACAGGGGAACCAATAACTTTGGTATTATATGAGATGTTTCCTTACAAAGAATATGATGAAGAATGATGCTTACTTCAATGTTTTATCCCAGCTTCCAGTAACAAGGAGATTCATTCCGGGGATCCAAGTCATGTGTTGAATAGGAGCATCATGCACAGCAACAGTGAAGGGTTTAGTACCAGACAACAATGACCACATTTTTGCTTGTTTATCACATCCTCCTGTAAAGATTGACGTTCCATCATCTTTCCAAGAAGAACACAAAACCTAAAATCACAAGAAAAACCAATTAAGAACTATTATCACATGAATCTGAGCAAAAAAAAGAAAGCAGGATATAGAAACAATCATATTACCGGATGATCATGCGAAAATGACACTTTTGGTTCACTGGATATAGAGGCTTCACTGCGAAATATCTCCCAACATCTCACCTGCAATAAATAGCATAGAATCAGAGGGGTCACAACACAAGAAAGATTAGATTTTTATAGAAGAGATACACAAGAATTAATAGAAAAACCTGAGTATCCCATGAAGTTGCCACAAGTATGTCTGCTCTTGGACTAAAACTTAAGCTCGAAATAGAGTCAGTGGCTGATGGAGTAAGCTGCAAGTAAATGCAAGTCATTGCAACCAACATTCTCCCATAAGGTCAATCATCAAAATCACTCAAACAGATCCAAAAATGACAATCTATTTGATTAGCGAAAAGATTCATTCAAGATTAAGCCTAGCGTGAAAAAATGATCAGTAATGATCCCAAATCCAAGAAAATAAACGAGATGAAAAAGATTCACAATGGGTAATCTTAAAGATTAAAGTAAAGTCAAAACTTGGAAGAAAACAGAGAAAATAAACAAATACCTCGTAGGAATTATTAGGGTTATTGGTGCCCGTGGTAGCTTTATCACCCGAAGTAGACATTGTAAAGGGAAAACAAAACGCAGGAGATATTGCTGGAAAAGTTCAATTCAAGAACACAACAATCAATCTCCAATAAAGCTCGAAGAAAGCAGAAAATGGGAAGCTTATCAAAAGGGGAAGAGCGAGAGTAGAAAGAAGAAACCTTCGAGGAGAAAGCTTCAAAGAGATAGTTATCTCCCTTGGCAGGAAAAAAAAAGGGAGGGAATTTGATCAAGTAGAGAGAAAGCTTTCTTTTTCTTATATATGAGTCTGACGACGAAAGTAGAAAACGGTTTCTCTTGGTCAGCCATTTGCTTATTAAGCCCATTAAGTTTAGTTAGGCCCATTATTACTTTATTAGACGACCCAACATTAACTTTCGTCATAACCGTATCGGTAAACAAATCTTTCTGTTCAGTCATTGATATCAAATACATAATAACGACTGTGTAAGTATATTAATATACTGGTAAAAAAACCTAAAATGCTTTTGTTAGAGAAAACGTGAAATCTATACAAATTTTTTTTTTTTTCAGACATCTGATTGACAAGATTTTAAGTTAGTATTTTTTTTTTCTTTATAAATGAAGGAAGTGGGAAACTCTAAGAAAGGTAAAAAAAAAATAGTAAAATTTTGTGTAGATATATACTTACATGTGTATATATAGAGCTGGAATAAAAATACATACATATAAAATGGGGTATCGATAATACAAAAAGACAGAAATCGTATCTCTCTTCCAATCAGGTGCTTCGTGTTTCAGATTTTGCCCATCTAGAAGATTTCGTGTGTGTTCTCTTTCGTGGTGACTCTTCTCTTCTCTTTCCTTTTCTGTGTTTTGTTAATTTTACTCCTTTTGCTTATTTAATATAGATTTTTTTTTCCCCAAATTTGTTTTTTTTTTCTAATTCTGTGAGAGTCTGTCTAAATCAATCTATACAGATGCGTCGCTCTGCATCGAAGAAGAAATCAGGTCAATCAGTTGATTCAGTCACCACGGATCTCTTTCGCTCAGGTTTTATCCTTCTCCGATTCTTTTATCAATTCCCCCTAGGGTTTATGATAATTTGCTTAAAGTTGAACTCTTTTTTGGTTTGGATTTTGTATATTTCTTATGATTCTCATCTTTTTATTCAAAATTGGATTATAATCTCATCAGCCCTTTATGGGTTTTGTGCTAATGAACGAAATCTTGGGTAATCATGTATTTTGAAGAATCGAACACAGAGAAAGCTATCAAAATCACTACTTGACCAGTCAAGTATTCAGTCTAGCCAAGAATTTACTTTGTTCTGACTTTTTTTGGTTTTTTATGTTCAGCTTCGAGCAAGGCCTCGACTAAAGAGATGGATCGAATAGATCACTTATTTAATCAGTACGCCAATAAATTTTCCAATCTGATTGAGTAAGTATCCGTTGATGCATGCATCATATTTCTTTTCTGTTTTAAGTTGAAACTGGATCATTGTTTTTTGTTATATCACTTCATGCCATAAAAGCATTTACTACCTTACAGCCCTGAAGGGATAGAGGAACTATGCTCCAATTTGGAAGTGTCTCATACTGACATCAGAATCTTGATGCTTGCTTGGTAATTATCCATCACAACTTTATTAATGTTTTTTTTTTTTGGTTGTTTACCATTGTTACATTCCCTGGGAAATTTTAAATTCTCGCAATCGCAGGAAAATGAAAGCTGAGAAACAAGGTTACTTTACAAATGTAAGGGATGCACACAATTTTGCAGAATACGTCAGAGATAAAAGATTAAGTTTGTGTTTTTTTTCTTTCTTTTTCATCTTAACTCATTGTGCATCTGTAGGAGGAGTGGAGAAGAGGCCTGAAGGCCTTAAGAGCTGATACGATCAATAAGTTGAAGAAAGCTCTTCCAGAGCTGGAGAAAGAGGTTCAAAGTTTTATCATTTTTATCTTATTTTCATATTGTTTGACATCTTCCTAGTATCCTAAAGCTTTTCTTCCTTATTTTTTTTTTTGTATCTTTAAGGTTAGGAGGCCAACAAATTTTGCAGATTTCTATGCGTATGCCTTCCGTTATTGTTTAACAGGTAAGGTTTTTAGATAATTCTGCTTCTGCATGAGATATTTGTATTTCGTGGTTTCTCTTTCACCTTTATGTTTGTGTGAGCTATGTTTACTATTCAATGCAGAGGAAAAACAGAAGAGCATAGACATAGAGACTATATGCCAACTCCTAGATATTGTCATGGGATCTACATTTCGAGCCCAAGTTGACTACTTTGTTGAGTATTTAAAGGTTTGGATCTCTCAAAATTTTCATTTTGTTTTTCATTTCCAGCATATTAACTCGCAATTTCATAATCTCACGATTGCTTCTTTGTTTGACAGATCCAAAACGACTACAAAGTCATAAACATGGACCAATGGATGGGATTTTACCGGTTCTGCAATGAGGTATGTTTCCTAATTATTTTAGTTCTTTGCTTGGCAACTTCATCAACTAACTGGAATTGTTTATAACATTAACAGATAAGCTTTCCAGACATGGGGAACTACAATCCAGAACTTGCATGGCCATTGATTCTTGACAATTTTGTTGAGTGGATTCTCGAAAAACATGCCTGAAAGAAGTTATGAGTCTCCTCAAGTGTCAGCTTCAAAGCATCAAATCTTTTACTTGAGTAGGTAATCTTTTCAAGAGTTAATTTAAACTCAAAACCTTGTAAGGCGATTTGTATTACTCTGGTATTTGATTAAGTGAACTCTTTGTTTTTTGGTTTGGATTTCAGGATCAATGGCCTCATCAAACAGACTCAGCAAAATTTTATTTCAGTTTCCATCCTTGAAACATTAAGAAAAAAACACATTATATGATTCTTGTTACATGTGATTAACTTCAATAGAGGGAACACATTATGTTTGATTTATTTTTGATCAAGTTTTCTATTAGTTTACCAAACCAATGTCCAATACAAAACTTATTGAATCTGCTTGAAACTGATCTCTCTGCCACACGTTCAAATCATTTTATAACCATCAGATTCATCTCGAAACGGACGGTGTGGATTAGCTAAGGAATTCCTTGAACCCCGAAAAAGAGAATCCTCCTTGAATTTCAGATGTTCTCTTAAACCCTAGAAAAATCCTCATCTCTCTGTCAATGGCTCGTCTCATCAGATGTCTGAGAAGAACAGTTATACGTAGTTCATCATCTCCTTCGATTTCGTACCTAAATCCTAGATTATGTGCTCAGTCAAATAAAAAACCTAGCTTCTTAATCAGCCGCAAGTTTCTTAGCTCGGGGAGTTACGTGTCGGAAATGCGGAAATCAGCTTTCGAGGGTAACATTCTTCGATTAATTCGTTCTGAGATTCAGTCTGAGCTCGATCACTCGCCTCCTCTTCAGGTATTCTATACCAAATTTTCCATTTTGCAATTGTTTTGGCTTTCGATTATCTGATACTAGAAAAGTCGTCACCTCTCCGACACTGAAATCTATGATTTTAATAATATCATACGCAAAATTATGATTCGTAGCAAGTTTGAGACTTTGTTGTGACAATCATTAAGGTTGATGCCTATTTCTAGGAAGAAAGACACTCTGGTTTGTCTGATTGAGACAAGATTCTTGCATAGTCCTACAGGGAAACTGGTCCTTATCTTTCCTATTTCTGACCTGACTTATTGTTTGTACACTAAATTTTAGCTTGAGGACCGGTTTGGTCAATTCACAGTGGATGAGCGGCCAGGTGAGCAGTGGATTAGCTTGAGAAGAAAATTTGGGGACAATGAAGATATTAAGATTGAAGCAACCATGTTTGATGGATCAGTTCCATCATCAAAATCTACAAGCAGTGACCCTGAAGATGTTCAGCTTCACATTACCTTCATTGTCAACATCTCTAAGGATGATGGTGACACCTTGGAAATCATGTCTTCTGCTTGGCCTGATACTATACAGATCTCCAGGTTCTTTGTTCGTAAAAACAGCAAAAGCTCACCAAATGCCTATATAGGACCTAAATTCCAGTACTGTGATTTAATCCCCTCTTTCTAAACATAAAGATTCCTTCTTCTTCTTTTTTTCTTACATGATCAAACTAAACTTTGCCCTTGATTGTTTATTTTTACAGGGTAATGGAAGATGAACTGCAAGACTCGCTTTATCGATTTTTGGAGGAAAGAGGTATAAGTGATGATCTTGCTGAGTTCTTGCATCGGTACATGAAGAACAAAAATAAAGCTGAGTATATTAGATGGATGGAATCTGTTAAATCTTATGTAAAGCAAAAGTAAAATCTTCTGCTTACCACATCCTTAATTAGTATCCAATGAATGTTCCCACGGATATGGGTTAAAAAGAATTTTATTGGTATGGTTCTTATCTTCCAGATGTATGTGACATGTATGGATATAGATATTGATCAAGTGGGTACATAATTATGAATGATTAGGGTTTTATTAAGGCCGTATTCGTTTCCGAATTATTGTACCTTTGTCAATGTAGAGCAACATACAACACAGCTAAGAAATCCAGTAAAAGATGAGAGATCAGATGGTTGTAATGTATGTGTGCCATCTCCACAAATAACTGAAGTTCCTAATAAGTTCATCTAAACTTCATAGACAGAAATGAATTTGCTGTACACAAAATATTTATGTTTTGGATCTTAAGATTCTTTACTAGAACACCGATGATTGCAGAACAAATTAACATCATGTGAAAACCAGACGTGACCCAACAAAGATATGAATCAAAAGAAATGGGTGAATTTTACTTGGTTAACCAGTAGATGAATATGAGAAATGTGCATACAGCCGCTACAAGTGAAAGAATGATTGTATCCATCGACTTTTTCCTCTTTATTGCTGACAGAATAGTGTTAACCTGCAATGGGTTTGACCATAGAATAATTGCAGGGTTAGGTAAACGGATGACACTGATAACATGAGCCATACCCGAAAAGAAAGAAAGCAAAGAGCAATAGAAGTTTGTAAATAAGAGAAAGAAAAGCTCTTTGTACCGTGGGTAGTCGACTGGTGACATTGCTAAGCTTTGAGTTGATGCCTCCAAAAGTTGAACGTTGAAACACAAGTGTACCAAGTGTCGCCTGAGCTTGTGAAATGACACCATCCATCTGCACCGTTCATAAAAAAGGCAGTTCACATAAGTCATGGGGCGTTGAGTTAATTTGAGAAAGCCCTGCTTAATGTTTTAGAGTCTAACAAAGCTTACTGGGGAAGTAGTTTATATACCTGCACTGTATTGCGGTTGATTCCCACATGTTCCTTGAGCAGGGCTTGTTCGCCATCCCCATCTTCTAAGTCTAATCTAGTCCGATCAAATTCTCTAAAGTCGTCAAGAAGTGAAGCATGCTCTTGTTTAGCTCTAAGACTGGAACGGTGTCGATAAAACTCCTGCATTTTGAATGAGTCATACATACAGGAACATACATATTTACAACAAAGGTCGATTCATTAACTAGTACATAATCAATTCAAGGTAAAGAAAGAATTAGGTAAAAATTATGAAATGGTATTGAGTGAGGAAAGGGATAGTACCTGTGTGAGATCTTGAAGGATCTCTTGATGTCGAGTTAAAGTATGGGAGACCATTTCTGATCCACCAGAAGATACCCATGCTTGCATCTGAGCATTAACTTGTTGCAGTTGCCTAAGTAACAAGTCAATCCCAGCTTCAAGATCAGACTCTGTACCATCTAACTTAGTTAAAGCCTTAGTGGAAACAAGTCTACGATATGAATGCATCTGCTCGTCAAGCTGAGCTTCAATCTTTCTAGCCTGTAGGATTCAAATGAAAACAACACAAAGCATATTCCTCCAAATATGAGAAAGACAGTTGGATCCAACCAAGCAGAAAGGACCAAACAATTCCCCAATTCAGACATCTAAAAGAAAATAGAAAAACTTCAGACGCAACTAGCTTAGGAAATGAGCTGTAATGATTTACAACGAAGAAGAAATTGTAAAAAAAGAAGAAGAAAGAAACCTGTTTTCGTAAAGCATCCCAAGAGGTAGGCACATCCATGGTGTCAACTGAATCTGTGAAAATATCTCAACTTTTTGAAAGCGGATCGTCTCCTTAGAAATATTCTCGATATAAATCAGATGCGAAATCAAAAGAGTCTTCTTCCTCCTCTGCGTCGTCACCAAAGGTTTGAGATTTAGAGAACTGAATAAACTAGATCGGATCGGATCGGATCGGATCGAGAGTTCGTTGGGAGACGCAGACAGAATTTCTGCGAGCCCCTTGAACGGATTTTGCGTAATCAGCAGTAAACTAATCAATTCAATAACTCAGATTGATTCCGGGGTTATGATCCTCTGTTTCTCACCTTACAATAAGCGTATATATATAAATATATGTTGACATACCTATTTTAGTCAAACTTGTGTGACGTGGGATAAACAATACATTAATGTAACCGACTCCGTTCAGACAACCAAACCATATTAGTTGGGTTTAGACGGTTCTCTAACCAAACCGCTCCATTCCATGATCACAATTCACAATCAAATGAATCGGTTACCGTCGCCGCCTTCGAATTGGTTTTACCGCCGGTAGCGCTCTCTCTTTCATTGATCTTCTACTTGTTTCTACTGCTACTCACTCATCCGTAAGCAGAATACAAAATGAAAGAATAGTAAAGAGAGATGAAGAGTAGAAATAACAAAAATAATCAGGAGCATGGTATCTCGGCATATCACCTCATTGAGTTGGGACTTAAGCAATTTCAAGTGATCCCTGTCTGTGTTACTTTCATTGAAGTGGTCCGATAGGGCAATTAGTTTTTTTTTTTTTTTTTTTTTTAATCTTAGATGCTCTTTAATCTTTTACCTATTGATGATTCATCGGACTCCTCACTCTCTCTACTCTCTACTCACCTCAGCTCTCTCTTCAGCCCTCACAGTCTTTGGTGGTGAGCTCCAGATTTCTTCTATTCTCTTTTTACACTTTGGATTTTCCGTATCGTGTTTCTTCTGGCCATCTCGTCCTTTCTCATTTTCTCTACCTTATTTGGATTCCGTTCGGTTCCTTATCATGCATGTGTAATTCTCGTTATATATTTTTATAAATGCTGTATCAGTTATGTTAAAATATTTTGGGGGGTTTTTTTTTTCGTCCAGTTATAGCCTAGGTTTAACAAGTATACACATTTTAAGTGAACAAGCATTTCGATCTTCTTAAGGTTTTTTGTTGAATGGTTCATCTGAAGAAATGTGTCAAGTGTGTTCCAGATAAAACAAGGTAAGATGAGTATCTCATCTGATGAAGAGGATGAGATCAGCGAGTCAGAGATTGATGACTATTCTGAAACACCGTATCTGCTCTTGTAGAAGAGCATAAGGTATATTTCACAGTCAATCACAAGTTAATCCCAAGTTGAGGGAAAAAAAACTTTCCTTTTTTGTGTCTGATTTTGAAACTGTCTCCTTCTTAATACCCAGAAGCAAAAAGAAGAGGCTTTGAACACGATTATTCATCTTGAGACACAGCTAGACACCAACACAGACACTGGAGATGGAGATTCAAGAGCTAAAAAGGCAAATTGCAAGTAATCATATATATATATATATTTATATCAGTAATCATATAATTTTTTTTATATCAAAATTGTTTTACTTATATCATGAAATACCTAGCTGCTTTATATGTAGGAGGAATAGGATAATGAATCAATCACATCAGTTTGTGGTGTTGGCAGAGTTTTTTTTTTGTCTGAATAGGTTAAGATTATTTTTTGCATATAAAATGATATTCAGGTAATAAACGAGTTTTTATTTTGAATTTCATTTTAGGAAAGAAAACGAGAATGTTGAGAAAAAAAATAAAGACAACAAATATTAATATCAAATTAAAATTGATTTTGGTGTCTATTCTTAAAAAGAAAAGATTTGTGGCAAAGAAAAAACAAACAGATTCAGAGGTGTGAATAAGAGAGGGAGAAGGAAAATAAATAAATACAGAGCTTTTAATCAAAAGCCGGAAAGTAAAAACGATTAAGGGAAAAAAAATCAGCAGAGTTGAGAAAAATTGATATATAAATATCCCTGTGCATTCCTCTCCCAGTTTCGGCATCATTGTCTTCGATAAACCACCACCATCCTCCGAAACCCTAACCTGGAGAATCGCCGCCTCCTCCAGAAATATCTATCTATTATCTTCTTCGTGTGATTTTCCAGGTTCGAATCGCCGACTTGAGCAGCTTCTTCTATATTATCAATCTCTCCATTTCTCTGATTGTATTTTTTTTGGTTTGCGTTTGAATCTTTGCTCGAGATTTCGTGCGCTTGGGGATTGATTGTTCTCTTGTTATATTGGAATTCGATTGCAGATACTGAAGAAACCGGATCGGATCTTTCTCTAGATCCGTTCTAGGTTGATCGATTTCTTGTATCGTCTCTCTCTCTCTCTCATCCATATGCTTTTGGTTAGTTCTTGAGGCGGATTCATCATAACCGACATAGAAATGTTGAATCCGGAAGACGAAGATGATACGATTGAGATCCGCGAGGTATGGAACGATAATCTTGAGGAAGAGATGGCTCTGATTGAAGAAGCAATTGACGATTTCCCTTTCGTCGCCATGGACACAGAGTTCCCAGGAGTCGTGTGCAAGACAGTATCGGCGAATTCAAAACCCTACGATTTCAACTACGAAACGCTAAGGACGAACGTGAACTTTCTCAAGTTGATTCAGCTGGGCCTCTCGTTATCCGACGAGCAAGGAAACCTCCCAACCTGCGGAACTAACAAGCGATGCGTCTGGCAATTCAATTTCAGAGAATTCGATCTCAAATCCGACATGTTTGCAATTGAATCCATCCAACTCCTCCGTAACTCAGGCATCGATTTCGAGAAATACAACGAATCAGGCATCGATTCGAAACGATTTGCGGAGCGGCTAATGTGTTCAGGAGTAGTGCTTAACGACAAAATTCAGTGGGTAACATTCCATTGCGGATACGATTTTGGATATTTGCTGAAACTATTGATCGGGAAAGATCTGCCGGAGGATCAAGCTGAATTCATGTATATGGTGAAGAGTTTTTTCCCGGTAGTGTATGATATAAAACACTTGATGGACTTCTGCAGCGGTCTCTATGGAGGTCTGGAAAAATTAGCGATCCTGCTTTGTGTTAAAAGAGTGGGGATATCTCACCAGGCTGGATCAGATAGCTTGCTAACGTTGCGTTCATTCAACAAGATGAAAGAGCTTCACTTCACTGCTTCTATTGACCAATATTCTGGTGTTTTGTTTGGGTTAGGAAGTGTTCATGATCCTAAATTCCTCCTCACTGGTACCAAAAAATCAAAATAAAAAAATGAAAATTTTAAACTGTTTCTCTGGTTCTGTCTTTTTTTTAGGTTTGATTACTCATTTTAGATGCTTACCAATAGATGTTTGAAGTGAATATGATGGGAAATGTTTCAGTCTAAACTCATTAAGAAAAAGTATCCATAATCTTATTTGGTGAAGTAAAATCATGTTTTTAGGGAGTTGGATTTATAATTTGGCAGTTCTCTTATCAACGACTCCATTTTGCGGGGTTGTAGGAAACAAAGAAGTACCATTTTGTGGAATTGCGTTTTAGATTCCAGTTAAAACAATGACAAATAAGGAAGAAATTTCGATCTTACGTAACACAGTTTGTTTTCCAATAAAGGGTTTTTAACCGTACCATTCTAGCAAAAAAAAAAAAGAAAGAGAAAAATGTTCGTTTTCAATGATTCCACTACTTCAACTCTTCAAGGTGTTGCCAATCCCTAAGTACTGTACTTTCATATTGGAAGAAAAGAAACTCAGGATTACTTTTGAACGTCGTCGTCAGTTAAGCCCGTTTAATAGGCCTGGTAAAGCCCAAAAATGCAGTCCCCGACGATCCGTCAAAAATGTTATTGTGGTGAAATTAGGGTTTTAGTAATAGTGAACTCTCCATTTAAGATTTGTTCACATTTCCTCTCTCGTCCTTTCCGCTGCCGTATTCGTCTCTGAGGTTAGTCCTTCAGTTACTCTAACGTTGTACGATCTTACCGATTTAGCATAATTGCAATCTTGGCTATGTATCTCAAACATTGTTTTTCCGTCGCTGATTTTTCTGCTTTACAATTTCACAAGTAATATTGATTTTAAGGTGTTTGCTTAGACTGATTTGATTGATTTTTATTGGCAGATACAAAGGACTTGTGTTTTTTTTTTTGGGGTCGTCAAAAGGCATTCAAATCAAAGAGATAACATGTCAGGGTGAGCTTAGTTATGCTTGCTTTTTTTCTTGCATTTTTCGAACCTGAATAATCAATGTTAACTTCTCTGATTATCTATCCCCATTTAATGGCATATGTTGTTACATCGTTGCTGTTGCTATCTGTTCCCGTCGATCGCTGATATTTCTATGGTTCTATTGCGCGGTGGTTAATGTTTTTTTGGACTTGGACATATTTTGATCGTTTGGTTTGTTTTAGCTCGTTTCATGCTTGAATTTTATCTCGGGTATTTCTAATTGGTACACCATTATAAACTATTTGTTGTTTCTGTTTGTCTTAATTTTGATTTCTTTCCTTTCTCAGTGATGAGGCTGCCCCTGTTGTTCCTCCTGTTGCTGAGCCAGCAGCTATTCCAGAGGACATGGACTTATTGACTGCATTGGAGTTGACTCTTAGGAAAGCTCGTGCTCATGGTGGTGTTGTTCGTGGTCTCCATGAATGTGCTAAACTTATTGAGAAGCGTGTTGCTCAGCTCTGTGTCTTGGCTGAAGACTGCAACCAGCCTGATTACGTCAAGCTTGTTAAAGCTCTCTGTGCTGATCACAACATTAACTTGCTTACAGTTCCAAGTGCCAAGACCCTCGGCGAATGGGCTGGTGTAAGTCCATGTTTTTCACTTTAATACCGATCCTGCATATATATACAGCCGTGTTAAAGCCAAGCTTTTTCTTCTAAATGAATGTTGGGTTATCAATAAAAGTTTAAATCTTTGATGTTGTTGCAGCTCTGCAAGATTGATTCTGAGGGTAATGCTAGGAAGGTTGTTGGATGCTCTTGTCTCGTAGTGAAGGTATATTAAGTCCTTGTTCCTCAATCCTAAAATGCTTTATCGTCTATGCTCTTTCAATTTTTTAATGCTTTTCTGTATTTTCTTGCCTGCTGTTTCAGGACTACGGTGAGGAGACAACTGCACTCAATATCGTCAAGAAGCATATTGAATCTCACTAAGTCTTAAGAAGCATTTCTAAATCCGAAATTCAGAGATGTTTTTATCCCAATTCTGTTTCTCTTGGATTTGATATTTAATATTTAGCGGACAGCTGTTGAGATTTGTTTGGAACCTGCTCAAGTTTTGTTGTTATGTTAGGCTCTACACTTCAATGGCCGAATTTGCTTGAGATTTTTCTTGGTACTCCTTATCTTTCATCATATAATGGTTAAAGTAGTGAAAAGGATGGGTGAAATAAATAGTTCACCTAGCTAGCATTTTACTGAATATACATTACATTTGATGATATTATTTCTCTGTAATTTTCATGTAAAGGATAGTTCATACTCATTTAATTCCGTCTATGATTATTTGTGTTATCATTTAATTAATTGATTGTCTTACTTTAAAGAACCATTTGGTTTTTACACGGATACATTAACTCTTTCAAATTTTCATTATGTTTGAAGTGAAAAGCTAAGGAAGAAGGGCGGGAAAAGACCAAACCGTTCGAGGCACCGATTAGTTGTGGTATTTGAGCAAGGGTTAATTATATAAGTATGATTAAAAAACAGGAGATTACATGGTTATCGTATGAAAAAAAAACACATGTATCACAATTTGTCGTCGCATATTTGATTTTGTTTGGTTCCTGTCAACACTAGCATAATTGAGTTTTAATTAAAGAGAAGCGGTTTAAAAAAATAATTATATCAGTAGTTATATTCTCTTGCACCGGTACATAAGAGATAAAGCGGTTCTTGCATGTTCAACACCGTATTTAAGAGGCTTAAAGTTGTCATTTTTTCTTTTGTCTTGCTCCAACCATTTGGATTTGAGGCAACGGGGACTGGGTTTTTTTCCGTTCAGGGAAATTTCTTTGTTTTCTAGGGTTTTGAATCTTCAGATATTTTCAGCAAGCACAAACAAAAAATGGGTCCTCTTGTCGGAGTGACGGAACTTTCGAAAGCACTCGTCGAGGCCGGAAATAATCTCCTCAAGCCTCAGTCCTCATCTGATGCGACTCTTACTCTTCTCGATGTACGAATCCTTCTCTGACTCTCTCTGGACTCTCTGATTTAAATAGGATTTTTTTTTGGTTCTTTTGTTCATGAGTTTTGTGAAATTCCTCTGTTGGATTACAGGAAACGATTAGGGTTTCTCTTTGTTTTTTGTTCCATGTTTAATACAAATTTTAGTGTATAGCGCTGATTTTCCCGTTCGTTAGTGAATTTGTAACGCTTTCTGGAAATTTTGGGGATATCGTGAAACCTACTCTGTGAGGTTTATGTTACAATCATCTGATTTTAAAGCTTTTATGTGTAGGAAATCGAGTCTCTGCTCTCCACTGTTGAGCAAGATCCAATTGAATCAGTACAAAAGGCCCTTATGTCACCAATGAATGCTTTGGTGTCTGCTGATCTCTTAAAAAACTCTGATTCTGATGTTAGGGTCTCCGTTATCTCTTGCATAACTGAAATTATGAGGATAACTGCTCCAGAGGCTCCATACAACGACGACCATATGAAGGTTGATAAACCATTTACTCCATTACTAGTCTCTTTCTTTTGCAATGTTTTCTTCAACTTTTCTCTCATGAAACATTTCCTTTGCGTCTTTGGCTTACAGGATATCTTCCAGGTGACAATAGAATCATTTGGAAAACTAGCTGATACTTCGTCTCGCAGTTACAAGAAAGTCGAGAGCGTTCTTGAGACTATTTCAAAGGTCAGATCATCCTTGGTTATGCTGGACTTGGAGTGTGATGACCTTGTTCTGGAAATGTTTCGACAGTTCTTAAAAATCATAAGGTAGATGCAGAACTTGATTTAACAATGCTCAGTTAACTCTTAGAAACTTTATATGTTATCAATGGTTTTTCTTCTGTGCATCTATCTAGACCGGATCATCCTCAAATTGTGCTTCTTTCAATGGAAACTATAATGATCACAGTTATAGATGAAAGTGAAGAAGGACCCATGGATTTACTCGAGATTCTTTTGACTACTGTCAAGAAAGAAAATAAGGTAAGGTGTCAACAATCACTGTGTTTCCCAATTCATTAGACTTGTGGTTATATTTGTCTGGTTTCTTTTGCTTAGGATGTCTCACCAGCGGCTGTGACGCTTGTGGAAAAGGTTCTTAGTAGTTGCTCCTGTAATCTTCAACCATGCATTCTGGAAGCGTTGAAGTCCTCAGGGACCAGCTTGGACATGTATACTCCAGTACTTTCATCAATATGCCAAAGCGAATCTGCCACTGATCAAGCACACAATGATGTTAAGGCCAAAGAAAATGAGGTATTTTTAATGATGGTGGTACAGTAGTTGTGTGGTTGAAACTTGAAGTTGCAATTGTCAATAGTTTATAACAAGTTTTTCTATCTTTTTCATTTTTTTCAGGCAGATGAAAAGGTATCAAAAGAACAAGTAGTTCCAAGCGATTCATTGGAGGTACTGTATCTGAAAGTCTTTATCGCTGCAAGTTTACAGTTCTTTTCATGTTGATTGTAGCTTAACCAATATCTTCAAAATCTGTTGAAATAGGAAAAATTGAATATGGGGCTTTCTTGCAAGGGAAATAGATCCAAAAGGATTGTTAGAAGTGGAACTCGTCGAGCTAATGGAGATGACAAATTAAAAACCGGAAAAGAATTTAAACAAGGACAGGCCGAAAGTACCGATGAAGAGACTGAATCAGAGTCTACAAGGAAGAGAGGGCGGAAACCTAATTCTCTGATGAATCCTGAGGAAGGCTATTCATTTAAGACGTCTTCAAGCAAGAAATTGCCGAAAAAAGAAAATGGGGAATCATCACTTGGAAAGGGGACTGTCAAGAAAGCATCGTTGCCTACTAAAGTTGGTCAAACGAATCAGTCTGTTGTTATTTCTCTCTCACCCTCTGGTAAGGCTAGAACAGGGTCACATAAACGAAGCCGAACTAAGGTGGAAGAAGGGATTAATGACGAACCAAGAGCAAAGAAACAGATTTTGATGAAAGGTAAGCCTGAAGAAAATGATTTGGATAAATCTGAAGAAGGCATTAAGGCTGCCAAGTCAAGTAAGAAGGAGAAATCACAGAATGGTATAGCAAAAACATCTGCAAAGAAGCCACTGGCAGAAACTAAAATTGTAAAGGCTAGTGAAAAAAAATCAATCCACTCAGATGAGAAGAAAAATAATTCAGCAGGTACAAGCATGAATACGCCTACTTCCCAAACATCAAAGAGCAAGGTAGCAAGTCTTGAAAAAACATGATTTTTCTTATCAGTTTATGGTATCCTAGAGCTTCCTTGAACTGAATTGGATACTTGTGCAGAAGAAGAATTCTCGTGCCACAACTTCTGCAATCAAAAAGTTTGAACAAACTCCTAAAAGCCAACTCAAGAGGAAACGGACAGGAGTTGAGGAAGAGGTGTGATTTTTGTTGCTTTTCTGTCCATGCCATGAGCATTGACTAGTCACCCGTATTCATATGGTTTATGTTACTCTTTTCAGGTGTCCAAAACAAAAGAGCTTGGTGAGGAATTGGTTGGTAAGAGGGTTAAGGTCTGGTGGCCACTTGACGAGAAGTAAGTTTATAGCGAAACTTGCAAACTTCATTTTTTATTTTGCATGAAGAATTATAGCAATATTACCATTTATGTTTGCTCAGGTTTTATGAAGGTGTCATAGAATCATATAGTAGCCGTAAGAAGAATCATTTAGTGAGTTAATTTCTATTTGCTATTTTTAAAAAATTTCTCTGTTGCATAATTGATTTGTGTAGAATGTTTCCCACTAATGTTCTCCTTGCAGATAAAATATACTGATGGGGAAGAGGAAAAGCTTAATCTGGAAAAAGAACGATTTGAAATAATCCAGGACAATTCTTCAGCTACTGAGGTGAAGAAATCTTACATTTGAGAGTGTTTATTTCATTCACCATTTTATATTTTTCCCAGAACATCTAAACAGATATATGTCTGATTTCCTCCAGAAACTTAAACAGGACGAGGAAGATGATCTGCCTGAGTCTATTCCTTTGTCTGAGTTGTAAGTGAAACATTCATAGTTCTGTGGCCACAATCATGAATTTGACTCTTGAGTTGTAAGTTGGAATTAGTCTTGAGTTTTTGCTGTTTTGTGCAGAATACAGAGAGAGAAAGTCAAGAAGCGGAAAAATGTGACTAAGAATGTGCAACCGAGTAGGAAGAAGAGAGATGAGGAAGAGGAGAAGCTGACCGAAAGCAAGGTAGAAGAGAAAGAGGCGACAATGTCCGACGCTAAGTTACAAGAGACTAAGGAACTTGAAGAAGTTGGTCCGAGCCCTGGTTCAGGTTGATGCATAAGTCAAGCATGGTTAGATTGGTTAGGTAACATCTGTATTAAGTGAGACAACTTGTTTAGAGACCAATGATGTCATTGTTATTAGATTCTTCTGACTTGTGAAATGTAATGGAAGTAGTTTGTCTGATGTCACCGGGCCAGTAACATATATCCAGATATGTTTTGAGAGTTTGATAATATAATCCTATTCCGTACCAAAAGAAAAAATATATATATGTAAATGCTTATAATTATCTGTCATTTCTACAAAGAAGCATCTTTTATTATCCAGAAATGTGTCTTCAATGTATAATTTCAAAGTTTGTCCAAGTTTTGAGTTTTTTTTCAAGTAAAAAAAATATATAAAACGGTGTATAGTTCCAAATGTGGTTCTTCTTCCACCAACCCCTCTTTCTATAATATTTGTTATTTAAATAGGAATTTAATTTTGTTGGTTCATTTTTAGATACGGAAATATAATATAGACCAAACTTAATACACCATTGTTAGGTGAACATGCTAAGTGTGTATTTTACAAGGATAACATTCCTTTTCAGTCTTTATAAAGACAAAACGTAAATCAATTTGCAACGATCCATTATTTGGTCTTTCTGTAATCGTTTCTTCATAATCGCCGGGAAGAATGCCTGCTGACGAACTCTCGCCGGCCGGTAAAACTGTTTGTGTCACCGGAGCCGGTGGATACATCGCTTCTTGGATTGTTAAGTCACTTCTCGAGAAAGGCTACACAGTCAAAGGAACCGTACGGAATCCAGGTCCATTTTGATCTCTCTCTTTGCTCACTGTAATATTAATATAATTCCTTAGAATAATTTATCAATGATTGTAAGGAACATTTTTTTTAATTTTATTTTGCAGATGATTCAAAGAATACACATTTGAGAGAACTCGAAGGAGCGAAGGAGAGACTAATTCTGTGCAAAGCAGATCTCCAAGACTTCGAAGCTCTTAAGGCGGCCGTCGATGGTTGCCACGGCGTTTTTCACACGGCTTCGCCGGTCACCGACGATCCTGTGAGTATTCTTCTGGGGGTATCTATATCTTTCTCACACTTTCTGTGGCTTTCAGAGAAAATTAAATAAAGTGAAGGACCTAAATAAAATATTATTTATATGGTAGTGGAGTTGATTTCATTTTGATTTTCTTTCTAGTCTTTAAACTAGAGAGCAAAATCTCACTTAAAATATTCTACCATGAATAATAATTAAAATAAAATAAAAAATCATTATCCACGTTTTCTTATTACATTTAACTTCAAAGTTATGTCAGAGATTCCGTTGTAAAATAAATTAGGGAAAATAAATAAATGATTATGTGAAATGAAGAGTATGTAAATAATATTAAATGTAAATTAAATTTCAGAAGCAAATGGTGGAGCCGGCCGTGAACGGAGCCAAGTTTGTAATTAATGCGGCTGCTGAAGCCAAGGTCAAGCGCGTGGTCATCACCTCCTCTATTGGTGCCGTCTACATGGACCCAAACCGTGACCCTGACTTAGTCGTTGATGAAAGTTGCTGGAGTGATCTTGAGTTCTGTAAAAACACCAAGGTCTTGCCATTTACTAATTAGCATGTTTTTTTCTAATTTTTTTTGGTTTTATTGTGAAAATATTATTATTATATTATTATTGATGTTTAGTCTATTGAAAATTTGTATGTATTTCGTAGAATTGGTATTGTTACGGCAAGATGGTGGCAGAGCAAGCAGCTTGGGAGATGGCAAAGGAGAAAGGTGTTGACTTGGTGGTGATGAATCCGGTGCTGGTTCTTGGACCGCCGTTACAGCCAACGATCAATGCCAGTCTCTTCCACGTCCTCAAATATCTAACCGGCTCGGCTAAGACTTATGCTAATTTGACTCAGGCTTATGTTGATGTTCGTGATGTTGCGCTGGCTCATGTTCTGGTGTATGAGGCACTGTCAGCATCTGGACGTTATCTCCTCGCCGAGAGTGCGCTTCACCGTGGTGAAGTTGTTGAGATTCTGGCGAAGTTATTTCCGGAGTATCCACTCCCGACCAAGTAAATTAACTTTGCTTTTAGCTCTTCAGTATTATTTTGAGGTAATTTCATATTCTAAAAACAAAATTATCATTAAAAGTTCTTACTTAATGATAAAACATAAAAACACCTTTAAATTCAATAATTATTTTTAAAATAATAAAAGTAAAATGCAATTGTCTTTATTAGGTTGTTAATCAAGAAAACCGGGAAATAATATCGAAAAAATTGACCAGATATTTGTGAAAGGACAATAGTGTGTGTAATTAGTTTATCGAAGGTATGATATTTTAGGAAAATTAGTTTATTAGAGACAATGACCAGTCTCAAGTACAGTGAGTTGTGACTAACGCTATTTCAATTATATGTTTGTAAGACTATATTGTACAAATAAAAACACAAATATACGACACATGTGTCACATGAGTCATGACACGTGCGCTCGTTTGCGTACATAAAAGCATGAATACATACAATAAATCATCACCAAGTAAATACTAATCAGAATTCAGAACACATGATGAACACCTTAGCCAACTATCATGGTAATGTGACGTCTCTTATCTTTTACAATATGAATGTTTTTTTCTTTCTTCTCTCTTATTTTGATACAAAACCAATGATGGTAGTGAGGTGGTCCCATGATCCTTTTTTATAGGTTGTGGTGAAAGTTGGTGTACCAACCACTCCCACCATAAGTCAGAATCCACTTGTCACCTATTGCTGACGTGGACACTTTACAAACCATAAGATATACTCACAATATAATATGTTGAAGGATATGTTTTATTCAAAAAAAAGTTGTTGTAATGGAGCCAGTCGTTGCTCTTTGTCTAATTTCAATTAGGCAAATCAATCGCACTGCTTTAGAGTAAATAACGTTCAAGGTTGTTTGTGTTAAGTAATTAACCAAAAAAAAGAAGAAAATAAATTGTGTTAAGTAACAAGAATGTTGGTTTGTGTATTAAATTATTCAGGTGCAAGGACGAGAAGAATCCTAGAGCCAAGCCATACAAATTCACTAACCAAAAGATAAAGGACTTAGGGTTAGTGTTCACGTCCGTCAAGCAAAGCCTCTACGACACTGTCAAGAGCTTGCAAAAGAAAGGTCATCTTCCTCCTCCTTCACCGTCACAAGAATCCAGGGAAACCGGCATCAAGATCGAGTCTTGAAAAGCTTTCCTCAAGTATCATTAGCCATTGCAATTGCTTTTGTTTTAGACTTTTCAAAATGTCTTGTCTGGTTATGAATCTGTATACTAGAACCTTAGCCAAACCGTTTGATGTATTTTCTATAAAAGGTTTCAATGTTTATTCTGTGTAATAGATTACACTAAGTAAACATTGTCATGTTTATTCTATGTAATAAATTACACTAAGTAAACAATGTTTATTGTATAATAAATGTTATAGTTCTTCAATTTAAGTCGCCTATAACCACTGTTCTAGTAGGTAACTGCATGCCCACAATGTCTTCTCTAGGGAATGTTTCCGCAGACTGAGAGTTACTGGAAGCTGGGAAATGTGTGGAGGATTCTCTGTTCATACGGAGCACAAGGTAACCAATGGCCGCTAGGTAAATGGCAATGCCTGAGAATCCAAGAAGCCCAAAAAAGACCACGGCTACAAGTTTCATTTGACGATGAAGAAGCTGTTTGATGAAGCTGCTTACTAGATAGTAAATGTTTATACTCATAATAAGCCCACCAATGATCCAAGTCACGGATGAAATCTAAAAAAAATCCGAATAAGATTGCTCTCCTTGTATCTAATATCTATGTTATGAATATACAAAAGAAGTCAAGTTGGTTACCAGAAGTGAATTGGCGTGTGAGCCCATTTTGGTTTTGCTGCTTGTGAATTTGAGAAGTGGGACTAAAGCAAATGGAAGTTCAAAGGATAATATCATCTGCAAAGAGATAATATGATTTAGTCTGAAGAATGTATATATAACTCAGAGGTTGGATTTGGGATAATGAGGTTATACCGAGGCGATGATAATTAACTTTCCAGCTCCAGCTGAGCCACCTATAAGAGCTACAACCAAACTTGGGATTATAGCTAAGCATCTTGTTAAGAAGTTTCTTAACCATGGCTCTAATCTTAAATCAAGAAACCCCTAAGGCAAAACAAGAACAGAACAAGATTCATACACAAGTTAGCACTTAAGAGCATTTCTTTGGGGGGGTTTGACCTCACCTGCATTACGTATTGTCCAGCATAAGTTCCAGTTATAGTTGAACTCTGACCAGAAGCAAGCAAAGCAATTGCGAATAGCTTTGAGCTCCATTTACCCACAACGTTCTGTGGTAAGCATAAGAAGGAAAGAAGTATATATATACTCTGATCTTTTGAAAAGCTGTGAAAGAGAATGAACCAAAAACCTAAAAAAAAAGCCATGGATTTACCCGTAGCAGAAATGAAGCTTTGTTTAAATCTAAATCTTTGCAATTTGCTCGATCTTCTGGACTCAAATCTGAGGCATTACATACTGCACCACTCACTGATATCACAGAGACATTTATTAGAAATGCCACCATGAGTGCTAAACCGCTTTCTATCAAGTAATACCGACAAGCTTCCTGTAAATGAAAGTGAGTAAAGTTAGACTCATAACTTCCATGAAAGTGTAGATAAGTTAGGGAATTTGATTACCTTGATGCCGCTTACTGAACGAGGAATCCTTCTAGAGAGAACTAAAGCTGAATGGAGATAGAGGTTGTGCCTGTGAAAAACAAAAAGATATGTGAATGAATGTCGAAAATCTTGTAGCCAGGTTGAGAGAGAGAGAGAAAGAGAGAGTAGCTTACGGCATAACCATGGCACCGAGGAGAGAGATTGCTAAACCAGTTGCACCATTACCCTTCAACTGAGGAACAAAAAGACCATACAGCACTTCTTTTGGGTCAGGCCTTGAGTAATGTAGCTCAATAAAGAAGCATAGAGCAATGGTGAACACAAGAAATGCGATCAAGAACTCGAGCTTTCTAATCTATAAAGATAAAACAAAACAAAACAAAAAAATCTTACCAATCTAAAAGCCTCAGGAAACTTTTAAGAATCAATATATGGAACAGAATATATATATATATATATATAGATACCCCATATTGTTGAAGGGCTAGAAGAATCAATGTACTAAATCCTGTGAGAAGAACACCAATCCAAACCGGGATATTGAAAAGCATATTTAAAGCAAATGCTGTTCCAATAACTATATCCAAAACACCCCGATGATTTATTCATTACTAAGCATTTGCTTGAGAATTTAAAAAAAGAAGAAAAAAAACATCCCCATCAAAATCATCATTGCAACATGCCTTCTGGAATGTCACAAGCGACTACCGCGATTTCTGCAACTACCCATAGCATAAAGTTTGGCACTTTGGAGTATTCAGCTCTACAATGCTCTGCTAAATGTTTTCCTGAGATCACGGAGACATGATTTCAAAATATTATAAGCAAATTTGGCCATTGATTAATGAATATAAAGACTAGAAAGTCTAGAATAGAAGAAAGACTTATATTTTTCCTGATTGAGTAGGATTAAACCTGTGACAACACCAAGATTTGCAGCCAGAGATTGAATCACCAAAGCTGCACATGACGCCACCAGTATGATCCAGAGTAACTGTTCAATGTGAAGAGAAACGTTTTATCAAAAATCAGGAAAAACTAAGAAAGTCAAACCGATTGTGTATAACGCACCTCATACTTGTATTGAGCTCCTGATTGTAGATCAGTCTCAACTGTAACCAAAAGAAGATGCATAGCTTGTATGTATTTTTGTGAAACTTGAAAGGTGATATAACTTTATGAAAGAAATGAATCTTACAGTTTCCAGGATCAATGTAAGCAATAGAAACAAGAAATCCAGGGCCTAAGTATGAGAAGAAGTTTTTCCAGCTCTTCTTCTGCATGTATAAAGAAACAAACAAACACAAGCCGTCATAGAGTCCTTAACAACACTCTTGACAACTTCAAGTCAATCAAACCTTTTAGACAGATATCAAATTCATGATCGACGTTAGTGATACAAGAGCAGTGATTTCTAATGGGGGGGATTTGTTAAAATATGGCAACACCCTATTTGAGAAATAGCAAAGTGAGGGGCCAAACAGGAAATAAAATGAAACCTCAGGGACAACAATCTGATAAGAATCAGAGTTTTCGATGAGAGGAGAGTTGGAGAAACTTGTGTTGCCGCCACTTGCTGTTGCAGCTGCCATCGCCTTACGACTCTTTTCTCTCCGTCTGTAATGCCAACATCGAATATCTACAGAGACATATATATAGATGTGACAGATAAATCGTATTAATAAAACATCTGTTTCTTTTTTTCTTTAATGCAAATGCCAAAATTTTTTTTTTTTTTTTTTTGTGTGTGGAGGAATTCAATAAATGTAACTAAAGAAAAGGAAAGGGGCTGTTCATAGGTATTATGTAGAAATGAACAAATGATGGTAAATTATCACATCATAAATATATATATATATAGTTTTTTTAATGAATGATGTATTTTTAAAATTATGAAACATAAACAAGGCATCTTTCAAAAAATTCCTTATTTTATTTTCTTCTAATATGATAAATATGAATGTAGATTGGATACAATTTATTAGAACAAATTGTCAAAAAATCAAAAATTCTCTTTTAAATAAAATTTTTAAAATATGTTGATTTTTTCAGGATATAATTGTGTTTTCATTATTTGGAAAACTTATTTCACCAATTTAAAAAAAGAAGATATAAATGGTCAAAAGAATTCAAAATATCGTTTATTTCCAATTTTCTCTTTATGTTTCGACTTGATAACACTATTGCCACGGCAATCTACATGTGTCGATTTTCAAAATTACGAAAATAAGTAAAACTTTAATTATAAAAAGTTACCATTTCTCTTCAATAAATTAAACCTTCATTTATAGAAATAGTCAAAAAGATATTGAGAAACTCTAAGTTCTTTTTTCGTTTGGTAAAACTCTGAAGTTATTTTGGTTCTTCTATTTGTTAAATTAGGGAAGGTAAATGCGTGGGAATAGCTAAGTTAGATAACTTTCTAGTAGTAAGATGATACGTATTAAAACTTGCAAATCCCTCAATTAGTAATAGCAATCCGCCAATTCGTAATAGAACGAGTTTTCTACCAAAATAAAATCAACTAAAGTATCAAAACGAAGTAACTAACTAACAAAGAATAAGAGATTTTAGGATCTACGTGAGGTGGGACCCAACAACTTTTGTTTTGGTAACATTCGGCAGTCAACACTCAATACTTCTGCTTCTGTTATAATCGACACGTAGATCTTGTTCACGGATCTTAGGCTTCTTAGCACATCTTATTTGTAATTAGTAGCCTTTCAAGTTATTTGTTTTTTTTTTTGCGTAAAAAAACAAGTGAGTTTATAAGAAAATTATAGTTTAGGAAAGAAACAAAGAGATCACTTGACAATTTAGTACTCGACTCCAAAGGATAAAAACTTTATGTAAAAAACTAAGATGTCTACCAATACATTACCCTAAAACATACGAACCACTGGTTTTAATTAGTAAAATGTCTGAAAAGCCCAAGAAAAATAAAAGAATATGCTAAGGATGAATTCGACGGTCCACAATGCACGGCCGTTCTTTATGAAGAATCTTTTTTTTTTTTAAATATAATAACTCAGTAATAAAATCAAAGTATTTTTTTTCTTCTTCTTAAAATATAAAATAAGCACTAGTTCTATAGGTCAAGCTAAGACCAGATATATTTGCTTCAAATAAGGTGAAGTTAATGAATACAGTTTTCCTTCTCTAAAGTTCAGCATTATAGACCATAGTTCAAAACATGTGTACGCTTTTACCATAGTTTTTATTTATACTCCCCACTCCTCAACATCACAAATATTATACCCATTACCAAACAAGAAACACATGCCGACTTTCTTTTTTCTGCTAGGAAAAAAAAACATAGATAAATTTTAAGTTGTCTTTCCTCCTCATAATGGTGAATGGTTCAGATACCATCCGGTCTAGATTTCATCATACTGTCTGTGTAGGGGGTTGTGAAATTGCTTCGACTATATCTAATGTATATGCAAATTATTCGGTTAATAAATAACTTAAACGTAGTATCCAATCGGTTCACACAAATACGTCCGGTCTAGGATTTCACGCAACATTATACTATGCATAAACAGATAACCAAAAACATCTATACAACACCAAGAAAACACCTCACGGTAGCAAAAACTCATTTGTGTAAACTACTTTTTTTGAAAGCAAAGCAAACAACATAATACTCAAATACGTTAATTAGCTTTATCAAGAAGAATTGCTCTTATTTATTACTCTCGCTCGTTCTTCTTCTTCGCCTTCGTTGTTGTTGTTGTCTCTGCAACTGGGCCACAGTCTAGGTATCTGAAGCAGCCTATTAGATGATCATTTGTGAGTCCAACTGCTTGCATGAAGGAGTAAATAACCGTAGGACTAACGCTGCGGAAGCCTCTGCGTACAAGATCTTTGCTTATAAACTCCGCTTTCGATGTCTTAACGGGGATTTGTCGTTGATACCTAAATTGGCTCTGTGTAGGCTTGTTGTTCACAAAGTTCCACATGTACTTCTTAAATGATCCGTATTCAGCTATAATCTAAGATGAAGTTAAGAATTAACAGCCAGGAAGATTAACAAGTTGTAAGTCTTTGAGTGATATAGATCAGTAAGTGTGAGCTTATGTAATGGTACCTTGCGCACATGGCGGGAGTTGTCGAGGATTGATCGTATTTTGACCTCTGTTAGTAAGGAAATGGCAGCAGTGCCGGGCGTTGTTAACTTTTTGTCATTCAATTTCGAAACAGCAACTGGATCGAAGTCCAAAAAAACTTCTCTGTTGCAAATAAGAAGCAAATTAAGCATTCTGAGATCAGAGCTACTGGCTAGGCGTCAGAAGCTCAAGTAGTGAATTCGAAATCCTATTACTAAGAACTTGGTTTGGTTACCTGAGTAATTGTCTTCTGGAAAGGATCTCGGTCCATGAGAGTTCGGCTAGAGCACCAGAAAGGCATAATAACTCGAAAAGCTTCCTATACAATTCAGCCAAGTGGTAAGAGTTTCTTATGGTTACAAAGAACCTATATGATTAAAAAAAATATATAGTTTGAGGACGTCACATACTTGTCATCATGGACAGGAACTCCCCATTCTTCGTCGTGGAAAGCAACATAGCACGGGTCTTGACAAGAAGAAAAAACAAAACATTATTAGTCAGCTACAGCAAATCAAAAATATGGGACATAAGAGAGCAGCAACGAGTAATGGAAAGCATCTCTTGGCATATGGGACTTCAAGATGAGCTAGTAAATTAGCTACGCAACATAGGAAATGATCCACAATGCTAACTGAACATAATAGAGAGAAATTTCAAGCATTTTGTTGATTATCGAGTTATTTCATCATCCACGAACAGAACAGAAGACAATAATTAGATCAAACAAGAAACACCAGCAACATGTCTCAAATCAGTCCCATTGATTCAACTGATTCAGAAAATCAGGTCAAACTCAATCTCACATTTAATTTCTTGCTCATTTCATTCATTTTGAATACACGGAAAGAGCAATCAATGAAATAGGCGAGATTTGAAGGTCAAAATGGAGTCTTACCAGATTTAGGCGTGATCCAAGCACACCTTCTACGACCATCAGGGAAGCAATCACCAGCAACTTTCTCCTCTTCTTTCCCAACACTCTGCTTCCTTGTGGAGGAGACAGGGCCACTTCGCCTCACAACCTTCTTACAGCTCGAAGAAGACGCAACGCTCAAAGGAGATGACTCACAAGAAGAGGAAGCATCAGAGGAATAGGAAGCAGTCATCGAGGCACTGTTCTTTCTCAGAAGTGAAGAGCATAGGGACGAGCATTGCTTCAGAGTCGTCGTTGGCGAAGCTGGAGTATTTGGTTTCTTCGTTTTCTCATCTTTTGACGCAATCACCGGCTTCTCCAGTTTCATCGCCGGCGGTTTCCTCTGCAGCTTGTTTCCAGTAGGACCAAGAACTGATCGGAATTCTCGCTCACTGGAATCCATGGACCGTATTCGAGGCGGAACAGACATTGACCCGATTCTCACAAAAAAGCCTCTTGATTTCACAGATCTAACACTCGATCACCACTACCAAAACAAAAATGCTATTATTTCAATAATCTCAAAACTTATTTCATTCAAGAGCTTAATATCAAAAACCATAGACTTTACAGCTACAATATGAACTTTTTATCACCGCTAAATTTCCCATTTTTAGGAATATTCTAGCAAAACCAAAGCCAAGTTGATTGCTGCATTCACGAGAAAAGTAGGATTGGAAACAATGAGAAAGCGATGAAAAAAAAAAAAAGTCTTGGAACAGTGAATAGACAACCCTTTTGACTTCAGAAAACCCAGAAAAAAGGAGGCTTTTCTGATCGAGGACGAAACGAATCAAATCCAAGGGGAGAGAGAGAAGAGGAAAGAAACGAGAAGAATAGGTCGTTTCACCAGTCACTGCATTACACGTCATCGTTTGGTTCTTCCGCTTTTTCTTTCCGACCCAACAATGAAACGGGTGTTTAATGCTCGACCCGACAGTAACAATGGGATACTCACTCCGACATGGGTTTGATTGATTACTGTAAAGTGTAACAGTAACTTGTTTAATCATATTATTAATGCTTCTTAAATTAGGAATGTTTGCTTGTGTAATCGGCCCAAGTCAAAGACAAGACTCTTAATTAATCGAACAGAGAATCAGATTGCCATAACAAATTTATTAGGCTTTTATTAAAAACAAATTAAATGCCAATTTTCTTCTAAGGTGGAAAAATAGCCACAAAACAAAAGGGACCCACTTATCCTAAGTTCCCAATGAAATCTCTTTCTTTCCAACATTTAAAAATCCAAAATTTCTTTCTTCTTCGGCTCAAAAACCTCCAATGGCTTCACTTCCTCTATTGCCCAAATCCATTACCCCGTTCTTTAAAACGCCGCCGTTTTCCACCAAACCACTCTTCTTCCTTAACTTTCAAACTCGGATAACTACGAAATCCTCCGATGTATCGGTCAATGTCAAGAAGAAGAACTCGTGGCTCGACCCCTTTGATGACGGTGAAGACCCGGATAACGAATACGGATCCTTGTTTGTCGACGGAAAGCAAGAAGAGGATCCAAGACCACCGGATAATCCTGGTAACCCTTACGGCTTCTTGAAGTTTCCAAAGGGTTACACCGTCGAGCTCGCTTCATTGCCGTTGAAAATCAGAGGAGATGTTAGACGATGTTGCTGCGTTATCTCCGGTGGCGTTTACGAGAATTTACTCTTTTTCCCGACAATTCAGCTAATCAAAGACAGGTTAAAAGTGTCAAAATCTTTCTCAAATTTGACCTTTTTAAGATCCTAAATTTAAATGCAGAACATTATCCGTACGTCTTTCCTTGTTCTTTAAGGTATCCTGGTGTTCAGGTAGATATATTAACGACTGATAGAGGAAAACAAACATACGAATTAAACAAAAACGTGAGATGGGCAAATGTGTATGATCCTGATGATGATTGGCCTGAACCAGCTGAATACACAGACATGATCGGACTTCTCAAAGTTTGTACTTTTAAAATTTTCAACTTTGCTTCTATGTTTCCGTTATCGGATGAGTGAAACTAACTTTCCTTAAGTGATGTTCCAGGGAAGGTACTATGACATGATTTTGTCCACGAAGCTTGCAGGGTTAGGCCACGCAGCGTTCTTATTCATGACAACGGCTCGAGATAGAGTTAGTTACATTTACCCGAATGTTAACTCTGCTGGAGCTGGTCTGATGCTGTCTGAAACCTTTACCGCAGAAAATACAAACCTTTCAGAATTAGGCTATAAAATGTGAGTTTTGCTAATCCCTTCTGAAACCAATCACAATGCAGACTTTTGGGAAGCTTAAATTTACTTTTGATGGTTTCAGGTATAATCAGATGGAGAATTGGTTGGGAAGACCATTTAGGAGTGTTCCAAGGACTCCTGTGCTGCCTCTTAGGGTATCGATTTCACGGAAATTGAAAGAAGTTGTGGCTGACAAGTATAGGAAAGCTGGAGTAGAGACAGGGAAGTTTATAGTGATTCATGGGATTGAGTCAGATTCAAAGGCATCAATGCAATCAAAAGGAGATAGTGATAGTTTACTTTCACTTGAAAAATGGGCTAAGATTATAAAGGGTATAAGGTAATTAAACACCCTCAAAACGTTTTTTATGCTGAGATTGAAATTTTCTCTGAGATATGATTCTGAAAAATGCCAGGGGATTCAAGCCGGTCTTTGTGATTCCACATGAGAAAGAAAGAGAAAATGTTGAAGATTTTGTGGGTGATGATACATCTGTAGTGTTCATCACAACACCAGGACAGGTGTGTATGCTGATCTGTCGTATTTATTATGATCAAAGTTGAATGCACTGATCTTACTTAATTTCTTTTCTTGGTCTTACTTAGTTGGCTGCTCTTATAAACGATTCTGCTGGAGTTATTGCAACAAACACAGCTGCGATTCAACTTGCTAATGCGCGAGACAAACCTAGGTGAGAATATCTGATTAAGATAAAGAGTGATCAATGTTTTCAAGAATTGACATGTGTGTGCTTCTTTTTCTTCCAGTATTGGGTTGTTCTCTTCAGAAGAGAAAGGGAAGTTCTTTGTACCATACGCAGAAGAGAAGGCTAACTGTGTAATTGTTGCTTCGAAGACTGGAACACTAGCAGATATTGACATAGGAACTGTTAAAAATGCAATGCAGATCTTTGAAGGATCATTGGCTCTCGTGTAGATAGTCTTACAGTTTCTAAAACAAGTTATAATATAGCAATTATGTGTATAAATTAATTATATTGTCTCTGTTCTGATGCTGTTCTCTGCACAAGAGTTGGATCATTCAGCATCAAAATCAGGTTCCGGAGGCTTTTGAAGATTCATTAAGGTCCTAGAACTCGCTGAGCTCCTTAGTCTGTGGCCTTTCAATGCATTAGTAGCAAATCTCGATGCAAATATAGTTGAACGCAGTCTAGAAGAAGATTCAGTTCTTGTAATAACCATAGGCCTCTTGTCGCTTTCGTCATCATATTCATCATCTTCATAACCCATTTCTTCTTCTTCTTCTTCTTCAAGGCGTCTTAGTTCAGCGTTTTTCCTTCTTGAATAGCGGCGCCAAGCAGCTTGGATGAAGCAAGAAGCCCAAGTTCTCCATTGCTGAGAGTAAAACCTAAAAGTCTGTTGAACCTGTCTACTATGAAGTCTCCTAAACTGACTTGCTACAAATTTCAGCTCTTCGGCTTCAAGGGCGAAAGCCTCTACTTCAGTTAGAGCCTTCACTGTTCTTGTAGAAGAAGGTAAGTTTGAGCCTGCTTTAGGGTCAAGAGCCCAAGTCAGAAGCTCTTCACCACAAAAGTCTCCTTCTTTCAATAATCCTCTGTTGAAGAAACCGCTTCTTCCTCCATCTGTTGTTACACTCTCTAACCGGCCTCGGATTATGAACATCATTTCGTTAACCGGGTCTCCTTCACGCACAATGTAAGTGCTTTCCGTGTAAAGACTCGGCTTTAATCTCTCGCAGATTGCGTCGAGTAATCTTTCATCCATATTAGCAAACAGAGGAACCTGCATAAACAGAACACATAATTAATTAGTTAGTTAGTATGTGAAGCAATTTTAGCATTCTGATTCAAAGAGCTTACCCTCCTAACTAAATTGAGACAGAGATGGCGTTTGATGTCTCTCCTGAGATCCTTAGGTAAACTCTGTACTATGTTTTCTTCGTCAACACCTCTTGTCTCTAACCATTTGTATTGATCATAGCGTCTGACTCTTTCCCTCAAATTCTGTGGAAGTGACCTGTGATGCATCCACTGTTCCGAGTCACGTCTTTTGATCCTCATTTCCTCAAGACGAACAGTAAGTGACTGAAGATAAGTCTGCATATTCCCGATTAGAAGCGCAAAAAGAAGAAGCCCAGCTATAGCAATGGCAATAGAAAACAAAACCTCTCCTGGAAATGTACTTGTTTGCAGCCCTTGACCTAACGTGCTGTTAAAGAAAACCTCAAAGATATCAAAAGTACTGCACAAGAGAACAATTGATTCATTGGTAGGTTTACCTGAGGTTTTGAAGACCCCACCAAAGACAATAACAGAACTTGGAAAAAAATGTTGTTGAAGATACAATGCCTGAAGATATAGCCTGACCGTAAATCCCATAGTTAAACTTTGAACCATCTACTTTAGCAGAACAATTGCTTTTGAGAAGCTCAGGGACGGTTTTGATCCACTCTGTTTCTCGACTGCTCACAAATTTACTCCCACAATACAGAATCTGGACACAGAGTCGCGGATTCGGCTGGACCTTACAAGCAAATCTCCAACAAGTATCATTACGTTCCACTGACAACATGTACCAAAACGCTCCAGTTATCTGCAAAAGTGTGTATATAAAATGAGAATTGACACAATCATAAAGAAATGTCCCAAATTTCAATTAAGAAGAGAGACGCTTACGTGGCTTGCAAGCATATACCAGAGGAGATAATAAGCAGCACCAGCCCAAGCTCCTTCAGCAAAAACTCCAGCAGTTTTCTTCAATTCTGATGTTAACGGAATAAACCTAACGAATCTTGGAATATACTGCACGATTACAATGTTCAACAAAGCCGTTTTCGTTGGTAAAACATCTGATCCTTTCGACCCGTGAAGAAACTTCCACACCGCAATCTGCAAAATATAGAAAAATCATAACCCATCCTAAAGACTTCCAATACTTTTTTGTTAAAATATAAATCGATTTTCATACTACGTTATGTTTTACCTGTGGTAAAGGAAGAACTGCAAGGAAATCGACAATGAAATAACGGGTTAAATAGCGTTCAGCGATCTTAGCAGGATCAATGACAAGCTCACCACGACCAAACACACGAGAAGAAGGAGCTATATAAGCTGTACGAAACTGAAGAGCCATTCGAGTTAAGTAAAAAACATCAACGATCGTTCTAAGAGTGGTCGTTGTCACAGCTAGTTTCTTGTCAATCCCTATACAGCTGCTTCCTGAATTATCAACAATGGGAAGATAGAAAAACAATGGATCTATTGAGACAGCTAAAATACACGAAATGACAAATAATCTGTTCCATATGAGAAGTGTTTTGTCTTGAGGATCGAAGATTTTCTTCTCTGATATTCTTAAATCTTCTGGGAACACCGCTCTTGTTACGGATTTACCGATCGTTAGTAGACCTTCGGATCCGATTTTGACTCCTTCCCTGAAAGATTTGGATGTTCTCTTCTTCTCTCCTCTATTCTTTAGGTTAAATCCAAAACAGTTTCTATTCATCATCATTGACCCAGTAGCTGGAGAAGAACTTGAATCTATATCATCTAATCTGTGATTGCAAAAACATTCATAGATCTGAAGAAAAAAAAGGGAACAAAAATGAACATCGCTTATTCTTGTGGTTTATTCACCTTACGAATTTTTCTCTCTGCCCGTTGATGTATTGGGATTTGTACATTTTTCTCAGAAACAATCACATATGTGAAGGCTTCGTGCGTGTCTAGCAAAATGTAACCTAATATGACCACAAATGTCGATTATTTGAAATAAAAACTGGGGAAAAGAGAGTAAACACCCCAAATAAGGAAATCATCATAAGCGTTGGGAAAGGATTGGGATCAGTCGTGATCTCTAATACTCGCAATGAATTTGTAATAAGAATGTTGCAAAATCTAGGGTTTGAAGAAACTTGGTAAAGAAGAAAACGAGGTTTCTTACTTGGTACCATTGATGGCTATGAATGATCGTTGAGATACGACGGTTGTCAAAAGTTAATTAATAATTTTACTGTAATGGTGGCCAACAAATTACCTTTTATGGAACGGTGATAGCCGTGAAAATGGTCACGTGTCCCTACTTTATTGTTGGTAAGGTTTGTTTGGGTCTGTTACGCCTACGACCTCAACATCCTATTTTCATCTTCCTTGACGAAGCGCCAAGAGTTATAAAGCTCTTCTACTTCACTCTCTTCGTTGGCTTTTGATGAAGAGCGAATTTACCGCGGGTAAAACTGTAATGTTATAACGGTTTTATACTAATATAGGTAACAAACTATGTGGAGAGAAGGTTAAATGTTATTGGGCCTTAAATTAAGACCCGTTTAGATATGTTCCTAAAACGTCCAAACAGGTCTGTCTGATGGATAAACCTTCAAAGGAAATGGCCAGATTCAGGGCGAGAATGGAGCATTACGTTTACAGTGGTGAAAAGAAGCATGTCATGGGTGGGATCGGGATCATTACTCTCATCTTCGGAGTTCCTTGGTAAATAATGACTCGAGGTACCTATTTTCATCGTTTAATACTTGTGAGAAATGTGTATCTGGATCGACTGAACAAATGCATTCTGACTTCTGAGTATTTATGGAAATGGATCACATTGTTTGATTTAGTGCTCACTTTTTAACTTTTAAGCTCACCTGAAGCTTACATGGACAAGGCCGATAAAACCAGAAAATCACGCCTCTCATCGTCTCCATCATCTAACTAGTGTTTCCCAAGGATATAGTCACACAAGTTCTAACTAGTAAAAGTCTTGGGCTCTGTGGTTTACATAGAAAGTCTCGTTTTCATGAATTTTTTTAATGCACCATGTTTGGTTTCTAATAAAAAAAAATCAAGATAAAGATTTCATCACATTTGGATTGACAATGCATATGATAGAAACGATGAATATTTAACTGTGAAAAGGAAATCATTAATATGTAAGCAACATAACAATAGAAGTTGATGTCTACTTTCTGGGGGACACATTCATCATGTCTCTCTTATAGAGGCATGAGTCTTCTATACTTGAAGAACCAGACAAATGCCGAAAATATAACAAAGCCACATACTCCAGTAATTATGAGTACCCAACTGAATGCGCCTGGCTGATTGAAGAAGTCTATCTCAAAGTTCATCCCAAATATCCCTGCAACAACCCCAAATATGGCTACAACAAATGTTGCGGTTGTGAGTAGCAATTCGAATTGGATCAGCTGATTCCGCACATTATCCTACAGAAATTTATTAATTTTTTCAGCAGGGTCCTATGGTTTCTCAATCTGGATTAACATTCAGGTTCAGCTGTGGAAAATGAAAAAGGTTGAAATTTTGAGGTATTACCAGTTGAATGTTAATGAAATCTTCAGTGTCATCAATGTATTCCTTTAACTGTAAAATAAAAAAGGGAGAACACAGATGATTAAAGGCTGTTTACCAGAAGAAAGACTGAAAGTATAAAAGAGAGGCATTAAAGTACCGATGTCAACTTGTTTAGAGTGCTATCAATGACGACAAAGTAAGCTTCCAGCAACATCTCTAGCTCTTCTATGTTCTCTGTTGCGCCTTCTGAACTCCTTGCACTGTCATGCCGACTCCTCGCACTGCTCAAGCATTTATCAAGTCTTCTGGAATCAGGTGGAGAAGAAATAGGAGAGACTGGTGCAGAAACAGATAGGCCATCATTTGACCTGTAACCCAACAAGGATTGGTCACCATATAAAGATCCTTCCATTCTCTTCTTTTTCTCAGTAAGATACATTTCCGCCATATCTCCATCATCATCCATTAGCTGCTCGATCTCATCCCGAACCTTTTGAACTCTTCTTGTCAGTGCTACAAGCCTGCTTTTTAGTCTACGCACACGTTCCAAGTTTAGTGTACTGATCTTTGAGGTAAGCTCATCTAATAATGGGTATGCCTCAATCTCCAACTCTGAAGCCTATAGAGAAGAATAAGTTCAATCAACTTAGTGTGTATAAGTCAAATCCAAGTTCAGCAATATTCTGCCTTTTCTGAGGCGGAAACAAAATCAAGTGTTACTAACCTGGGAATCAAGAAACGTACAAGCAGCTTCAAGGGCAATTTCAAGAGCTCTAAACTCGAAAGGTAAATAATCAGGGGACGAATTCTCAAAACCATTGTCAAAACTCCTCCTCCTCCTACTCATCTGGGAATTATCCTGTTGCCAAATCTCAACTACACCACTTGTCTTAAGTCTCTGCTGCAACTCAACCACATACCGCAGCACATAGTTGTCAAGGGAATTGAGGAGAAGAACTTCATCTGCAGTAATAATACAACGGATTTGCTCCAAGTTCACGACAATAGCCTTTTCTCGACCAAGGATAGTTGAGGGATACACAAACAGAGGATCAAGCAATCTTAAATCACGAGCTGGTAAGTCACATCTACGCATCATAGTGAACTTGTCGACCTCCATGACCTGAGTGTTTCCAGAAGTATCAACACGAATCCAAGACCGAAGGCCTTGGCCACGCTTCTTGAGACCCAAGACATCAACTCCAAGAAGGGGTGTTCTTCCAGAAGCAGAAGGGCGAGTCACAGCAGCATCTCTGAGGTTCATAGCTGAAGCAGGTCTTGGAGGAAGCAGGCGCTCTTTTAGTTCTTCAGACATAATTGCACAGATTCAATACTGAAATGCCAAATAATCACGCAGATAAATATAATATAAAATAATAAAGAGAATGAAAACATTGATGATTAGATACAGATAGCGAACTGCCGAATAAACAGAAGAAAAATGTCCATGAATCTCGATACGAATATTCAGTTTCTCGTTCAGCTCAGATAAAAGGACACATCTTGATACTATTAAAGTATTTCACAGACCACAGGCAACCACAAAAACAGAACAAAAATTTTAGAGGAAGCAAATCAAAACAGGGGATAAAGAACAAGTACGAGTTAAGAAATTCAAAGCTGATGTCGGCGTTCCTACTTTATCCAAGCCAGCTGTAACCAGAAAATCATAAACTAGTCTCAGATTCCGACAAGAAAACTAAAAATGATCGAAACTCAGAAGCATACCAACCACAAAAGCCATACCAGAGCTATCCTACCAGCCACCGGATCAAACAGCTACAGGTAGCAAACAAAATGAACCCACAATCATATCGATGCCTCGAAAAGCTAAGAAAAACAATTAAATAAACCTACCAGATGTATTTGAATTTACCTCTGGCACGGAGATTGGTTTCATCACTCGAGATTAAACTGAACCCAATGAAGAGATTCATCAACCAAAAATATATGAGAACTCCTAAGAGTAAGAGATAGATCGAAGCAACAAACGAGCGATCGACACGAGACACACACCACAAAAAGGCTTTTCTAGCAACTAGTGAATGCGAAGTAGCATGTGGTTAACCAGTACACTAACCAACCGACTATAGCTAATTTAATTTGGTTTATACTCAATTTCAACCGGTTATCTCTAACTTCCCAGTAAAATATGACAAATATCCCATCCTAATGATATAGTGCTTGAGGTTATTAACTACTAATGTTGTTGTTGTCGTCATTATCACAATCTCGCGTCATTTAAGGTTTACTTGTCAATTCGCACAATGTGTCATTTGGTAGTATAACATAAGAGACAAAGATGACGTATGACATGCGTGGATAATCTATAATTACTCGGCGACCCGTTTCAGATATTAACCCGATTCCTCAATAGTCCGACCCGGTTTTCTCCACGAGCAATCGTGGCGGTTCATTGTCCACATGCTCGTCATCAGCTTACAAGTCCTGCAAAGATTTCGCGTGACTCTTCTACTGAGTTTGGCTCAATCGATCGCATTTTATCTCTATATCGAGTTTAATTTTAGAAATTTGAGCTGACCACCATCTGAAGTTGACTTTCATGTTCCTGATTCTTTCTATGATCGTTGAACTATCGCAATACCCGAAAGATTGATAACTCCTTCGACTTTGATCTTTGAATTCGTCTTAAAGGTAGTACATTTCCTATTTTTGTTTATTACTCGAGTCCTAAAATAGTAAAATATATCTTCTTGATTTGTGGGTTCTTCGATCTTCGTATTAAGGAACCTTACTCTGGGTTTGTGTGCCGTAGTTGAATCACCAATGTGCTCTTGAAACTCTGAAATTACTTTTGGAGTTTTGAAGTAGAGTATATACACCATTAGATAGTAACATGCTTGATTTCTACACTCTCACGCGTTACTTGCATTATATGTTAGAGAATTAATGAGTTGGTAGAAGCTACCAGAAATGGCGTCCCTGAGCTCTGGTGATGAAAGCCTTAGACTTTGCGTGTTTGATTTGAGGAGAGGCCAAATCGAAGGAGAAGAGCTAGACAAGATTTTGTTCTTTTATCCTACCGAGTTAGACTTTTCGACACAGTTATCAGTTATCGGACTCAGTGAAGGGCTTATTACTTTTACTAGGTCAGCTTCTACAGATTCTTCTCTCTTCCTTTTTTTTTTATTACTGTCAGATGTTCATCATAGATTTGGTTGCATGTGTGACTTGTTCGAACAAATCAGCCAGGGTTGATATATCAATCTCCCTTATTCAGTACTCTGTGTATTCATATTTTGAGGCATGGTGTGACTATTATTGCAGAATTTTCTCTCCGGAAGCAGCTTGTGAGGTTATAGAAGCAGAAAGACATTCCCACATTTTTTATGAGGCTGAACCCGATATATGGATGGTGATGGTAAGCAATTGTCTAATTTTTACTTGCTATAGCACATACAGATGTCATCTTAGTAATTTCAATGAACAAAATCTGATCTAGATATTGGCAGATTGTCGAAAAAAATAAGGATACTGGAGCAATACGGAGGATTGATGCATTGAGGAGGGTGCTTAAGGAAGTGCACTCACTCTTTGTGATGTTTCATGGGTCAATTAGGGCATTAATGGTAAAAGAACCAACAGGAGGGCTTACTCGATCACAGTTGTATCCGTTCATAATGGATTATTTAAGCAGTAAGTTATTCTAATATCAAATCTAGCACATAATATTTTTCACTGTTTCCCTTTCTATTCTGTTTCCCAACTTCAATATATTTTATGTCACTAATTGTCAGCATTTCAAAAGCGGTCTCGCTCGGAATACTGCTGCTGTGGTAAAATGCTGAAGTTGCTGTGTTGAATGCCTTGCTTTGGATTTGTGCAAAACTGCATTATGCTCAAGTTGGTTCATGTGTAATAGCTGATGCAAAGGTTTTCTCTTTCGGGCAGATCTTTTGGTAGGGAAGAAACTTCAGCTACCAACTTTCCGCGAAACGTTGAGAGAGCGGGGAACTTTTCAAATGCTTACAATAGCAAGGGACACGGCGCTTGAAGTTCAGGTTTGTTTCTCCAAATTTACGGGACTATTACACAGCACATACTATTTTGGTATTTGACGAGCATATTTTTAGATGTACAGTCTCTTGTTCAAGGACTAGATTCATGCACTGGGAGCTTACGATGCCTTTCTATGATTTTATTCCAAGATCTGTTGGTTTCAACAACTCTTTCAGCTGATGATACTGTGAACTTGTTTACATTTGCTGTAATGAGGCTGACCTCAAACGCGTTATCCACTGACATGAGTTCCTGGCCATATCTACGTAAGAGGCCTGGTTCATCTGAAATCTCTTCTAGATCTACTTCAGCGCATCTTGGTTCAATTGATTCACTACATCCAGGAAATGATAGCAACATGCATCATGTTATTAGACCACTACAAAGTGATAAATGGACAAAAGGGAAAGATGGTTTTCTAATAACCAATATTTGGGGTCTAGACGGATCTCCTGATTCTGCCATCCCTACAATCTGGCTTCAGCAGACACAAGAAAGAGTTTATCTCCTTACTTATCAATATAACAATCTCACCGTACTGCTTCTCATGCCTACAACTGCCATTGTCGATGGAGATTTAAGCATTTCAGCTGTGAAACAGAAAGTTATTGAAGATGTTAGCACATCACCCTTCGATGTTTCTTGATGAGTTTCTTTTCTAGTTTCTCTAATACATACTCAGTATCTCTTTTCCAGGCATCACTGAAAATTCTCAAAATCGAAGAGAAGATTTCAAGAGGGTGGGGCGGTGAGAATGCTTACCACGTTAAGGGTTACCGTTACTTGGTAGTTGATAATGACACGGAAGTTTCCAGAGCTTCTCCTTCAGGAAAAGTAGCAACACTTTCAAAGGTAATGTCTTTCACAGTATAATTTAATAGCTGAGATAACTACACCATGGACTCAAAGTGTATGGATTTTGAAAACACAGGAGTCTCTACTTGCTCTAAACAAGCTCAGAGAAGAAGTGGATATTGAAAAAAGCCGTGCAAAAAAGCAAGAGAGAGATATGGAAATATGCATCAGAGCTAAGAACAATGCGTGGGTGATCGCCCGTATGACCAGCGGTAAAGAGCTTTACATGGCTTTGGAGAAAGCCAGAGACACTCTCCTTGATACCACAGACGCTGTTAGAAGATTCAACAACAGGTAACAAATCGCAACTTTGGAACTAAATACTCTGCCGTGGAAAGAAGTTCATGACTTTTCTGAAAGTACTGGGATTTTATCAGGTATTGCAGCGGAGTGTTCTTGATGGACTAAGATTCGCCTTCTTTCTTTTGGTTCCGGCAAAGAGGTTTATTCTAGATACAACTACAAGTACTAAGTGAAAAGCTAAGAAGAACTAATGACCTCTTTTCTCGCGCCATTAGTTTTGTTGTGTCCAAATGGCAGAAGGGAAAACGACTATTCTTGGTAGGCATGTAAATATGTAATAACGATTCCACGTTCGTTCATTGCAAAAGAATTCGCTTTTCTTTTGTGCGGAGGAAAGCATCATTCTCGTGGGCCTTTTTCTCGGTTTGGTTGGATATAGCCATAATATTCTTTTTAATAGAATTCAGAGTTAACAAATATTCTTTACACATATTACACTTGGCTAAGACATTAGTTCTGGCACAATAATGTCTCATTGACATGTCGAAAGAAGTTATTAAAACATTATAAAACTAGTAAAGAGAACGGACGCAGCGGAGAAGAACATCAATGGATGATGGTCCATGGCGGCATTACGTTTGGGAGCTGCTTTCCGGCCTCCGCCTCGTCCACCTGTAACTCCATGAGCTCCTTTCCCTGCCCGGAAGATATCAATGCAATTATCTTCTCCTCCTTTTGTGTCTTTGGTTGTGACCTCTGTCATAAGAACAACACACATGAGATAAAGATGCTTAAGGTCTCTGGTCATATAAATACAAGAGTGAAAACTAGATGCTTAAAGCAGAGCACCATGGCAGTTTTCTTGGTTAAGTAAGCTCGTCGATGGATTGAGTTTCTCGGCATCTGATGCAAAGGGGAAGCAGAGGAGGAACAACAATGCAACAGATCTTCTCTCCATTGCTAGTCTGAGTTATTTGAATTTGAGATGCAACTATTATGATGCTAACAGTGTGTATATATGCGTGCGGGTAGGGCCTTGATGGAACAAATTCTGAAATGACAAGTTAAGAATCAAATATACTTTTTTATGATAACTTCAAAGATCAAAATTCTCCCTTCTCTCTTTCCTTTTTCAGGACAAGGAAAATCCAACAAGCAAAGAAAACTTATCATATAATATACACTTCATTAAGAGTACGTCTGTGAGATAACACCTTAATGAAAACATGTTCTGAAAGGGTTGTCTATGCGAAAAAAACTCGAGACAATTTCTCATTGTTCCATTTAGGGTCGGAAAAGAAAACAATTTTTTTTTTTATTACTCGAAACAACTGATATATGAAAAACATACAACTAAGTTACATACACTAGCAGGATACTCTTACAATCTCACACAGTACAAAGGATGACTCATCAATGGTGCAAAACCACTCTCTGCACTCAACACACGCTCTAATCAACCTCTTCTATCTTTGGACCTCCAGATCCGCTGGAGCCACCATTTGTTGGCATACCTGCGGTGGGACCTCCAGCACCAGCACCAGCACCAGCACCAGCCTGATACATCTTTGAGATGATTGGACTGCAAATACCTTCCAACTCTTTCAACTTATACTCAAACTCATCAACTTCCGCCAGCTGGTTGCCTTCAATCCATTCGATTGTCTCATCAATTGCTTTCTCGATCTTCTGCTTATCTTCTTGATCTAGCTTTTGCGCGAGTTTCTCGTCCTTGACAGTGTTTCTCATGTTATAAGCATAATTCTCCAGCGAGTTCTTGGCCTCCACTTTCTTCTTCACTTGCTCATCCTCAGCCTTGTATTTCTCAGCGTCTTGCACCATCTTCTCTATCTCCTCTTTGCTCAACCTTCCTTTATCATTCGTTATGGTGATCTGATTCTTTACACCGGCAGTCTTATCCTCCGCAGACACATTCAAAATCCCATTCGCGTCAATGTCGAAGCAAACATTGATTTGAGGAACTCCACGTGGCGCAGGAGGAATGCCCTTGAGCTCGAAAGTCCCGAGGAGGTTGTTGTCTTTAGTCCTCGCACGTTCTCCCTCGTAGACTTGGATCAGAACGCCAGGCTGATTGTCCGCATACGTGGAGAACACTTGCTCCTTCTTACAAGGAATTGTCGTGTTCCTGGGGATTAACACAGTCATCACCCCACCTGCTGTCTCAATTCCGAGGCTTAGCGGCGCAACATCAAGAAGAAGAAGATCTTGGACCTTGTCGCTACCTTCGCCAGTCAGAATTGCAGCCTGAACCGCAGCTCCATAAGCAACGGCTTCATCAGGGTTAATGCTTTTACAGAGCTCCTTCCCGTTGGAAGAAATCTTGCAAAAGCTGTTGAATTTTGGGAATCCTTGTCGAACCCCCAACCAGAACCACCTCGTGAACACGACTCTTATCAATCTTGGCATCTCTAAGAACTTTCTCCACAGGATCCATACATTTACTAAACAGATCCATATTCATCTCCTCAAACCTTGCACGTGAGATGGTAGCGTAGAAATCAATACCCTCGTGCAAAGAATCGATCTCAATAGTCGTCTGAGCCGTTGAAGAAAGAGCTCTTTTTGCTCTCTCGCAGGCTGTCCTCAGCCTCCGAAGAGCTCTCGCATTCCCACTAATATCTTTCTTATGTTTCCTCCTGAACTCCGCAACGAAATGGTTCACAAGTCTATTGTCGAAGTCTTCACCTCCAAGGTGAGTATCCCCAGCAGTAGCTTTAACTTCAAACACACCTTCTTCAATCGTCAACAGCGAAACATCAAACGTTCCACCACCGAGGTCGAAAATCAAAATATTACTCTCACCGCTCTTCGTCCCTTTCTTGTCCAAACCATAGGCTATAGCTGCAGCAGTGGGCTCGTTAATAATCCGCAAAACATTGAGCCCAGAAATAGCCCCAGCGTCCTTCGTAGCCTGCCTCTGTGAATCATTAAAGTATGCCGGCACCGTAACGACGGCGTTATTAACGGTTTGACCAAGGAAAGACTCGGCTACTTCCTTCATCTTGATTAGAACCATAGAAGATATCTCCTCAGGAGAGAACTGCTTCTCTTCGTTCTTATACGAGACAACAATCATCGGTTTATCTCCGGGACCGGGAATAACCCTGAACGGCCAGTGTCGCATATCACTCTGAACAGAAGGATCAGAGAATCTCCTTCCGATAAGACGTTTCGCATCGAAAACAGTGTTCTTAGGATTCAACGCCACTTGATTCTTTGCCGCATCTCCGATCAACCTCTCGGTGTCAGTAAAGGCTACGTAAGACGGCGTCGTACGGTTTCCCTGATCGTTAGGAATGATCTCCACACGATCGTTCATCCAAACTCCGACACAACTGTACGTAGTGCCGAGATCGATTCCAATAGCCTTGTCTGATTTCGTCGCCATTGTTACTGGAAATAAATTGAAATTGGACTGTTGATTTCCCTGAATTGAGTTTTAGTTGATTTGTAGTTCGTTTTATCTGCTTGGTGAGAAATTTGAACCAGCTATATATATGAATTCGACGAGAGAAACGAGACATTTCGAGTGATAAGCTCCAGGGGAACGTGGAAGGATGGAGATGTCGCCTCCACTTAAGTACCAGAGACTTCTGGATTCACCGTCACAGCCATTCATTTATTTATTTATTTCCGGCAACCGCTTAAGTATAGACTTTTGGGCCTATAAAGCCCATTCAAGGATCTATAATAGGCCCATTTATAGAATAATAGGCCTGAAAAGCTTACAGTTAATGAACAATATTTCTCTACGTCTTCTTCGCTTGTTTTGATTCCGAAGACGACGAGAAGGGAAAAGTTATGAAAGAGGCAAGGAAGAAGAAGCAGAAGTCAGATACCTCCATTGGTGATTCAATATCAGATTTTGCTGCTTTTACTGTTTATTTTATTTCTGGGTTGTTTCTGGTCGTCGGATTCTGGATGGTCGGTAAAAAGTACTCTGTTGATCTTATCTCTGATCCATCTCTTACTCTGCGTCTCCTATGGGTACCAAAGTTGTATTTTTTTTCCCTGGCTTTTGTATGTTTAAGCGTATATCTTTCAGCTGATTTAGCACTGTTTTGATTTTTATTTTCAGAATGTTGAATTCCCGATCGTGGCAATCATCTACAGCTTGCTCCGACGGAACCCAGAGAAATGCTCTGTGAGTGTAGTTCATTGACTCATTCTCTATGATATTTTAAGGATTAAAGAATCTGTCTTTCTCTTTTACTTAGATTGTTTTTTGCTTGGCTCATTTCTCTTTTATAAAATAGACAAAACAACCAAGCACATCACTTTGACACTAGTAATGTTTGAAAAATATATTTAATTTCATATAGAGAAGTTTTGGTCTCTTGTGTTTTGATTCTATCCCTCTCTTGATGATTTCTTCATTGCTTTCCAGTACTTTAGAGCTGTTGCACGAAGCATTGTAGGACTCATTTCGGGTTAGTACTTTTTGTTTCGTTTTTCAGCTTACTATATAGTTTGTAATTTTTCAAAGCAGTTGATTGTTCAATGAGTTCACTTGGAAATTTGAGATTTTAAGCTACACCTGAAGTTGTGAATGAGTGTTAGCTTCTTATGCTTTCGTCTTAGTGTCTTACTGATTCAGTATCCCTTCATTGTGTTTGATTTTTTTAAAGGGGCTCTTATAAATGCTTTGGGAGCAGTTTCTTTGGGTGCACCTATTGGATTGCAGTATGTTTCCCCAAAACCTTTTTTCTCTAAATCTTTTGATTTCTTTTTTTTTTTTTTTGTAACATTGGCTGTTAATCTGGACTTATTTAGCTGTCCAGATTATAAATGAGGCTCATTAATGATGGTTGTGATCTCACTTTTGCATGGAGATTGCTAATGTTGATATGAGTGTCACCTCTCATCTTATGCAGATCTCTACCGAAGACTATTCACTGGTCTATTCTAATGTCTGTTTTCACGGTAAGCTGCCTGCTGCTGTTTCTATGACTATAAAGATGTAACGATGTTGATACCATTGTATGTGTGTTTCTGCAGTTTGGAACAAACCTCTGATGGTGTTTGATAATTTTGATTTTCATAGTTTGTACCAGCAACTGCAGTTTTCGGTGCATCATGGACAGATTGGCATCGTGTATTCGCTTCACTAAAGTAAGTTATTCATGTTAACCTTATATGATAATTTACATCAATTCTGTTGTTAATCCATCTTTTTGTTTCCTGTAGACCAACTGAAAATATAGAATATATGATCTTAATTCCAGCATATGGAGCTACTATTGGTGGATGGTTTGGAGCTTGGCCAATGCCACTTGACTGGGAAAGGCCGTGGCAGGTATTATTTATTCATTTCAATTGAGCTTGGTTCTGGTTCTTGTTCATGGTCCTCAACTTATAACTCTCTTTTCCACGATTATGGGAAGAATGAAGTGGGGAGTATAAATATAACTAATCCTTATATTATTCTTCTAAATAGGAGTGGCCTGTATGTGTATGTTATGGAGGTATAGGAGGCTACATTGTTGGACAAATTGTCTCCTTGAGTGTGATGTTATTTCTCAGGAAACCCAAGAATTTGAAGCTAGCCTAGAATAGAGTAACGGTCTTTGGATCTGCTGAATGAGTTGCATTTTGTTTAGACTTGATTGCCAGTTTGAGAGAGAGGACAATGGACAAGGTTTTTGTTAGCTTGAACAAAAGTTCTTGTTTTCCACGTAGAATCAAGTGATCAGTAATTGCAAAATTCTAAACTCAACCAAACGATTAGACTTGCTGCACGTACTTCGGCTGAATACGCATATTATTAGTCACATTTTTGCTGGCAATAGCTAATATATGCTCCTGTTTTGTTTCTGTTCAAATTATATGAGAATCTATAGATATTCTCATCACAAGAAGTACATGTATACTCTACGCAAAATTCCAAGCACAGTGTTGACTGTACGCGACATCTATCATGAACAAACGCTGTCGGATGATGTGGCAGGCGGTTATTGGTTGACAGGGTTACAGTTGGGTCACTCTTTTCACATAAATTGTTCAATGCTGAGAAGTGCGAACTCTGAGAGTGAGAGATGGACCAACGCCGTAAAAAGATGGCATACCCGAAACGGTGACCGTTGCTTCCATTTCTCATTTATGTCTCACGTATTGTTTTGATGTTCTATCTTGTTTTGGATAATTAATAATTAAATTGGTTCAAAAAAAGTTACGTGTGTTAATTTGGTACTTAATAATACTTTTTTCTTTGTATGATCATACGATATACTTTTTGAGACAATATAAATGTTATATTCCTAAATATATATATATATATAGAAGTTCATTGGTTGAATATGTCAGATCAATGTAAATTTGATACTAGTTAGAGTAACAACCTAAATATGTGGAAAGATTCCAAATAGGGCTTCAGTTATTACTTGATCGTATTTTTGATACGAAACTAGTATTCTGTTTAAAATGTGTTTTCATGATTGAACAAGTATGATATAGTTAACTTACAAACTTTTATTCAAACATTTTCAGGTGTATCTCTTAACACGCAAAAAATCATTTGGTCATTTTAGATTGGGATAGTTGTTGACATTTGCTCCCATCTCAATAAGGGCAGGTATACACATAACTTTTATTAAGTATTACAAGAAAATGGTCTTTTATTAAGTCGATCCTACCAAAAAAAAAAAAAACTAGCACTGTTCAGATTCAAATCCGCATACTTTATGTTGTTTACTAGAAGAGTCTTACTCGTAAAAAATGTATATCATGATAACTTCTATTATATTATACGATAGTTTTAAGACCATATTTCAGACGCTAGCTAAAAGCCTAAAACTAGTGTTAAAGACGATATAAAAAAATGGAATAAAAACTAAAATCATATGAGATTATGGTTATTCTTTGCATTATATATTTCATAGCCCGACCAAAAAGTAGATCAACCAAGAAGTGAAGAAATTATGGAGCTCTGATTTCGCTCGCCTACTCTCTCCAAGATTTTTGGCTAAGCGGATCCAACCTCCACGTGTCAATTCCTTATTTGTTTTGAATTAAAATATGAATTAAAAGCCATATGGTTTTGATATCGATTAGGAATTTAATTAATGAAATAACTAAACACAGAAGTACAAAGAGGGCCGTAGGTAAGGAAATATTTTAAAGCAATAACAATTAAAAAAAAAAGTGTTTTAAAAATAAACGGAAATTTCATATTAAATACTCAACCATTTCCCTTTACCTTTAGAAAATAAAAAAAACATTTCATAAAGTTCTCATCTTAAGTCTATTTCCCTTTACAGTTTATTTCTTCTCCTTCTTTATGTACATCGCCGTCGAAGCTTCTCCGGTGATGGAAGAGATCTCACGGCGAAGCAAGATGACTTCCGTTGAGAATGAAACTGGCGAGGAGTCAGCATCAGTAGTCCTTAAAGCTAAACGCAAACGACGATCACACCCACGAGAAGCTCCTCCACAACGCAGCTCCGTGCATAGAGGCGTCACAAGGTTTCTATGATTACAAACACACTCAAAATGACACCGTTTTAGGTTTGCCTGCGTTTTTTTTTTCTTGATTATAATAAAAATTCCTGAGTATAGGCATAGATGGACTGGAAGGTACGAAGCGCATTTGTGGGATAAGAATAGTTGGAACGAGACACAGACCAAGAAAGGAAGACAAGGTCAGTCAACACTTACACATACACATGTGACATATAATACAAACACACATAATTACGAGTTAAAGATATTGTGGTTTTGATTTTCTTACTCCGATTAATATGAGTTCGTCGTTACTGTTCTTGATTTTGAAAATTTATTATATTCTTTTGAAATTAATTTGTGTATTTTTGTTGTTAATATGTCTTTTATTTTCTGACGATGCTGACCGGAATATTGGCTGACTCATCACGTGCAGTATATTTAGGTGAGTTTGTTTTGGTCATTTTTCATATGGCGTTTTCTTTTTGCTCTTCCAAATTGGTAGTAGACACTATTTATTTATAGTGATGCTAATTATCTTTCTTTTTAAAAAAAAAAAAATTAGTGTTATTTTCAGTTCTTTATAAAGCCAGTTCAAAAAGAGCGTACAGTGCATGTTAACATCTCTGGCGTAATAAAAACAAACTAATATTTTGATAAATTCTAAATATATTCAAAGTCGATTCCTTCATGTGATTTCACTTTAAAGATTTGTTACTGGTTTTGTATTACCAAACCTCTTATTTAATCAAATTTAATCGTTTGTGAAAGAAATAAAAATACAATTCGATTTGTGTTTTTATAATGTGATTACATTGAAAATCAAATGTCAGCTGCAACCATTTTTAATTTGTTCTTTACGTATACTTTTACAATTAACATAAGTATAGTTAATACAAAAATCTTATTTTTTTCTGAGGAAAAATAAAACTAATGCTTTACTGAGTGATATATTAATATGGTTTGCACAGGGGCATATGACGAGGAAGATGCAGCAGCACGTGCCTACGACTTAGCTGCATTGAAATATTGGGGGCGAGACACCATCTTGAATTTCCCTGTAAATTTTCTTGGACTCTTATTTAATTCATACACTAAATTAATTTGATATTACGATTTCACATGACCTTTCTTTGCTTCACAATCTTTTTTTGCCTGCGAATTTAAATATATATATATAAGAAAATATAAAGAAGAAGAGTCTGTTTACATCTATTGAGACCTTTAAAAGTTTTTATAATTAATTACTGGTTTTTTGTTCGGGTGTGATTTATAGTTGTGTAGTTATGAGAAAGACATTAAAGAAATGGAAAGCCAGTCAAAGGAAGAGTATATCGGATCTTTGAGAAGGTAAACAATTAAATCGGTTATTGTTTTTTTTGAATGATTGGCGATTAAATAACTATTATTTTTCTTTGGTTAACAAAAAAAAAAAAAACTTTATCATAATCTGTGGATTACAATCTTTACAGGAAAAGTAGTGGGTTTTCACGTGGTGTATCTAAATACAGAGGCGTTGCAAAGTAAATCAAAATTCCCAAAAATAAACACATATATTTGAATAAGGATTTTAAGAACAATTAACAATATCAATGAACTAATTCCAAATGTTGATAAATTCTTATGGACTTGCAGGCATCACCATAATGGCAGATGGGAAGCTCGAATTGGAAGAGTGTTTGGCAATAAGTATTTATACCTTGGAACTTACGGTAACCTTTTTATAAACTTTTTATATTTCTAGCTTAAGTTAATGCCTAATTGAATTTCCTATTTTGCCAAACGCTAATCATAATTTAGACATTCAAGACGAATATATTATAAACAAATATTTTAAAATAACAATTTCCATAAACTATGCTATTTGATAGTCATTATTAATAATTAGAAAATTGTAATGATATCAATATATATTTTGACTAGGAAATTGTCTAATTGGGATAACAAAGTTTAATTTTCTACATACTTTGTGCGATTTTGTCTTCATAATAAGTTGATAACCATAACCTTTTTTTACTTATAAATTTTTGAGGGGTTGATATATCGATATGCACGTAATCAGATATTGTGTTGGTTGGGAAATAGATCACCAAACCCAACCACTTAGTCTAGCCTTTAATTTACAATATACTTTTATTTTTCTTATGTTATACATATATAATTTATTGGATGGTTTAAACTATAAATTGCTCATCCAATTTTACTGGCCAATTTAATTCCGTTGTTTAATATATATTTTTCATATTGTCCCACATCAACGGGAAAGGTGCATTTTAATAACGTGATGATTGACTTATAAAGTTGTAGCATAAATGTAAACGTGAATACATTAAATGACAAAAAGGGTGAATAAATAATAGTTTTGGGGTAAAACGTAATAAATAATAAATAATGGCATTTCTACAAATTGCGTTAAACTTCTGAAGGTTTTATTTGTAACAACTTGCACCCCTTGGTGTTATGTAGCTACACAAGAAGAAGCGGCCATAGCATATGATGTCGCAGCAATCGAGTATCGTGGACTTAACGCCGTTACTAACTTCGACATCAGCCGTTATATGAAACTCCCGGCGCCGGAGAACCCTATTGGCGCCACGAATCATCTTTTAGAGAGTCCGCAGTCTCATCCCAGCCCGTTTATAAACCCAGATCACGAGTCGGAGTTATCACAGAGTCAATCTTCGTCAGACGACAGTGATGATCGGAAAATAAAGCTCTTAAAGTCGGTAACTTCCAATGGAGAGGAAGTAATTGGACCATCGACGCCTCCGGAGATTGCTCGGCCTCGTCGGAGCTTTCCGGACGATATCCAGACTTATTTTGGGTGTCAAAACTCGGACAAGTTAATAACGGAGGAAGATGACGTCATTTTCGGTGATTTAGATACGTTCCTTTCGCCTGATTTTTACAGCGAGTTAAATGATTGCTAAAGTTTTAATTTTTCTCTAAAAGGATTTGATAAGTTTTGTTTTTTTAGTTCTTCAGAATCTCGGTTGTGAATCAACATTGACATATCGATCATTCTTTCTTGTGACAATTTTATATAATAAAGTTTGAATCTTTTTAACAGTTTCCAGTTTGACTTTTTACTTGTGGCTGAGGCAATGAGGTAGTTTAGTCAACTCAGATAGAGAAATTGATTATGCAGAAAAGAAAGGAATACAGATGATGATTATTGGATGAGATGTTCAGAGATTGAACTCGTCCAACTTATGACGATTAAATAGTACAACAAAGCTTAGAATCAATGGAAGCCAAGCAAATGCAGAATGCTTGGTAGCCGGAAAATGGATACCTGCAAATGGAGCAAGCAAAAGATGAACCAAATTATTGATTTCTAAGGCCTTAGTCCTTAGCTGATAAGTATGTTTATGTTTTGCTCTTTCGGGTTCGAGTAAAAACCTGAAGTCGATTACATATTTTGCTTTGTCCACTCTTCCCATTTGAAGAATGGTCTGCCTGGGATTCTCCTGTGTATGCCAAATTACAATAAATGTTAAATTTTGGAGATTGGTTTTTGGTTAAAGCTCAAATTAGTTGTGAAAATGCACCATGAGTGTTAGCTGAAAGTTCTTCACCGAGCTTTGTATTCTCAGTCCTGTTCTTCCTCTGTCTCTGAAATCTAACTCATGCTGCTTTGAGATCTAAAGAAAGGGAAAGGCAGAATAAATCTCACGCTTCAAAAACAATGACAGATGATACCAGTGAAGCCTAGTGAGACTTACTTTGTTGTAATGTGGTATCCTTGAGCATAATTTCTGAACTTTTTCCTTATTCTCAAGCCAATCATGTGGTAATTTACTAACTTGTTGGACCTATAAAGAGATACAAACATTACTGGATATCAACCGTTTAATGTTTTCGGAATGCAAGATTGATGTAGAGAAGTTTCAAGATTAAGCATTTACCAGCTTATTGTTGTTCTTCTGCATTTGCTGCTGCTTTGGGAGAAGAGCTCTCATTCTTCTATAGCTCCCTGTCCAAGTTGCTATGGTAGGTGTGAATCTGCAGAAGCCAACACAGACAATAAGCAAACCCAAAACTAAGGGAGAGTCAAATTCATCAAAAGACACACAACATTCAAAAATCTCAAAGCTCACATCACAACCGAAAGAAGCGGCTTCACCAGTTTACCTACAGATCCAACTGGAACTCCCTGCAATAGTATCAAAAGACGAGAAACATTTAGCTTGAATTTCCAACCTCTAAGTAGAAAAAACATCGAAGCATTGAGCTTTAAGTCCCGACCTTATCCCATATGTAGTACTTGGAACCCATGAGATTAGCTGTCATTGAACCAACATAACTTTCATCCGAACTGCACATTAATCCCTTAACATTCTGTGCCACTCTAAATATAGACTTTCCGTTACATCGCCTGTGGTAAACAACTGCTAGCTTCCGGTCGTTTCGGCCCCGACCTTCCTGAGATAATTTATAAACATTGACAACTCAATTATCAATGAGCATCATTGTAGATCAATATATGTATACTTACATGCGTATAAAGTGAATATACAGATCCGTTCCGTAAGCCCTCAGGTGATTGTTCTTTAACAATCAAACAAGTGCATCTACCCACATCCAAAGGTAATGTCTTGCACAGCAAAGCCCTGTTTAACAAGTGTACATATAGTTTCAGACATGTTTAGGATAATAAAAACAAAATAATTTTGGTAATTGCCTAATTGGGGTGAGTACCTATTGGGTAAAGTAGACCAAGAGGAAGCAGGAGCAGCTTCAGAGTCCGAAAACTCCCATACTTTCAACGAACTCGAATGCTCAGAATCAACACTAGTCCATGTTTTCATTCCGAAACCATCCTTGTCCACCTCAGTGTTCATCTGCATACACGCTTGCAGCGATGTCTGTTTTAGAGCCGTTCGACCACCAGTTGAAAAAGATTTGAAATTTGTAACTTCCGTGGGAAACCTAGAATTACCCTTCAGCGATTGAGACTTCAAAGCTCGTTCTTGTTTCCGAGATTCCACAGACGTAGAGGTTTTCTCCGGCGACACATTCTCCTTATCTTCTCCTTTCTTAACGGAAACAGACACTGAGACTGTGTTCTTGTTTTCCTCAAACAAATCATTCTCTTTTCTCCAACCTGCCATGTTTTTTCCCCTTATGGGTTGGTTTCAAGTTTAGAGCTTTCTGGGAGCCAAGTTTATATCTTTATATACTTTGAAGATATAAATCTAGATATAGGTGTTTGACAACGGGTGTTGAGTTAGGTTTGACCTGGAATTGGCAATAGAGAAACGTTTTAAAAAAGTCTAGCAGTGTTTTTCATTTGAATTTGAATGGCCATTGGGGAATGTGCGAGCACAAAACCAAAGACAAAGAGATACTCCTACTTTCTTTTCTTGTCTCAACACAAGAAGATGTTATTTTCCCCTTTTTCTCTATTTCCTATGGACCTAAACGGTCACTAAATAATAGTAACTGGGATTTTTCCTTGTCGTTTTCCTTTGTCGGGAAACTGAAGGTTGATGATTGGATTGAAAGCTTAGCGGGAACTGTGTTTTGAAACACTTATACTATCAACAACCTGCCGTTTTATTATTTGATTCAACGTCATGTCGTTTATCTTCATGAGTCATTCAAAGCCGATAAGCCAGAGCCTCAAACTCATTGAGTGGCTATTAGACTATCACTGTTCAAAATAGTCCAAACCATGACCATGAAAGGCCACAACAATCGTCGAAGCCCATTATCATCACCATGGCTCAAGCCAGCAGTACTCTATTTGCTGTCTCCTGCTCTGCTTCAACTCGTTTCACTCTTCTTCGACGCTCTGAATCTCTTAAACAGCACTCTGTTTCAAGCGTTAGAATTACGGTCCCAATGGCTATGGCCGCCTCTGCTGCTACCGCTAAAAAACTGACTCCAGCTGTGATTGTGGGTGGTGGAAGAGTTGGAAGGGCATTACAGGAAATGGGTACTGGCGAGGATTTGTTGGTGATGAGAGGAGAATCAGTTCCGGTTGGTTTTGAAGGACCAATTTTGGTTTGTACTAGAAATGATGATCTCGATGCTGTTCTTGAAGCTACTCCTCTGTCTAGATGGAAAGGTAGAAACTTTCATACGCCCTAAGAATGGTTAGTAACTAAAATTTCAGTTAAACCATATATCAAGAGTTTCGAAATTTGTGGGTATGGTATTGGTCGAGTCTGGGGGTTGATCTTGGCAGAGTCCAATTTCTCTTTTCTTCATAATTTGATCGAATATGTGGAAAATATGATTATGTTTCTTCATTTCATGACTTGCTATACTAAAAATAATGTGTGTAAATTACTCAGATTTGGTGTTTTTCCAAAATGGAATGATGGAGCCGTGGTTTGAGAGCAAAGGTTTGGGTGATACAGACCAAGTGTTGGCCTATTTTGCTGTGTCAAAGCTTGGTGAGCCTCCTGTGGATGGAAAGACTGACACTAACCCAGAAGGTCTTACTGCTGCTTATGGAAAATGGGCTTCACATGTAGCTGAGAGATTGCAATCTGGTGGCCTCTCTTGTAAGGTTGCGAACCTTGAAACCTTTTTGTTCTATATAATAAAGAAAGCATGAAAAGCACGAAAAGTTAGATGTGTTCTTTTCCCGCTGTTTCGGTGGGTTGTAGGTACTTGACAAAGAAGCTTTTCAGAAACAAATGTTGGAGAAACTCATTTGGATTTGTGCATTTATGCTTGTTGGAGCTCGTCATCCAGGTGCAAGTGTGGGCATGGTGGAGAAAGAATACAGAGATGAAGTTCAGAAATTCCATTCCTCAGTTTCACTTTAGCATTCAAAATCGCTGTTGTTTTAGTTCTAATAACTTATACATTCAGGTGTCGAGACTCATCCAAGAACTCGCAGCAGCTGCTGCTGCAGAGAAAGGACTAATCTTTGAAGAGAACATGGTGGAGAGACTATGTGCTTATTCACGAGCTGTTTCTCATTTCCCTACTGCTGTTAAAGAAGTATTATATACTTATACCATCCTTGGTGTCTTTCTTTTAATGCCTGATTACCCTATCTATGTCTCATCTATTTTTCTGATAATTGCAGTTTAAATGGAGGAATGGTTGGTTTTATTCGCTGTCAGAGAAGGCGATTGCAGAAGGGAAGCCGGATCCGTGTCCCCTCCACACGGAATGGCTGAAAGAACTTAAAGTGATATAGCGTTTCAGTCTGTGCAAATTGTGAGTATATGGACTTCGTAATATTCCAATGTGAACTATGCACTGGCATGAGTAATCAAAATAAGATGGACCTGCCTAATTAAGATATTCAGTACTCCCTTTGAAAAGTCCAGAATTTTGTCTGCACAAACACTGCAATTTCAGTGAATCAAAACTTCTGTGTCTTGCCGCATAAATTAGGGAAGACTAAATCTTCAGTTACCAATAAATTAAGATAGAGACCTATGTCGACTTTTTTTTTGGAATAGCCAACAATTAAAAAATTCAGAGTTAAGACTACGAGGTCTTGTTTGAATCTTCTGCCAAATGCAAATTGGTCCAAATAAGCAACTTTTGAAGATTCTTCTATTGGTTACTATAACACAGGATTTTTCATTAGCTTTAGTCTACCCAAAGAAAAATAAACAGAGCATAATGGGCAGAGGGAGCTCTTCAATATACATTCTGCTCTCTCTTCTGCTTCTGCTTCTGCTGATCCATGGTTTGATTGCAGCAACAGCTCAAGATCTCGCGGTGGTGAGTACTTCTTGTCAAAGCCATTGCGGAGGAGTAATGATTCCTTATCCCTTTGGAATTGGTAAAGATTGCTATCTTAACAACGACAAGTGGTATGAAGTTACCTGTAACAGAACCTCAGGAAACCCCGTTCCATTTCTTTCTAGTATAAACAGAGAGGTGGTGAATATCTCCCTCCCTGAAGATTTTGGTATCTATGGACAAATCCAAGTAAAGAATCCGATAACTTCATCTGGCTGTTCTAATAGAGAAGAACTCAGCTTTGCTTTGAACGTGACAGAAAGTCCGTTTTTCCTCACCACCCAAAATACTCTTGTTGCAGTTGGTTGCAACAACAAGGCCTTGATGACGGATGTTAAGCCGCAGATTGGAGGATGCGAGTCTACATGCGATTTGGGGTTTGGGCGGAGAGGACAGAACATAAGCTGCAACGGCTATAGATGTTGCCAAGCCAAGATACCCTCTGACCGTCTGCAGCAGATTGGTATCAAAATAGAGTCTCTTGATGGCAATACAACGACCGCAGCGGGATGCAGAGTTGCTTTCTTGACAGACGAGACATATTCTCCATCGAATATAACTGAACCGGAGCTGTTTTACGGCAAGGGATATGCGACGGTGCAGTTAGGATGGTTCATATATATGTCAAACAATATGTCCGTTGATACTGGAGTTTGCTATTCAATTAACCTGGATCAAGGCAGTTATAGTTACAGTAACTATGAAGCTTGCATTTGTCGTTATGGAAATTATTTAGAGCGAAGCTTTAGAAGTTGCAAGTGTAACAGTGGTTACAGAGGCAGCCCATATCTCCCGACTGGATGTACAGGTAAATTAAATAACTGTTTCTGATATCGATTTGCCTTAGTTTCTGCAAGATCCATGAGTCACTGATTCATTCTTCTATCTAGATATCAATGAGTGTGAGGAAGACAACGTTGAAGGGCGCAAACCTTGTGGGAAAGGGGACTATTGTAAGAATATCCTCGGTAGCTATAGTTGTCATTCCAAAAGAGAGAGAACACTGCCCATTGTACTTGGTAAGCCACCTATGCAATATTTCATCATATATAGAAAACCCAAGAAAAAGGAATGGGCTTTTAATGTGTTTCTTTTGTGATGTGTAGGTGTTAGTATAGGCTTTGGCTTGTTGGTTTTAGCCACTGGAGCATGGTGGTTGTATAAGTTTATCAGAAAGCAAATGGAGATAAAGAGGAAGAAGAAGTTTTTTAAGCGTAATGGAGGACTATTGTTGCAACAACAATTGATTTCGAGCAAAGGCAACGTTGAGAAGACAAAAGTGCTCAGCTCGAAAGAACTGGAGAAAGCCACGGAAAACTTCAGTGTAAACCGTGTGCTCGGGCAGGGCGGTCAAGGCACAGTGTATAAAGGAATGCTTGTAGATGGAAAAATAGTGGCTGTCAAAAAGTCCAAAGTTGTGGATGAAGACAAGCTTGAAGAGTTCATCAACGAGGTTGTGATTCTTTCACAGATCAACCATAGAAACATCGTGAAACTCTTGGGATGTTTCCTTGAAACAGAGGTTCCTGTCCTGGTTTACGAGTTTATACCCAATGGAAACCTTTTTGAACATCTTCATCGCGATGATGAGTCTGGTGATTACATAATGGCTACTTGGGAGATGCGTATGGGGATTTCTGTAGATATCGCAGGAGCCCTTTCGTATCTCCACTCAGCAGCATCCTTTCCTATCTATCACAGAGACATCAAATCCACAAACATAATGTTGGACGAAAAATATCGGGCTAAAGTGTCTGACTTCGGAACTTCAAGATCGGTAACCATAGACCACACCCATCTGACAACAGTGGTTGCAGGTACAGTAGGTTATGTCGATCCAGAGTACTTTCAATCAAGCCAATTTACAGACAAGAGCGATGTTTATAGCTTTGGAGTTGTGCTTGTGGAGCTCATCACAGGAGAGAAGCCGATTTCTTTTCTTAGGTCTGAAGAAAACAGAACTTTGGCAACTTATTTCATTCTTGCAATGAAAGAGTCCAAGATCTCTAGCATTATTGATGCTCGAATCAAAGATAATTGCAACCTTGAACAAATCACTGCGGTGGCAAACCTTGCTAGGAGGTGTCTGAACTTGAATGGGAAGAAACGGCCAAATATGAGAGAAGTCTATACAGAACTGGAGAGGATTCGATATTCACAAATCCAAATTGAAAACGAGGAAGATGATGACACCATGGAGATCATCAACATAGGATATCCTTGGAGCGCTCTTGTTACTGATTCTTCCTCCAATATCACCACCACATCTTCATTTCGTCGAAACGTTGTTACCATTGGAGATCATTAGTGTCGGAACCGGATCATTTGAAATTTCGGTTGGGTGCGGTGTGTTTCGATTTATATAGTTATTTTTTATCCGGTTTGGAGAATGTTATATGGATGTTGAACCAAAATAAAATAAAAAATGAACAAAAAGAATGTTATATGGAATGAAACCTTGTCTTTTTTTTTCTTTCCGGTTTGTGGCAAACGCTGTCACATTTCAACTATTGACTTCAGCTTTGTTGGAATGTAATCTTCGAAACAGCTACTACAATCGTATTTTCAGTACTTTGCTCATTTGCTTCAATATCTATTTTTTTTTTATAACATCTTAACTCTTGAGTACAACGTCTTTGGAAAACCTGATTACCTAAAACGAATTAAAAACTGACTTAAAGTCATTGGTAAAGTTAATGTTTGATTCAATTATTATTTTTTGTGAATACAACGTTTGTTGTTTCCCATTTAACGCCTTGACTCTGGAGTACAACGTTTAAGCGATGTATACATTGACTATAAAGTCTACAATTGTAGTCTCTATTAGTACCAACCATTACCATGGAGTTTCAGAAAACTGATTATCTTGACCAAAAAACAAATAAAAAGGTGTCGTTAAAAATACCAATCGCCCACCGTGGGGCTCGAACCCACGACCACAAGGTTAAGATACCAACTGAGCTAGACGGGCTTTGTGACAACATATCTATTAAAAATAATTAATTGATTTAAATTACGTGGATTACAAATAAACATGGTGATGATCAATGGCTGACCGGCGATTACTAGCGATTCCGGCTTCATGCAACTACTTACTCCCATTTGATGAAAAAATGTTATCTTCTGATTATGAATACGCAGGTTTGTTTTTTCTTTTCACAACTTAACAATACACAAAAATTGCATAATAGAATCAAGAAAAGAAAGAATGTTTTAGTTCAATCAGGAAGAATAATGGGGTTTCAAGCTATGGCTGGTATCAAAAGATATAGAAATGATGATGCGTGTTTAGATTCCCACTCCTTGGTGTTTTTAGATGATAGGCATGTGTTTTTCTACATGGCATTTAGCTACGACTCATCTGACTCTTGCAGTTTCCAGAGGCTGTTTACAAACACACATATACTTATCTGGCTCATGATCCATATCAGAAATATCAATACATGTCTTACCGCAACTAAGATACAAATTAAACAATTACCAAAAAAAAGAAGAAGAAAAAGATAAAATTTCATATGCATAATGTTTTGATTTTTGTCTTTGTATGACGTTTTACACTATTCTTATGAGTTATGACGAGTTCGTTTTTGGTGAGTTTTATTGACTATCAGTTTTCCATCACTGTCACTCATTCCGTTAGGTTTAGAGATTAGAGTTTCTGTTTGCGCGTTTCAGTGAGTTGAAAATTACATACATATTTTAACCTTATCATATACACTCATTTACATTAATTAGATGACACATATACATTATTTACCAATTAAAAATGTTGGGAAGTTTATTGGGCCAATAGTGGGCTTAAAAAAGGTGCATTATATTGGTTGAGTTGATTGTTTCAAATCCTTTGTTAAGTACTACTTTCGTTTTCAAGGAGACAGGAAAGCTCAAGGTACTTTCGTCGATTGTCAAAGGTATTTTCTTTCTCAAGCAATTTTGGTTTTCATTGTTATCTTCCAGACCTAAAACCCGATCACCAAAGCTTGTTTCTTTGGGTATATATTTATATCGGCTTATTTGAATCAATTCTAATTTCTTATTATCGATTTCAAAGAAACTTGTTTTTTTTTTTCATTCTGTGAAAATTGATTAATTTTAAATTCGGTTTTAGAAAAGTCGCTTTTTTTTTTTACCTACCCCATCCGAAATTAGGGTTGGATGATGATTGGTAATGATAAGATGATATGTGTTTGCTTTTTATCTGATACAAGCAGCTAAATATTGAATCCGAGCTTTTGATCTTGGTGGAGAAAGAAGAAAGAAAGATGTTTGCAGCTTCTTGTCTAGCATCGTGCTGTGCTGCTTGTGCATGCGATGCTTGCCGTACAGTGGTTTCTGGGATCAGCAGACGTTCTGCTAGAATTGCTTACTGTGGTCTCTTTGCACTTTCTTTAATCGTTTCATGGATTCTCCGTGAGGTTGCTGCTCCTCTCATGGAGAAACTCCCTTGTAAGTTTTTCTTAATTAAATTTCTTGTGTCTTTGTATTTTCTTTTTCCAGTGAGAATATTTTAGCTCACGGAGCTAATGATTGACATTCTGCAGGGATTAATCATTTTCAGAAGACACCTGATCGTCAATGGTTTGAGACTGATGCTGTGTTACGTGTCAGCTTAGGGAATTTCGTGTTTTTCTCAATTCTATCGGTTATGATGATTGGTGTCAAAAACCAGAAAGACCCTCGTGATGGTATACACCATGGTGGTTGGATGATGAAAGTTATATGTTGGTGCATTTTGGTCATCTTTATGTTCTTCCTTCCTAATGAAATCATCAGTTTCTATGGTTTGTTTCATTTCTCATTGCGGAGTAATTAGTCAATTGTTTAACTTAGAACTAATGAGGACCAAGTTCACATTTTGCAGAGTCCATGTCAAAGTTTGGTGCTGGATTTTTCCTTCTTGTTCAAGTTGTGCTTCTTTTGGATTTCGTTCATGGATGGAATGACACATGGGTTGGCTATGACGAACAGTTCTGGTTAGTGAATGTATTTGCAATCATATGAGACTTATTCATTACCACATTGCTAATCTAAGTACTGGAATTTATGTGCAGGTATGCTGCGTTGCTCGTAGTTTCTCTTATATGTTACTTGGCAACATTCGTTTTCTCTGGGCTTCTCTTCCACTGGTTTACTCCCTCTGGACATGATTGTGGACTCAACACCTTCTTCATTGTCATGACTTTAATATTTGTATTCGTCTTTGCTATTGTAGTTTTGCACCCCGCTGTAAGTTTTGACTTAAATCCTTTTATTTCTCTTATCAGGATCTTAGTTGACTCTCTACTTCAGGCTCACTGAAGTCGAATTAACCTTGTTGTACAGGTCGGTGGAAGCATTTTACCAGCATCGGTTATATCTCTCTACTGCATGTACCTCTGTTACAGTGGACTTGCAAGTGAACCCCGAGATTATGAATGCAATGGTCTCCACAAACACTCCAAAGCTGTTTCAACAGGCACAATGACCATTGGATTGCTCACTACTGTACTCTCTGTCGTTTATTCTGCTGTTCGTGCTGGTTCTTCCACGACTCTTCTCACCCCTCCTGATTCTCCCCGCGCTGGTATGTTTTTGACATAACCCCCTTCTCCCAGATTCTGCTTCCTTGTTTTATTTGAGTTTTAGTGTTCAATTCAATATGATCCAGAGTGAACTAGGGAAAAATAATCTGAAAACCGTGTTGAGTCTTGATAGAGTTAGTGGTTCTACTTTCTCTATCTATATCTGAAAAACGGAATCCAAACTGAGCCAAAAAAACCCGTATCAAAGCTGAACTGAAACCCATATTTTAAATCCCTAGTTTGAAACCTTTCCGTGTGAGTGCTTAAGAGTCGATTCTAAGTATGACAACGTATTTGTTTTCATTGAAAATTTACAGCAAAGCCTCTACTTCCGTTAGACGGGAAAGCAGAAGAGACAGAAGAGAAAGAGAATAAGAAACCAGTGACATACTCATACGCATTCTTCCACATCATCTTCTCTCTTGCGAGCATGTACTCTGCAATGCTCTTAACCGGGTGGTCAACTTCGGTGGGTGAGAGTGGTAAGCTGGTTGATGTCGGGTGGCCATCTGTGTGGGTCCGTGTTGTGACCAGCTGGGTCACTGCTGGTCTATTCATCTGGTCACTTGTTGCTCCAATTCTCTTCCCTGACCGTGAATTCTGAGCTAATGCATCATCTACTGGAGACTCTGAATAACTTTTTATGAGTCCTGGAATATGTAAAAAAAAATTTTAATCTTTCGACGGCGATAGATTCTCGTGTGCTTAATCACGCATGGCCTTTGTTGGCCATTCTGTAATATAAATATAAATATTTCCTTCCTAGTAATTGTCATCTTTCACCCATAAGATAAATTTATAAAGAAAACAATTTATCATTTTAGTAACAACACGATAAAGAGAAGAAACTAAGCATGTAAAATTTTATACATTTTTGTATAACTGAGAATTTGTATGAACTAAAGAAGTTCAAAAATGGTGTTTCATCGAGAGACATCGTTTAGAGAAAACGAGTATGATAACTAAAAATGCGGGAGATATTATCGTAGGGCGTGTATTATCACGTGCGATGCACGTGGGTTTCTGTTGCCGCGTTTTAAAATCCGAAACGCTAAATTGACAGCGACTGTTAACTAAAGTTTGGCATTGTTCTACAGCTGTTGGCAAAAGCTCTTTCTTAGGTCACTCTACTTCTCACTCCCCGCCGACGTCTCTCACCGGAATTGTATACGCCACCAGTAGTATCTTCGACATGAAGCTCACCGTTAAGACTCTACATGGTAACCATTTCGAAATTAGGGTCCAGCCCACCGACACGATTAGTCCTGCTCCTTTTAATTATTAAACTAGGGTCACGCACGGGTTTTATGATTAAACGGTGGTCATACTCATATTTTACGTGATTGTGTTTAGTACAGACCACGTGTATTTTAACTTCTATCTTGTACCAATGTTGAACCGTAAAGCTCAGACCGTATCTTGTACCAATGTTGAACCGTACAGACCACGTGATTGTGTTTAATCTTTGTTTGGTTAAAGGCTAAAGCGGTGGCGAAGAGCTGGTCTAGAATCTAGATTGATAAATTCTGATCAATTGATAAAACAAACCGATCATTGTAATGATTTCTTGTATTGGTCAAGGTCGTTAACCAGGTTTTTTTTTAAAAACCTACTACATCTTTTATACAATTATATCTATAAAAGTCTAGACCTACAAAAGTTTTTAGTTCCCTCGTCCAAGTTTAGAGAGAGCCTTACGTTTCAGTGATCCCGAGAAGCCCAAAAGAGCAAAGTTTTGATGGAGTTTGGAAATTGCATAACCACTTTTTAACTATCCTAAACTTATATGATGATGTGTTGTACACAAACCAAGGCAATATTGTCTTGCTTCAATATTTATCACTCGATATCATAGTGCTTCTACACAAACAAGGAGAAATAAGCAATGTTAGCGCCCAAAGTATCTTTCACTCTGACATTTTCTCTTGGGAAACAAAAGTGGTTCATCATACTCTCTGCCATGTACCTCCCTATTCCTCATGCCTTTCCCTTGTTTTGACACCGAGTTGCATTTCACTCAGCAGCAGCCTGTTCAACATATCTTTCAGCTTCAAATTGGGTTTAACAATAAACCATCTCTATTAATAACTACATCTGTCTACTACTTCCAGAGCCCTTAGGTGTGTCAACTACCAACATTTTGGGTATATACACTAAACTACATATGCATTTTGACAGTTGAACATTGGATGGAGTTTCACAAACCTGGTTAAGAGGATTATCTGGCGATTTCTTCCACATCTTCCAAATCAAGTCCTTGTACTGAGTATGAGTAAGACCTGGTTTCTCCTCCTTGAGCCTTGGAAGTTCAGCTTCTTCAAAGGCCTAAACGACACAAACATAACAATAACTCAGCATATAGATTCCCCAGAATTTGGGATATCATGATCAATCTACCAAGAAACAATAATCATCAGTTCAACGATAGAGACTCTCCTAAGAAGTTCAAACTATGACCTTGATCATACAAACCAGTTAAATGTGATCCACGCAACAACTAATTTATCGTGTAGCTCAGCTCAGGAAATGGATACACTCTAATCTTCCCAATCGAATTACAAATGCAACGAAATCATCAAACATTTGCTATGAGTTAAGATCATAAGAGATAACCTTAAAGGAAGCCTTGAGCCTTTTTTCCGGATGTCGATCAACGGGAAGATTATCTGAGACTGTAATCCGTGCGAGCGCCTCGTCAACGCTATGAGCTTCGATGAGGGAATCATCGCGATTGGTATTGCTGACCAATACCATCTTTTCGTACTCCTCTTCTGCTGCCATGCGAGTTTGTTTTTTCTTAGAATCTTCGGCTTTCTTAGCCAGCGCCACCTGCTCCTCCTCGCGCCTTCTGATTAGCTCCGCCTCTGTGACCTTAGGAACCGGCACAGATACGCGATTCGCCTTCTTATCCGGCTTTTTCAATGCCTTCTCCAGCTCCTTTTCCTCCTGTTCAGCTAGACGCTTCGCCTCCGCTTTCTTGGCGGCGGTCTCCGCCTTCTTCTCCGCATCTTCCTCCCGCTTCTTCGCCGCCTTCGATTTGGGACCCTCGGCTTCGCGCCAGTATTGTTCTTCCTTCTCCCGATTCTGGCGATCCTTCTGTTCGGCCTCGGCGGCGTTCTTCCGCGATTTTGCGACCTCCGCCTTGCTGTTCACACCCATCTTCTTCGGCATCTTCGCTCGCTAGGGTTAATGGATCTCACTCTCGATTTCTTCTTCGTATTAGCTTATGTTTCTTAAACTTATGGGGGTAGATTTGCAATTTAAAATTAAGGCCGCAGAGAAGAGTTCAAACAAATTAGCTGACTATTGAAACGTCACGCTGTTTTTCCGCAGAAACTAAAAACGTCAAGCACTTTATTTACTTTAAGTAGTAAAGTAAATCTTGAGTTCCCTTTGTCCAAATTTTGAGAAAGCTTTGAGGGTTTTTGGAATCTTTGGAGCTAAAGTGTCTGTTGTGCTAGGTATGGGATGTTTTATCAAACAAAGAAGCTGTTGATATTGTGGCTTCAACTCCTAGTCGAAACACTGCAGCTCGTGCTCTAGTCGACACAGCAGTTCGAGCATGGAGGCTAAAAAATCCTACTTCAAAGAATGACTATGTCTCTTTCTTGAAGGCAACTCAGCAGCAGCATCCGTGGAAGTTTCAGAAACCATTGATCATTCACACAAAGAGTCTACAGAGAGTGTCGCTATCATGTTAAACAAAGATTGTGACAAGAAGGAACAGACTTCTCAACAGGAACAGATGAGATTGTACCGATTTGGGAGCTCAAAGAAGAAAAGATGTCTGAGAATTGCAGGATTGAATCCAAGAAGAAAACACTCGCTGAGTGTATATTGGTTAAGGATGATGAAGAGTGGTCGGCGTTGGAAGGACTGACTAGAGTCAACAGTCTCTTGAGCATTCCTAGGTTCTTCCCAGGCGAGCTTAGATCCAGTAGCTGGAGGAAATGGGTGTGAGTCGACAAAACTCAAAAAGTGATAAAACAAACACAATCACTGATTTTCATTTCATGATTGGTTTTCTTTCCAGTGATGACATGAAAATCTATGTTACAAATGTCACAAAGTGTTCATTGTTTCATATAGCGAAGTCAGACAAGTATCTTATAGACAAGTTTTTGTCTCTGCGATTTACTAGCTACCATTTGTCAAATCTTTATGAAGACAGCAAATTGCGAAAACTGTACACATTATATATATACTAAGGGTTCTTGCAACAGAAGAGGAATCAGAGGAATGAGAATTCCAATCGCATCTGAATTGTGTCAGTAAGTAATAATAGCTTAGATGCAACGAGATCAGATTAATACTAAGCTTTAAATTATTTACTTTACAGTAAATGAATCATCATCTTACATTGGTTTCCCATGAATTTTAGCAAGAAGAGACTGTAGACTCTCTAATCGGGTTCCGAAAATGGTGATCTTTCTGAGAATAACTGAAGCAAGACGCTGAGCATCAGACCCTTAACAGCCGATGAACTTCTTTCAGGATCAAAATGAATCGGAGGTAAAGGAGTCGACTTGTCACGAGCCTGGACGGGAGTTTCCGTCGAAAGAAAAGATAATGATGAAGCCGAGTTAAAACAACATTTTTTTACATGTGATCTCATCTAACAAAGTGTAGAGGTTGATAATGATTTAAGAAAGTAGGGGTTTAAATCACAGAAATATATATAAAACTGAAGGACCAAAAAGTTATTTTGGGAATTTTCGACCCATTAAAGTGGATCTATCCATTTTGATTTCCCCTGCTTTGTGTTCAACTCTATTCTCTCTCTCTCTCTCTCGGTCGTCATGGTTGCTCTCTGAATGTGTGCTTGGTTTCATCATAAATTAACCGGTCTGATTGCAGTTTCCATTTCGATTCTTCCTTCGATATTGTTAACGGTGTCTCATTTCCGGAAAAGTTGAAAATTTTGAAGAGTAGTTTTGGTATTCGAGAAGGGGATCACAAAACACATTTACAATCTCTCCAGTTCGGTTTATGTAAGTTAGCTCTCTAATTTTTTTTACCTTATATCTTCTCGATTCAAAATCATGTTTTTTTCCTTAAAACCGATATTCAACGGATACAAATTTATATTTTCTATGACATTTATGCGAATTTTGATTGAAAATTTCTGATCGTTGGTGACTCAGATGGATCCTTTAGCTAAACTAATGATGTTATTATTGTTTTCAGGGAGTCCATAGAGCAGTCTGTAATCCCAGGTTTGCCTGATGATTTGGCTTTGAGATGCATAGCTAAGCTTTCTCATGGCTATCATGGAGTGCTTGAGTGTGTTTCCAGAGGTTGGAGAGATTTAATTCGTAGTGATGATTACTCTTGCTATAAAGCTAGAAAGGGATGGTCAGGGAGCTGGCTGTTTGTGCTCACTGAACGATCTAAGAACCAATGGGTTGCTTATGATCCTGAAGCTGATCAATGGCATCCATTGCCCAGAACTAGGGCTTTTCAAGATGGTTGGCATCATTCTGGCTTTGCGTGTGTTTGTGTTTCGAACTGTCTTCTTGTGATTGGTGGTTGCTATGCTCCTTCGGTATCATCGTTTCCTCATCAGAAGCCTGTTGTCATTGAAGATGTCATGCGGTTTGATCCGTTTAAGAAAAAATGGCAAATGGTTGCTAGTATGCAAACACCACGGACTCACTTTGCTTGTACTGCTGTCTCTGGCAAGGTTTATGTTGCTGGAGGTCGCAATTTGACCCATTCCAAGGGAATTCCATCTTCTGAGGTTTATGATCCTGTGGCCGATAGGTATTTTCCCCCTCCAGTAATGTCGTCTATATTCTCGTGTATTATATAATTGGCTGATGTAGGATCGAATTGGGATAAAGAAACCTACAATGTACTCTTTTTGTTTTTTATTTCTATGATGGGCAAGATATAGTTTTTAAAAGTTTTCTTATGTTTAACTTGATAACCTATCGAAATGTATTCTGACATAGCAGTATTGCAGATGGGAGGAGCTACCAGCAATGCCTAGACCACAGATGGACTGCTCAGGGTTATCGTATAGAGGCTGCTTTCATGTTCTGAGTGACCAGGTGGGATTTGCAGAGCAAAATGCATCTGAAGTTTTTAATCCAATAGACATGACTTGGTCCACTGTCGAGGATGTCTGGCCTTTCTCTAGAGCCATGCAGTTTGCTGTTCAGGTGATGAAAAATGATCGAGTGTACACAATTGTAGATTGGGGAGAAAGCTTGATCAAGACTAGGGATACAGATGAAGGGGAATGGTACAATGTTGGTTCAGTTCCTTCTGTTATTCTTCCTAATCATCCGAGAGAGTTAGAGGCCTTTGGATATGGGTTTGCAGCTCTAAGGGATGAGCTCTATGTTATAGGAGGTAAAGTCCTTAAATGGGAAGAATCAGGGGCAGGGAGATTTGACATTGTGAGATTGCCTGTTGTGAGGGTATGTAACCCTTTGGGTATGCCTCTGCGTTGGAGAGAGACCAAACCAATGTGCATTCCAGCCGGTGGGTCCATCATTGGTTGTGTATCCTTGGAAGAATCTTCTCTGCCTTAACCAAGGTGATCAGAGTGACATTTAGTATCGCTTTTCAAGATAGCATGGAAACTCTTCAGTGTCGGCCTAATAAACTTAGCTGTGTTGGTTTTCACTCGATTATGGTTGCTTATTTTCACTAAATTTAGCATATCTCTTATCTTTGAAGAGTATTAACACTCTTTGAAAAAAAAAAATCTTGTGCTGGAGCTGATCCTTCTTTGATAAAGACCTTGGTTTCACTGTCAAAGCTGAAGCTTCTGGTGTAATATCCACTTTGCAGACAACTGGACACCTGGACCTAACTGGAAACTGTGTGGGTGAAGACAGTTGTTTATAAGGAAAGTATTTACCGGAGAAGCCAACCTATACTGTAATTTATCTTCCTTGACAAAGGCTTCCACAGTTTTATGTGAAGTGAGTTCAGTATGTCATTCTTTGAGATGATTTCTGCGAGGAGGTAACCGGAGGGTGGTCAGGCCATTACTGTGCCACTCATATTTGGAATTAGACTTGGACTTTTGTACAGAATAAGCTTCATGTTATCTCCGTATATTCGAGTGGTAGTGAACTTACATTTTGTTATGCGTCCATTTGGCCTACACAGAGGTGTATTCTGTGTATAGACCAAAAAGATAGATTAAGAGTTATACAAATGGTTTGCTTCTTTTTAGCCTCATTTATCTGCTTGATTTGCTACAGTCTTATAAATTGCAGATAGTGGGACTATTAGATAAACTTATGGAGTACATTCACACAAAATAAGACATTTATAGGTTGATTGCATGTCATTATTTATTGAATATTATGTCTTGTATGGTGAGGAGTATTGGTTTTTCTGTCACTGTGTCTTGTGTGGCATGAGCGGTTCTGTCTCCAGTGAGAATGAGCTGTTTTCAATGATTATGTTCGGAGAAGAGTAACTGAGTGACATCGACTCGGGCATTGCAATCTGAATGTGTCCATGCTCTTCATAATTCTGATTTCGGCTTTGAGTGTCTTTTTTCTTGGATTGCATCCTATCTAATTCAATAAAAACGTCTCTCATGGTAGGGCGATATCCTGAGTTCAAGCTCAAACACTTTCTTGCTAGGTTGGCTACTGCAAGGACCTCCTCTTGGTCACATTCCTCCTTGATTCGAGCATCGAGAATCTCATGAAGTCTGTCATTTCTCATGGCTTCGAGGAAGTAAGCACCCAACATTCTGACTTCTTGCCGCCTCAGAAGGGAGACAGGTTTCTCTCCGGTTAAGAGCTCAATGAGCAAAACCCCAAAGCTGTAGACGTCACTCTTCCCTGTAAAGTGGCTTGACTGAAGGTACTCTGGGTCTACATATCCAATTGTTCCTTGCACTATAGTTGTCAAGTGAGTGTCATCTAGAGGAACAGATCTCGAAATTCCAAAATCTGACACTTTTGCTCGGTGCTTTTCATCCAGTAAGATATTTGTTGACTTGACATCTCTGTGGTAAATTGGGATAGAGGCAGCTGAATGAAGGTATGAGAGGGCATCTGCGACTTCACAGGCGATGCAGAGACGGACTTCCCAAGTCATCGGGAAATCCTCAGATGGGTTGTGAAGATGATCGAAAAGGTTGTGGTTCGGAATGAATTCATACACCAATATAGGTACCTCTGTCTCGAGACAACATCCTAAGATCTTGACAACATTTCGGTGGTTAATCTGTGACAAAAGGATGATCTCATTGATGAATTCCTCAAGATTCTCTTCTTCCAATGCTTTGGACTTCTTGACAGCGACGATTATCCCATCTTCCAACATTCCTTTATAAACTGTACCCTGGCCTCCTTGTCCAAGTATTCTGCTAGGGTTGAATTTGTCAGTTGCCTTCTCCAGTTCATTGGAGGTGAACACTTTGGTTCTATTGACACTGACTTGAAGGAAAGATGTTTGTTGTTGTAACAATAAACCTCCATTTCGTTTGAAAAACTTCCTCTTCTGCTTGGCTGCTTTCCGCTTTTTATTAACCTTGCATAGCCACCACGTTCCAACGATTAAAAGCAACAATCCAGTACTTAGAGTTCCACCTGCAGAAGATCTCTTAGAGCCTTGTAAGTTGATATTTTCAGTTTCAGAGTAGTAAGATAATGTGCTATGCAGAAATACACTTACTTAATATAGCTGGCCAAGTTTTCTCACATCGGAATGACCCAGAAACATTGACACACTTGTTCTTTCCACAGGTATTTTGATAATATCTGCATTCATCAATGTCTATGGACGATACCAAAATTCACATAAGCACCTGTAGAATTCTATGTTGGAAGGGTATATATTTATTACTCAAGAATGAGAAAGAAGTTTAATACATACCTTGACACCCTCCAGGTACATAAGGGTTTCCTTCGTAACCATGTTTACACCAACACTGATATGCATATTTGGTAGATAGGTTAGCTACGGTTGGTAGAATTTCTAAACCTCTTGAAAATGGCTTGCATAGCGTTGAATCCTCTGAATGGATGGGGAGATCATCAAGAAACCATTCCAGCTCCATCATCACATAATTACCATACTCTGGTAGTTGAGGAGGTGTGAACATGAACTCAGTCAAGTCGAATTTTGTCAAGTAGGCAACCTGACATCCATGTTTACCGTGTTCCAGTTTCTCAACAGTGGCATCAAACACTTGAAGACCAGATGGTATTGTGGTCTGGCAGCATTTATTACCCACACAACCCTTAGCGTTACCTTCTTTGTAAATCTCATTCTCACATGTGGCCTCACATCCCACGATCTGTGAGCCTGTGCCTTTCATCAACGCCTTGTTGTTACATCCAATAGCTGTGAACTTATTACTGTCAGATATGAAGAATGGACTGCCCGTTAGATTCAAAGACGATGAATCACCTACTGATCCATTAGAACAACCTGTGTGTTTCAGTGGACTCAGTATTCGAATCTTGTTGCTCTGATAATGAGAACGGAAATAGATCTCGTAATAGCCTCCAAGGTCGAATGAAAGAACTTCCCGTCCGATACTAAGAAGGAAAGGTACAAAGAGCTGTTCTGATGAGTTGCTGCTGCAGACAATCTCGAACCGTTTGTCCTTGTAACAACCTTGGCCTATCCCAAAAGGATAAAGAACACTAACATCTCCGCAATGGTCTTTGCAGTTAGGAAGCGCAAGAGGGAAAGTAGAAGCAGCTGCGTATTCAATGATTCGCAACAGAATCATTGCAACAAAGAAACGTTTTAGATCACAACCCATTTTGATTGTTGTTTCTCTCTTGAGCTACACCTTTCTCTCACATTGAGAAGCCAGGGCCAAACTAGACTAGGATACAATAACATAGTGTTCCTCTTGGTCTTTCTTTGAACTTTCTTCGTAATCGTAATCAATGATGGTGTGTGTGTTTTCTTTCCTGCATGATTACATCAACAAAGACCTTGACCTGAGAGTGCCGGTAATTTTGAAATACTGTTTTTTGTTTTTACAATGTATCCAGTCTAGTAGTTAAGTTGGGCCCAATGATTATTTTCGTTCATATGCAAAAATACTTCAATTGAAGCCTAATAAAATGTTTGATAGACTCGTATGTGACATGTCCATAAGAGTACAGTAAAATGACGAATTCAGGTGGGAAAGGGAACATTACGTAAGGAAATTAAAAGAGAACCTTTTAAACGAGAATGAGATTTAAAGCTTCCCCACGTTCTTTATACATTTAGGATCTGATGATATTGAGAGCCCCATTTAATGCAAACCGTATAACATAAGCTACGGGGATTTTATTCCATACTTCTCACATAACTCCACCTATCTTACTTCCATCATCCTAGCCGTCCATTTCCCTAAAGATGTCCATCTTTCGATAGATTTACGGCTCTCGTTACCTTTTTTGTTTTAAGCACCGGGTCGCACGGACACGAAGGGTTTTGTATTTTCCAGGACAATAGAAAATCTGACAATTTGTTCATTTTTAATACATTTACTATTTAGTTCTTTAAATCCGTTTGTTTCATTTTTGAGTAAGCAACGAGGAAACCTAGAGAAAGTGAGATAAAACAAAGAAAGAAAGGTTAGGGTTTTGATGTAAGTGAGATTTCCACAAAGAGACAGATGTTTTTGATTGTTGCTACTTCTTCTTTATATCCTTGTTAAATTTGCTCACCGCTCCGCTCAAGCACCACATTTTTTCTCGGTGTTATGGTTCTCTCTGTTTTGATTCTTTGGCTTTTTTGTTTCTTCTTAAAACATTTGTCTTTTTTTTTTCTGAAGCTATTTCAGCGATGTGTTAAGGCATAATCTTCTATTCGAGCTAGGGGTCTTTTATTTTATTTTCTGAATTACTTGTATTGAGGTTTTGGATAATTGCTGAAAGTTTGCTAGAAAAGTTTCCATTTTTGGAAGCAAAAGCTTGTTTTTGGAATTTTCTGGTCAGATTATTCATTTACAGTCACACATATCTGAAGAACCTCTCTGTTACTATGTTTATTTAATAGTATGAAGGATTTGATAGTTTCTGGAGGATTCACTTACACTTTTTTTTCTCCATTGCTTTCATTTCAGCTTAAATATTTGTGAGGAGAGGTTCGGAGCTGCATCGCTTACAATCTCTGAAGCAACATCAATTTGGTTCACTGTAGTTCAGTATGTCAGATTCTTCTTACTGGTATTGCCAATTAGAATAATTTGAAGGACTGTTGTTGTTGTTGTGATGGATAGAAACAGACCACAACATCCTTTCCAGCAACACCCCATGGAACCTGGATATGTGAATGACTCTGTCCCTCAAGGTTTTACACCTGAGCAAATGGGTATCACGAATGCAAATGTCCGACCTCCCAATTTGAATGCTTCAGATGTTAAGCCGGGGCTTCATTACTCTTTTCAAACAGGAGAGGAATTTTCTCTTGAGTTTCTGCGTGATCGGGTGATTTCTCAAAGGTCTGCGAATCCCAATTCAGCTGGAGATGTGATTTATAACACAGGGTATAATGGGCACCCAGGGTCTGAATTTGGTTCAGATGTTTCGAGGTTGAGCATGATGGGAAATGGCATGAGGCCATTTGAGAGAACAAACCCTGTTGTTCACGAGTTTGGAAATAAACTTGGGCATATCCATTCAGCACCAGAAGCTTCTTTAGGTCAAGATAGAAGTTTAGGAAGCTTTCATGGATCTGCATCATCTTCAGCCTCAGGTAGTTTAACAGGAAAGGTAAAAGTCCTTTGCAGCTTTGGTGGGAAAATACTTCCACGTCCGGGTGATTCAAAGCTTAGATATGTTGGAGGTGAAACACACATTATTTCCATAAGAAAGGACATTTCTTGGCCGGAGCTCAGGCAAAAAGTTCTTGAAATCTACTACCGGACTCATGTTGTCAAGTATCAACTTCCTGGTGAAGATCTTGATGCCTTGGTGTCTGTATCGTGTGATGAAGATCTCCAAAATATGATGGAGGAGTATAATGAGATGGAAACCCGTGGGGGTTCACAAAAGCTTAGAATGTTTCTTTTCTCTGTCAGTGATTTGGATGGTGATCTTTTGGGGGTTAACAAAAATGATGTTGACTCTGAGTTCCAATATGTTGTAGCTGTAAATGACATGGACATTGGATCAAGAAGCAATTCAACCCTTAATGGACTGGACAGCTCTTCTGCAAACAATTTGGCGGAGCTGGATGTAAGGAACACCGAGGGAATCAATGGTGTTGCCCCTTCACAATTAACAGGGGTTGATTTCCAACAACCCTCTCTACAGTATTGTGACTCTGCTCCACCAAGCTCCTTGCTTCAGTATCCTCAATCTATTCCACACAATGCTGCATTTCAGTTTCAGCAAGCTGTTCCGCCAAATTCTACTCGTCAGTATGCCCAGTCTATTCCTCCAAATTCCTCTATTCAGTATCCTCAGTCTGTTCTACCAATTTCTGCTCATCAGTATCCACAATCGGTCTCAGCCAGCTCCTATGGAATATACCCACAATATTATGGAGAAAGAGAGCAATATCCAATGCATCATCATGATCTCAGTTCTCATAATTACCCTGTTCCCATGCCTTTCCAAGGGCAGCCTTATCCTTACCCTGGCATCACACAGGAAAATGCACCAGTGCAAGTAGAGGAGCCCAACATAAAACCTGAGACAAAATTTCGTGAGCATGTAGAACCTGAAAACCGTCAAATTTTGTCAAGTGATCACCAGAACTATCCTCAAGCAGATGATACTGAGGTTAAGAATCACTGTCAAGTGTGGGAGGCGTCAGTTCCAACAACTGTACCTAGCCAGGATAGTGCACATATGCTTCCCCCAAGAAGAGACACACGGCAGAATAATCCTGTGAAACCTTCTACCTATCGTGATGCTGTTATTGCTGAACAGGTTCCTGTGGCTGGTGAAGATGACCAGCTTTCAACATCAAGTGGTACCTGTGGTCTTGTTCAAAACGACTCTGAGTCAAATCTAATCGATCTTGATTATCCGGAACCTTTACAGCCCACACGGAGGGTATATCGTTCGGAGAGGATACCTCGTGAACAATTAGAAATGCTGAACCGCTTGTCAAAGTCTGATGACTCTCTAGGTTCTCAGTTCTTAATGTCTCATTCACAAGCTGGCATTGGACAGCAAGATCCAGCAAAAGAAGTAGCAGATAAATCACATGAAGATTCCCATATTGCTAACAACGTGGAAAGCATCCCTGTAAAAGTAGGGGCGTCGAATGAAACCTTGGACAAAGGAACAGTCAATGGTGGAGGTATTGAGACTGAAGCTCCAAACTTGAGCCATGAAGACACAGCCATGGGTCATGTTATCCCTGAAAAGAAAACTTCGTCAGGTGTTCTTATTGATATCAATGACCGATTTCCTCAGGACTTCCTTTCTGAAATATTTGCAAAGGCACTCTCAGATGATATGCCGTCAGGTCTCAATCCATATCAGCATGATGGAGCTGGTGTTAGCTTGAATGTAGAGAATCATGATCCTAAAAATTGGTCTTATTTTCGGAAACTGGCCGAGGAACAGTTTGACGAAAGAGATGTTGCTTATATTGACCGAACCCCTGGCTTTCCATCTGACATGGAAGATGGTGGAGAGATGGCCAAATTGCATCACGCTGCTCCATTGACTAGAAATGGAATTGCAACAGAAAATTTAGAACAAGAGTATGATTATGCTGATGGCGAAGGTGGACAGATGAAGGTCACAGAGAGTGAGGAATTTGGTGCTATGGTTGAGAATCTAATGACGCCGGATTGTGAACATGAGGTATAACTTTCTGATAGATTTGATTTCACAATGCTAAAGCATGAGTGTGCTAACGAGGATGAATGCTTGGTAGGATGAAATAGCAGAAACAAGGAATGCTGGACTTCCTCCAAATATCCCGTCTCTGACAGACTACGACACGAGTGGCTTGCAGGTCTGATGGACTTTAAAATTTTACTTTTTTGCGTTTGGAATAGAAACCTTTTTTGCAGTTTCTGGTTATTAGAAGAATCAAAGATCTGAGTATTAACCCCTGTTTTCATATAAAAGAAAATGTCTACTTCTTGTTCTTCTCTGATTATTCTATTTTTAAATGTTTCTAGATCATTATGAATGATGATCTAGAGGAGCTAAAGGAGCTTGGTTCTGGTACATTCGGTACAGTATATCATGGGAAATGGAGAGGATCAGATGTTGCCATCAAGAGAATAAAGAAGAGTTGCTTTGCTGGCCGATCATCTGAGCAAGAGAGATTAGTGAGTGTTTCAGCATAATCTTTTTGAAAATTTTCCATGCATATGTCAAAGTAACTACAGATGATAACATTCCTAGATAGTTCATCATGATAAATACCTTTTTTCCTAGACTGGTGAATTTTGGGGAGAAGCTGAAATTCTTTCAAAACTTCATCATCCAAACGTGGTTGCATTTTATGGTGTTGTAAAAGATGGACCTGGTGGAACATTGGCTACTGTAACAGAGTACATGGTTGATGGTTCTCTGAGACATGTTCTACTCAGGAAAGATAGGTACAAATCTTTCTTATATCGTTTCCGCGTTTTCTTATATAAAGAACGGTTTGAGATTCTTTGCTTTTCATTCTTATATTTCCAGACATTTGGATCGTCGTAAGAGACTAATCATTGCCATGGATGCTGCATTTGGAATGGAATATTTGCATGCCAAAAACATTGTACACTTCGATTTGAAATGTGACAATTTACTTGTGAACCTCAAAGATCCTTCCCGCCCAATCTGCAAGGTAAATTTCACTCGGACGATGTCTTTGAACAAAATCAAATATTGTGTGTTACATCCATCACTCTTTTGTTCTCTCTCAAGGTTGGTGATTTCGGTTTGTCAAAAATTAAAAGAAATACATTGGTATCCGGTGGTGTACGTGGAACTCTACCATGGATGGCACCAGAGCTGCTAAATGGTAGCAGCAGCAAGGTTTCAGAGAAGGTAAATTAAAATGTTTCCATAGTGAATATAACGAATGGGAACAAAACCATATTGAGTTATTACTGTTTTTCCTGCAGGTCGATGTCTTCTCTTTTGGTATAGTCTTGTGGGAGATTCTAACCGGAGAGGAACCATACGCTAATATGCACTATGGTGCTATAATAGGTGCGTGTTTGAGTTGTGTTTTGGTTGTGTTTTGGTTGTGTTTGAGTTGTGTTTTGGTTGTGTTTGAGTTTTACATTGAACTTTGTGAAGGATTTTCAGAAATGAGGTTATAGTCGGCTTATTTTCATATCCAAATATGATTTGTTTGGATATGGAAGAAATGAAACTTTAACGTTATATATGTTATGTGCTCATAAATTTACGGGTTAAACGTAGGTGGGATAGTAAATAACACACTGAGGCCAACCATACCAAGCTATTGTGACTCGGACTGGCGAATATTAATGGAGGAGTGTTGGGCCCCTAACCCAACGGCACGGCCATCCTTCACGGAGATAGCTGGTAGGTTACGTGTGATGTCAACTGCAGCAACTTCGAACCAATCCAAACCACCAGCTCACAAGGCTAAGTGAAATAGAGTCGATGTTTTATAGGTTTTCTTTACTCTTTCCAAGTGTTTTGGGGTCAGGAGGGAGATATTTGTTGACCCTTTTCTCCTTTCCCTTTTTCTTTAACCGAAACCGAAACCGAAACAAAATAAATAATAAATTTGTTTTTCCTCATTAATGTTGGAAAGGACATGATAGATATGTGAGAATGTTTCTAACCAAATGTCAACAATCAAGATTTAAGACTACGAGATTTGGTTAAAGTGAACAACGTACAAACATTGGTAAACATGGATTCTCAGAGATCTGCTAATTAAACTGCAGCTAAGAGATCAAAACTTGGAGATGATTCTAATCATCAATTTTCGGTCGACTTTTGCCTTTTGCTCCATTTCTTGAGCAACCCTTTATCCGCAAGTGTTTTGCGTTTCTGTTTCCTACGGTCCTTAACCTTTTCTTCAAATCCATCATCTAGCATCTTCATCATTGCCACCCTTTTGGCTTTTGAGACCTGCAGATTAAGTTTTAGAAGTTTGGATCAGTATTACATGTCTGGATATATATCTCACTGCTAATAACTGATCTTCTTACTTTCCTTATATACCCAGAAGAACTAAAACCTAATACTAGACACCATGACGAAGCAGCTGGTAAGACTCGGAATTTGATCAGACTAAGCCATATACAAAAGACGAGAAGTTTGATGTATTCCACAGCGAATCTTACCTTTGTGACTTCTAAACTGTCAGTGATTTCTTTATAGTTGTACAGTTCCATCTGTTTGCCAACTTCCGCTTCTATTTCATGGATAAGGTTCACATCGGTCTAAGAAAGGATTTGTAAGGGTTACGTTGTAAGTATAACCATAAACAAGAAACTTAAGAGTCGAAGTTCATGTGGTTCTATGATTTGTTAATTTACCTCAGTGATAATGCTTACAGCCAGTCCTCCTCTACCAGCTCTAGCAGTACGTCCAACACGATGAACATAATCCCTCGGATATCTGGTATGAGCCAAGTGTCGAATTATAATGTCGGTTAAACTTGAAAAGCACAATGAATAGAAGAAAGGTGAATACCTCGGAATGTCATAATTAATGACAAGGTCAACAGTAGGAATGTCCAATCCTCGACTGGCAACATCAGTAGCAAGCAATATCGGTACTTTCCCAGACTTGAATTTACTCAGAGAAGAGAGTCGCAAAGACTGAGAATTCAGAGAATGCAAAGCTGCATTTTCCACTTCAAGCTCTTCAAGCATAAGACTCAACCTTTGACATGTTCTAAAACAAGCAACAATGTCCAATCAGCAGACCGCAAATGGAATCAACAGCTGAAGGAAGAATCTTTATAAAGCTAAGAAAATGAGACCTGCAAGTCGAGACAAAAATCATGGCTGATCGAATGCCCTTGTCTTCCATTTGCGACAAGATGTGCACAAGGTATAGTTCTTTGGCATCTTTGTCCAAGAAAATGTACTGCTGCTTAAGAGTGTCAACGGTCTTTAACCCTTCATAGGCTTCGTAGAAATAAGCTTTGTTTGAAGAATGTTCGAGCAATGTCTGCAAGTTACTAGTCATCGTAGCAGAGAACAACAATGTTTGCCTACTTTTGGGCAAACACTGAAAGATAGTCCGCAACTCGTCTTGGAAACCAACATCAAGAACTCTATCGGCCTCGTCAAGCACTAAGAACTAATTAAACAAAACCAAACAAACACTAAGTAAAGCTTAAAAAAAAAAGTTACTTTAGTAGCTCAAAAACGTGATCGGAGCTAGAGAAAAGTAAAAGTTCTTAACCTTGGTTCTAGAGAAAACAGGAGGAATATCTGGATTATTTTCAAGCAGAACCTTGATTCTGCCAGGAGTAGTGATGACGACATGAGGTCGTGAAACCAAGCTCTTTGTCTGCGTTAACATATCCATTCCTCCAACAATCACAGAGCAACGCAAATTCAAACACGAACCCAACGCTTTAAACTGCTCAGCGAGCTGAAAAGCCAGCTCTCTAGTCGGGGTCACCACAAGGGCGAAGACTCCATAAGGATCTTCAGCGAGACGGTGAAGTATAGGCAAAGCAAAGGCCGCCGTTTTACCACTACCGGTCTGAGCAAGCCCTAAAACATCTCGTCCAGCTAATATCTTGGGCACGCAGTGAGTTTGAACAGGAGTGGGTTTACGCATGCCAAGCTCTTTACACGTTTCCACTGCCCACTCAGCTAATCCGAGCCCTTCGAAATCAGCGGCGGATGTAGTGTGGGGATTAGGGTTAGGATTTGTTAATTTCTCAAATTGAGGAGCATTCTGCTCCGGGTCATGTTTCTGGGACTGAATTGGTTTGACAACTTTAGGGGTTTTTCGAGATTTAGCTATGATGGTGATTCCCCCTTCCTCCTCCCATGTCGCTTCCTCCATTTTCTTCGATTCAGAAGAGACAAATTGTGAAGAAAATGCCTCAAGTTATCGCCGTGAATTAACAAAAGCTGAAGAATACGTTAGCAAGAGCCGCCATGAACTAGGGGAGTTCAATTCCGGTTTATCCAAACCTGAGTAAAACCGGATTCACATTTTGGTCTACTCAAAATCGAACCCAACCGGAAACCGATGATTTTCAGCTTTTCCTATTATATTGTGTATCATGATATTTTTGTTGTTCCTAAAGTTGGAGAAATACCAAGACGACTGCTTATTTCAGTATTGTTTCTACGCCTTTTGAAAGAATCATTCATTTGTTTGATTTATACGGAGCTGTCATTCATCGTACCGACAAAATAATGGACAAGAAATTTATGGAAAAAAAAAGAATGAGAGAAGAAACTGCAGAAAGTAAATCTTGAGATACAAGCACACGAAACCAATCTAAATCCTTTAATATTCATCGTGTGTGTGTGGATATACGCCGTCTCATAGGATAATGCAATTTCCTGTATCCCTATTGAAACAAAGGGACCATCAAAATCAAATCATAAACCAGAGTTTGTTTCTTACAAGGAAAAACAAAACAAAAAAATGTTGTGGTTATGAACATTTATACCTCTTGGACTCTTCATAGTAACTCAGAGCTTGCTCGAACTTGAGCCAGAGTGGACATGATACCTCAAGATCGACGTGGTCAGGACCTTTTATATAAGCTTGGACAATAAACTGATTACTTCTCTGCCTGTGTATCCCATAGTTTGTTTAAATCAGATTGATATGTTTTGACTAAGATATGTTTGCAAAATCAGTATTTTTACATAGAGAGTTGGAGCAGGAAGCATACCGTCCTTCATATTCGGATAACCATACCAAATAGGCTACACCGAAGTACATAGAAACAAATGGTTTGGTAAGATCGTCTGCTGAATCAACTCTGTATGCTCGATATCCTAGCTCCCTTTAGTCAGAAAACAGCCCCATTTTGATTTGATATTTAGTTCCAGTACAATGTGAGTCACTACAGATAAATGAAGTTTGGTCACAAACTTACGAGTATAACCAGGAAGCGGTTGAGTAGTTCACTCCGATTATTCCTACATGTTTCCCAGCACCATTCACAAACCGCATGCACGCAGTATCAGCAACCGCACAAACAAGAGACTGCATCAGTGAAATGAGACATGTATATTTCAGAATATCATATAAATACTCCAAAAATATATATCCAGTAAAAAGCTGCCTCAGCAAGTGAGGGTTAACAGATATGCACACTTACAACTTTAATTCCTTTCGTGCTGAAGTACTTTGAAACAATTATTTCTGCAACAGCCTGAAAAAATTAAGCATTACTTTTCAGGAAATATGGTGAGAACAGTGTTTGTTATAATTATAGAACTATTTTAGTTGCTGGGGGAAATATATGTGATAACTGCTCAATTAAAAGACGGTACCTTTAGTTCCCCTCGAGAAAGGTAAAGCCTGTTTTCACCATCTTGTGAGAAACGAACTTTTCCCCTTTCTTCTTTAGATTTTGTCCACTCTTTACATACTTCAGAATTATTCCACAAATCTTCCATATCTTCAGGGGAAGCTCTAGAGTCCCAGTATGTAAAATTGGTGGCTGTCCAACCAGAGGGTACATTCCAATTCATATCAAAACTTTAAAAGAATATGGCAAAGGTTCTCCAAATCTGAAAGCATTGGCACACTGAGCCATGCTCCTAATATTTCTAGAGATCTTATAATGTTTGCCATAGCTGCATGTATATAAACGTGCAGACATTGTTATAAGATACAGAACGATACAAAGAGGGAGAGATTACTTGAGCCTGGTGAAGGGGGATTTGTAGGATGGAAACTTGAAGGGCCTGCATCGGCATGTTTTCTGCAAAAAAAAAAATACCAAAGAGACTGCAGTTTTTAGCTTCGCTTCTCTCAGCTTCTAGGTTCAACTACCTTATTATAAGTACGAAATAAAATAACAATACGAAAGAACACTGCAACACCAAAACTTTTCCTTGAAACCATGCATAAAATATGACAGCAGAAACTAGGTAGAAAGGATAATTGAGAAACAGCAACCTTGAAGGGAGACAGTCTTTCACTGCAAGGTATCGTTTCCAATATGGTAATGTCGACTTGTGAGTCGCCTTTTTTGTACTACCATTATATGCTCTGACGACAAACTCTTCACTTCTCTTGCTGCACATGGAAAGTTGTCAAACTTTTAAGTAATTCCAGGAGAAATTTAGGCTCGTTGCAATGTCAACTTATGGACAGTATATCATACTTATTCTGATAGTCTGTTAACCATTTCAGATAAGCTGCCCCAAAATAAACATTTATGAAGGGCTTGTGGAGAAGATCAGGATTGTCATCCACATTATATTCCTGATAGCCTTGCCCCCTGCAATAAAGTTTGTCCAAACCCAGAACATAAGATTTAAAAAATTAAGATCCTCGTAGAAAGGTATGAATCTAGAAATCATTTTGTACCCAGCCAACCACGCTGCTGTCTTTTCAAAAACTTGTAAAATTCCTACGCCAATTTCCTTAGTCTTTTTGTTGTGCCGCATAATGAGAGGCTTTCGGTCACTTTCAAGCTCAGCAATGGCGCATATCATATCCTGCAGAAGAATAGGCAGATGCAAAACTTTGAGATAGCTCAAAAGTATTAGTTTTTCAAAGAACCCACTTTGAAAACATGCTCTGGGTCATGATTACAAACCAACAATTGAATATGAAACTGTGAATGATAGGTGAAAATGAAACATACCGAATCCAATATCGAATCAAAATGTCTCCGGACAGTAATATCAGCAACAGCCTGAAAAGGTAAGGGGTTGATCAATACGTAGTAGGCAGAAAAATGGAAAAAAGGCTAATTAATATTTACAAAAACCCCATCAATATTGAATTGGAATGTTCTAATTCAAAGGAAAACTATCTGCAACATCTGTCAAACATACAACAATAGTTGAAAGATATGATACCTTCATCTCAGTCTGTGTCAGATAAGGCTGCCCATCAGGATCCCTTGAGAGGTGAACCTTCTGTCCTTTAGTCTCTCCAACCTCTAACCATTCAGCTCTCACTGCAGGCTCCATCCACATTGCTTCTAAATCCTCTGGGTCAACACAATCATTCCAGAACACAAAACTGTTGGCCATTCTTGCATTGCTAAAAGACCTTTCCATTGGCATCTGTCAAAAAGAAAAAGAGACTTTCACAGAAGCAATTGGAGCTTTTAGAACAACACATGGTGCCATTTACAGCATCCATAATTTAAGAAGAAAATCGGATTCCTGAAGTAGAGATATCAAATAAGATGACGAATCAACCGATCACTGGGAACACAATACATAAAATCAATCGGAAAACTCGGCAGTAGCATGAAAACATTACTCAACAAAGGCATGCTTGCAAACTTAACCACAAACGAACAATTAAGCACGAGAAATTTCGTGTGTATGAAAGAAATGACTTTGAATGCGGCCGAGACGATCGGAGAGAGACAAACCTTACCGAAGGTATAAACAAGAAGGTCGACTAGAGGAGCAGAGAAACGAGGTTTATCGGCGAAATCCAAAGAGAAGAAGATGAAGATTCAAATTAATTTTTGGGAAATATTACAGAGAAATAGAAGGTTCGCCATTTTTGACGGGAGAGAAAGAAAACAAATTTAATCGCACAGAGGGGAGTGTGAGACGAACGGAAAATGCAGAGAACAGCACGATTGTCTCACAATTCGGAGCTGGCTCACCTCGTCGTTTTAACCGGTATCCATTTTTGCGCCAAAAAAAAAAAAAAACAGTAGCCATTTTTAGAAGGAAAGACAGCTGGACTTGCAACGTGTCAAACTGAAAAATAGGGCATTTTTTCTGACGTGGCGATACTTAACGTCGCTTTAGGACTTTCCCCAACCGCCCATTTAGCCCAATAAACGGCAAAAGATAAATTAAACCGCAGGCCCACCAAATCATGGGCCCAGACGCTGATATTGTACACGCGGCGTTGTTGTGTTCCTCCATATGTGGTTAACAGTCATTCCTTAACCATCACATTCCCATTTGCCAAAACCCCAACACTAGAAATATTTGCGGGTGCTTTAATAATGTTACAGCAACCCAGTCCTTGACCTGATTGAGCACATGGCGTTAGTTGCAGCGAGCCGCTAAATGATGCCCGTTTCTTGCAGAAGAACGACTTTCTCCTAGTTTGTTTCATTAGGTTCTGCTTTTTTTTGTTCTTGTTGGGATTCGAATGATAAACCTTCCGGTTTTGGCACCAAATATCATATAATCTCGACACGGGGTTCCCGAGTTCGAATCCCCTTTGAGAGAAAGATTCTACCTTTTTTTTACATAGCTAAATTTCGAAGATTCTACCTGTGAGTACACAAAGATGTGATTTTGAGATTATGACGATAGTTAGCCTTGTTTTTAAGATAATACTTAAACTAGGTAAGGCTGGTAATCGAAATTATTGATCAGCCTTGTAACTAATAATGTATGATGAAATAGTGACATCAAATCCACACTGCCAATAATTCATACATGCAAAGAAAAACCAATAAAGATTTATCGGATTTTGTTAATAACACGATATCACATAAAACCCCACTCAGAGAAAATGCGGGCATAAAGAGGAAAGTTTGCGTTAACAAGGCACAAGGGACAAAAGCTTTTTATCATCGTGGAAAACTACTTTGATCTCAACTAATGTATGTGGGCATATTATATTAATCATTTATTCCTTATCATAATCCAAATGTTTATTTTTATTTTTAATATAACTTAATTTTACGTGACCGTCTAGAAAACCTTTAACATGGAATGTGTAATGTAAAAGAATTGGACCACGCTTTTTTGCATCACTAGTGAGTTGAGTGATTACCACCTACTTCGTCAACTCAACAACATATGGATACTTCTTTTAAATGATTTTTTTTTTTTTATGCATAGCTATGAATTTCCTGTTGCGGACAAACATTTGAAACAGAAGATAAATGTATTTCGTGTACCTTACTAAATTGAATAAGGGATAGAACTATGATCTTTAAAAAATTCTTAAAGCTGTAAAATATCATTCATGCTATGGCAGTATCACCAATTAAAATTTTCTGATTAAATTATGATTGTAAATACGTATTAATGACTATTGACTATGACTAATGGGGGTTATATATTCCGTGTTGGGTTTATTATATATGTTAAGAAGTTTTTTCTTTATTTTGTAAAATCATTAATAAATTATCAACACAATAAAAATAATATTATTTGTATTTGACATTTTTTTTGAAGTAATATAAAAATGTAAAACTTGTGTTTTCTCGGCGGCGTGTGCGACTCGTATGCTTAACTTGTAAATTTCATATATTTCATAGAAGCAACATATATATATATATATTCCTATATCTCTCCCAGGCCACAACTTCTCTTTGAAACACTTTTTCCGAAACTCGAACGCAGAGAGATAAAGAAATCGGGTAATGGCGACGGAGCATATAATCCATAACGCCGACGAATACAATGTCGAGCTTTTACCTAGCGATGACGTCGCGCCGCCGCTTGAATCGTCTTGGCGTCTCAACCTCGACGCTTTTCAACTCCCTTCTTCACCGTCGTCCACCGGCCTTCACGACGGTCGTACTCGCTTTTCTCGTTATTTTCGTACTCCGAGTAAGATTCGTTATTCGTACTTTTGTTTATTTTTCGTTATCTGTGCTCAAGTCCGTTCGGCGTGGATGTGTATAAACGTCTACGTATGCAGGAGAGTTGTGATAGGAACTTAATCGTGTGTGTACAAAATAAAGAGATACAAAAATGATTACGCAAATGTGTAATTGTTGTGCCACACTCATATGTGGGAGATTATAGTTCCTAGGTTGAAACTAGTTCAGAAAATAAAATTTAGTAATGAACCGAAATGGCTTTAAGTGTTATTTAGTCTTCTGGAGAAAATACAAGGTTATTGTTTATGGTGTTCGGTTTAAACCCCTTTATATTGATTGATTCAATGGAATATTAAAAGATTTCTTTTGTTGATTTAAAGTTATCAAGCTTTTTGATGGAATCTCAAGCTTCTCTTTTGGAGTTTGTATATGCCAGATTCTTTGTTTCAAAATTATATGGATGCTGAATCAGATTCTCTACAGAAATTTTAGGCGTTGTAGAATGATTGACAAGTTGTAAACCCCACCAAGCTCAGACTGGAAAAAGGGTTTTAAATTTTATTTATTAACTCTTATCTATGTTGTCTTAATGTAGAGAAACAACGTAGAGTCACTGAATACTACAAGAAGCAAGAGAGGCTCCTCGAGGGTTTCAATGAAATGGAGACTATCCACGAAATTGGTTTTTCATCTGGAGTTCCAACTGAGGTCCAGCTTTACTTTTTTGATTAGTTTTGTCTTATGCTATGTGTCTTTGCTATTTCGTTATTTTTCTCTTTATACATCCTTATTCTTTTTGGCTTCAACAGGAAGAAATGAAGAAGCTTGCAAAGAGTGAGAGACTGGCAGTTCACATCTCTAATGCAGCAAACCTTGTGCTTTTTGTGGCAAAAGTTTATGCCTCTATGGAGAGTAGATCTATGGCTGTGATTGCTTCAACTTTGGACTCTCTCTTGGATCTCTTGTCTGGTTTTATTCTATGGTTTACAGCTAATGCCATGAGAAAACCAAACCACTTTCACTATCCAATCGGAAAACGCCGGATGCAACCTGTGGTATGCTGTCTATTAACTCCTTTTGTTTGGCTTTACTTTGTTTCATCTCTGACCAGTTTCTTCAACGAACTTGCTTCTCTCACAAGAAATATAAATAATTTTAGCCAAGCCAGATGGTTACAGAACTTGGGTTCATACACGTGAAAGACTCATGAATATAGAATTGATAATGTAGACGCTTTAATATAACAGGGAATCATTGTGTTTGCTTCCGTGATGGCAACTCTTGGACTGCAAGTTTTGCTAGAGTCAGGACGGCAACTAGTTTCCAAGGTACATCAAATGTTTTCCGGTGACTGCTTCCATCGCTTATTTGATTTACTTAACCAATTCTCTCTTTGCTACAGAATGGTATTCATATGAACAGCACGGAAGAGAAATGGATGATCGGGATCATGGTCTCTGTCACCATCGTGAAGTTTCTACTCATGGTTTATTGCAGAAGATTTCAGAACGAAATCGTTAGAGCCTACGCTCAGGATCACCTCTTTGACGTCGTTACCAATTCAGTCGGCTTAACAACAGCTGTCTTGGCCGTCAAATTCTACTGGTGGATTGATCCCTCCGGTGCTATACTTGTAAGTATTCACTTATTCCTTTCAACTATCTACTCATTACAACTCTCTTAACAAATGTGTTTCTTTCTTTTCTTTATATGAATTCAGATTGCTTTATACACCATAGCAACATGGGCAAGAACCGTATTAGATAATGTCCATTCACTGATCGGACGCTCTGCGCCGCCAGATTTCTTGGCAAAACTGACATTCTTGATATGGAACCATCACGAACAAATCAAGCATATTGACACAGTAAGAGCTTACACTTTTGGTTCACACTACTTTGTGGAAGTGGACATTGTGTTACCAGAGGACATGAGACTTCAAGAGGCTCACAACATCGGAGAGACTCTTCAGGAGAAGCTTGAGCAGCTTGCTGAGGTGGAACGAGCTTTTGTCCACATAGACTTTGAATTCACTCATCGTCCTGAACACAAGTGTAACTAGATTATGTAATCTTGTATTGTTAGTTCTTTAGTTTTATGTTCTTCGCGTCGTTTTGTCTATGATATGGAAATCGAATGATATTGTCGGATTTTTAAGTCCAGGCTGAAATGTTTGTAATTTGGCTGTCGTTGAATGTTGTGGCGTCTCTGTTTATAGAATGCGCACTGTTTGTTTAGAGTGTAAATGAAAACCACGCAGTCTTATATCTTTTAGTAAAGTGAACTGCATGCTGTTTGGAGCTTAATTTCTGTTTCGTAGTTGGACTGCACGACGTTTGAAGCTAATTGACGACATTATTTAAAGACAAGAGTTAACACTAAACTCAAAATAAAGATAAGAGTCATGATAAATAAAATAATGAATTTTAAACTAAAACCACTCAAAAAATAAAGAAGTGGTTGTTCTATCTTCCAACAAAGTTCCGTGCTTCATTGCTCTTCTCCACAAGACAATTTCTCTGGCTCAGAATCTTAGCCATGAAAATGTAAAAGAAGAAACAAAGACAAGCTCTCAAATCCAGCAGAAATGGCTTTTCTTCTTCCTAATCTATCTCCCTCAATCCGTCTCCAAACCGGAAAATCCCCAAACTTTGTTAATAAACCCATTTTTATTCAATCTCTATCAACATCGTCGTCTTCTGTTAGCTTCGAATTTGAGGAAGATAATCGCTCTCCACTCTCTCTTTATAGCATCCATTCTCCTCCTCTTAAAGATGCGGAGGTCAAGACTGAACACAGTGCGCAAGATAAGCATAAACACGACAGAGATGAATTCTATATCAATCTCGGTGTTGCTGTCCGAACGCTTCGTGAAGACTTGCCTTTGATTTTCACTAAAGATCTTAATTACGACATCTACAGGTAAATTTTCTCATTTGGGTATTTGATATTTGAATGATAATGTATGAAAGAAATAAACTTTGGATGCAATCTACAGAAATTTATCATCTGAGGTACAAAAAGGATCTTCCTTTGATCTCTGTTAGTAAATGTTTTGTCTGAAGAATTCTATAAGAAGCTCGGTTTTTATTTTGCAGGAACGATATAACATTTGTGGATCCAATGAACACATTCACTGGGATTGATAACTACAAACTCATCTTCTGGGCACTCAGATTTCATGGGAAGATATTGTTCAGAGATATCTCACTTGAGATCTTCAGGGTATGGCAACCATCAGAGAACATGATTCTTATCAGGTGGCATCTCAAGGGTGTGCCTAGAGTCCCATGGGAAGCTAAAGGAGAGTTCCAAGGCACTTCTCGGTATAAACTCGACCGTTATGGCAAAATCTACGAGCATAAAGTTGATAACTTGGCCTTCAATTTCCCTCAACACCTCAAACCCGCAGTTTCGGTTTTGGATTTGGTAACTGCTTCCCCTGCTACTACTCCCAATCCTACCTTCTTTTTTGGTCCTGTTGACTCGTATTCATCTTCATGGATTAAGTTCTACCAGGCCGTAAGACAGACATTGGACCAAACAGAGGATATGCTTGTGACAGACAGTCTAGTCGCATGCTCATAGTGGAAGTAGAGTTGCTATACATACATACTCAATATCACATTTCTCAGGTGTATATAGTTTTATATTGAAGGTTTTATATATGTGAGTTGATCTGGTTGACTTCAGCATCTTGGGAAACCTAAAAATGTAATGTTGTTCTAGAAGCTTTATACAATGTTGTCAATACATTGGAGTTTTGTATTTATGATCAATGTGAAAGAGTAATACTACCCAGCGATTAAGCATACGAAAAAACAACACACCTACAACAATTCATTGGAGTTTTGTCTTTATGATTAATGTGACACAGTAATGCTACTCATCGATTAAGCATACAAAAAAAACAACACACCTAATAAGAATCAGCAGCATTAGTCCGAATTTTTTTTATATCGGTCGAGTGTCCATGTAGATGCATCTCCCTGCAATTTAGGGGTAAGAATTAACAAGATCAGTTCAATAACGAAAGCTAATAGAGCAAGACAAGTTTCTGGCCACATGTTTGGCTGAACCTTGGTGTATATATATATTTTACCTTAAGACCAATGAGGTGCGCCATGGCTTTTGCATGTACAGGTACAAGACTTTGACTTAGAGAGGGAGCTTATCCAAGGGTTTCAAGATAGCAACGTTACTGCGATCTGGATTCATGTACTTCTCATAAGTGACCCTCAGTTTTCCTGTTTTAGCAGCTTTATGAAACCTTAAGATCATGTCAGAACAATCCCTGTGATAAGACCATTGTTTAAGATTAGTTAAACAATGTAGTTATTCTAAGTGATTCACAAGGAGTTTATTATAGAGATAGTTACTTACTTCATCTGGGAGACATTGTAGTGGGTATGGTTGTTTAGGAGCGAGGTCCAAACTGGAGTAATATGCAAAGTGCATCGGGCAACATAGATGGCTGATGCACATAGCAACGACGACTTATACTTCAAAGCTTCGTACTCAACCAGGCACAGCTCAATAAGGTAGAAGGCGAGTTGTTCAAGCTGATAAAAGAAAGAAACACTATTCAATGTACCTAATCAAACAGGTTGATTTTATATGTAATATAGAAATTAGATGCAAGTTTTGCGCGTACCTTCTTATTGGATTGAGCAGCTTTTAGAAACCTCAACATGAAAACGTAGGGGGTGGGTGCATTCAAACGGAACTTTAACTGCTTAAGCATAATCCTCTCCTGAAAAAGAAAAATAAAAAGAAGATAAATAATATGGGGGATTATGCAAACGACCCCAAGAGTGTCAAAAAGAAGAGAGAAAGTTGATTATAAACAAGGTTCATTAATACCATTCCCAGGATTTGTTCTCTGGTGTATGATTCTGCGGATATGCTAATCAAGTCTTTGATCTGCACATAGACATAGAAAATAGCTTCTGGAAATTTAAGTATGACGCCATATGGAGCTTATGAGAGGTTTTATCTTTCAGGAGAAATGTCACTTACCCTAGGATGCCAATAGTCCTCGTATTTAGATGCCAATAAGAGTGAAGTAAGACCAATCAATTGCATCTCACTTTTATGTATTGGAACTTGGGAGAGGTAACGGTCTAATAAGTTCATTGTGAGGTAGAGAGTCTCATGCATTAAATCAAATTTGAAATGAACCTGCAAACAAATAGGCAACACCGAGATATAGAATTCCACATGGAGATTAAAAATAAAAAAAAAGCTTTGAATTGGGAAAATATCAAGTTGAACTGGAAAAGAAAGAACTACTGCACTCACTTCGATAAGCCAGTTGATCAAAATTCCACGCGTAACTGGACTAACTTCTGCCTGAGTTGCCAAGTAGTATCCCAAAGCTGGATTTAATGCCTGCAACAACATTACACGCTAAGCTACTGGAACGCTAAATTCAATGTTCAAAACTGAATATAAGGGAAACAAAGTGGTATGTATGTGGAGCAAAGTAGATTACCTCTGCAGTCCAATAGAACTGATATATGTCATCCACATATTCTGCAACTTCCAATTGATTGGATTCATCATTAATGCTGGGAAGGTTTTTTGGCTGTGCGGTTTCACAATTTTTATCATCGAACTTCAAGTAAAATCACCAAATTAGTAGTATTGGAGAAAAGAAGTCACAAGAAACACAACAACTAGTAGAATGACGAACCTTTGATCCATTCACAAGTAGAGATGTGAAAGACTTTCTTCGTTTTGCTTTTGGTTTCGATGTAACATCCAACACCATTGTTGGGTCTATCTTTTCATAAGATGAACACTCCCCTTGAGTATCTTCTTTGAGACCTTCTGTTTCAACCTTTTCCGGAAGTGAGAGTGCTGAAGCAGCTTCTTCAGGAGAAGGGATTGAAGAAATAGATCTTGGTTTACTTCCACCCACTGGGTGCTTCTTAAGAGAACTACGCTTTTGTAGCGAGGTCTTCACAGTTGTCTGAATCTTGAGTAAGAAAGAAAACTTATCACATATTTACTAAACACAGTACCTGTATATGACTGTGACTGTGACTATTGACAGATGAAATTAACTGAAGGAAAATATAAAACTGAACCATAAGAGAGAGAAAATCACATTTCCTACAAAAGAAGACTGATTTAGCAGTTCAATGATGACTTAGCCAAGACAAAATAGTGTTGAGAGAGCTTCAAATAGTGTAAATTTTATGGAAAGAACCACTTGCATACCTTGATAGATTTCCTTACAATACGAGCGTTATTCTTACGCTGGCTGTTGCGGTCCCTGAGCATGCAAAGAAAATGAACTTAGCATATATCTCAGAAGAAGTAAAAAAGTTGTACATTGATAATGAAAATGCAAAAAAAAATGATGTTTGAAATTAGACTTGTATAATACGCAAGAGATTCTTTAGTGATCATATCAGATACAACCATATTTACTTACAATGGTATAAAACCGACATTTGTCCGAGTTTTCCAATTATAGGTTCTGGCATTGGTCAGCTGCGGGATAGCTTTATTGCTGACTTTACTGGCTGAAACAATGCAACCTCACTCATGTCGGTAATGAAGCAATCAACTTACAACTTTAACATACACATTTCCATTACAGATCGGAAGTTTAGAAAAGAAATATCTATTACCTGGACCCTGACCCAATTTTTTTGAATTTAAGCTTGAGACATTGCACTGTATAAAAGAAAAACAATCAGAACCAAAGATAGAGTAATTTGACTTTTTTTGAACAACCAGCAAACTGTAAGACAAAAACATGTCAAAGTATATTGATAACAACCTTCTTTACGCTGTTATCTGTGAGGCTTGTTCTCTTTAAAGCTGGTAAAGATCTTCTGCAAGAACAAACCAACCAAGGAAGTTATTCAATGAAAGAAACAGAATCATTCTCATAGGATTATTAATCTTTTCTATGCTGAATGAACAACAGTTCACTTGATGAGAGCTTCGACATATTGATAGCTAACGCAGGGCACAAACAAGATTTAAATTTTCTTCTTCTCAGAAAATTCTACAAACTAGACTGGAAAAGGATATATTCAATAAAGGAATGAGATTAGCACAAAGGTACCTTGTACCACCAGCATTCGATCCAAGGCTCAGAGTTTTGTTTCTGATGAAATTCTGACCTGGAATATGAATTAAACCATCCGAAGTTTAGATAAACGGTAAAGGTCAACTAAAGCCATAGACATGAAAAAAAACATAACATTTAGGAAATCACCTGTTTTGAAAGTGTTATTGTTTCCAAGTTCGATTGGTCGTTTACTCTCATGCTCCTATATCAAGAAAAAAAAAACAAGAATCAAGGCTTGCAAAAAAAACGAAGGATATAGTGATGAAATAGTATGAGTAATAAAACTCATACTCTAAGACACAACGTTTGTAATATATGCTGTAACTTATATCCAGATAAATTTCGATATATGGTTAATCTCATAACGGCATCTATAGTAATTTGCAAGGATACAACATAAATATAGTTGGGGCCAATACGGTTGCTATACCTTGGCAGACTTTTTCAATGAATTGTCATGATCTCTGGTTGCACCAACTGAAACCCTACACATGAAACGGTCAATTATTGCAGCATCATCAACTAATTGTAAAATATCAGATATTTTATACATAAATCTGTGTAGATTCATACTGCAAAAGCTTATCGACTCATCTTCATTTGGAAGTAAACTAAAAAAATATTGGTGTAAGAAACTATATTAACTTTATGAAAAAGCGATGGATGAAAGAGGACAATTCACAGACAAAAGGGGATCAGAAGCTAAGGCTTCCACTTCTTAAAGAAAATATGCCAAACGCAGAGGAACTACTAATCCCAATCTAAGAGATGTAACGTTACTGTAGGTATGTGACGTCTATAGGCAGTAACTAACGATTACTGCATACCTTTGCAAATTAGCACATTTTAGACCCTTCCATTTCCTGCAATGTTGCACGTAAAGGGAATAGTTTAGAACAGAACATAAATTAGTACAACAAAAACTAAATAAAAGATCCTTACTGAACATAAATCAGTTTGATTAAGAAGACAATGGGTAATTTATCACTCTAGTCAATGAGAAGACACAAAAAGAAACCCTAAGAGTTAAGAATGTTTACAATATAGTGCTGCCAGAATGCGTTAGATTCCTTAGAGTGTTCCCACCAAGATTACTTAAATCAGCCAATGCTTTTCTTGTGACCTTAGTATATTCCTCTGAAAAGGAGACAAAATTTTGAGTTAATTTTCAAAACTGCGTCCTGAAAATGTAATGAAAGCATTCTCTGCTACAAGCTTACCAGAATATTCATTACTGCTTTTTACCTTGCCTGTAATTCTTGAATTTTCCTTCTTTTCAATCAAAACAAGAATGCATTGACATGTGAATAACTGCATAATATTTACACTTTTATAAACTAAGAAAGAGGGAAAAGGATAAACCTTCATATTATTTGTGGTAGAACTTGCTCCATTGTTAACTGCTACAGACTTTCTTCTAAAAATTTGTAAAAGCAGAAGCTTAGTTTTCTGAAAACTCGAAAACTCTAATTTTTAATGATCAGACCAAATATGCACTAGTAAATTCATCATTTAATAGAAGTAAGAGACAGAAAATTTGTAAATTAGCACAATATACCTCAAAGGAATACGAGTCTTCCGTGAAGTACCTCTGCAGAAATAACAACAGTTTAAATCAGACTTTCTTTTTAATGACAAAATAGTGCTATACGAAATGCAAGAGATGCACTTACACTGTACATGCTGGATCAACTTTCTGATTATCAGAGAAGATTTTGAAAGTCCTAGCGCCCACTGTTTCAGAAGTAAACATTTTCAGACCTGAATTATTAGTTTATGGCTGTATAAGACTCACAAATTAACAGAGGACAAAATTCCCCTTACTTCGATTTCCAAGTGTATCATCTCTACCTAGTCTTGGTGCCTACAAATAAATAAATAAAATCAAAAGTATTAAAAACAAACTCAGGCTGTAGCATTTGTGATTTTTAAAACCATGTTGATCAAATAACCACATCTTAGAGGAAAATCACAAGAATCTAATCTTCCAACTTCCGTGCCTTTGCCAAAATCATAAAAGAAGGCGAAGAGGCAAAACCATAATCTTCGATATGCAAAAAAAAAAAAAAAGATTCCAAATCCTAATCCCATTTATAATAAGGATCGAAGAAGGTTAGCTCAAAGTTAATCTTACGAAAATAGAAGCAGACCTCTCGATTTCTAACTCATTACCGATTAGCTAATAACCCTAACTCCTTTGCCAAATAAAATCTTGACGGAATTAGGGTTTTACGAAAGGCTTACCTTCGCGAACGCCATTTTCTGTAAACTTGCAGATCTTCTTTTTCCTTCCTAGAGACGAGAGAGCTTTACCGTTGCAAATTTCCGAAAGGCGAAATGAGGCCGCTTCTCAAGATTTTGAAATTGAGATTTTTCAAATTTACGCTTATGGCTCCTTGAGTTTACTGTTTATGTTTGGGTCAGACTTGTTTCATTAAGCCCATTAAACCAAAGACATATTTGGCCCATATTTGAAAATAAACATTATTATTTGCAACCAAAAGATATTCGAAGTGGCTCAAAATGAAGAAAAAAAACTGCAGAGAAGAAAAGAAACCATGCACTGTTTCACGTTTAGATTATGTACATAACAAAGAAAATAAATTTTAACTTCTTGCTGTTTATTTTCTTCTAAAACATGCAAAATTTGACATTTAATATCGTGAAAATGTACCTGTGGATAGATGTTTTTTTGCCAACTGCTGACAAACAAATAATAAATTATAGATGCGACAAGATTGAAGTGGTTATCAAGGCGTAGTTGCACACAAACCTCCTCGCACTATCCATTCGGTTTGGTTCGGTTGGTATTTATTCCATTTTGGTTCTTTTGAGTACATAGACAGTAGGATTAATACGTTTTACAACAAAATTCGATTTAAATCGGTACAGTTATTTTGGTTACGGTTTCTTCTTCTTTCTTTTTTTTTTTTTTTTCCAACCATTACTGTTTTTGATTTGTCATCTTTCGCTCGTAAACTTTCACCAACTCCTCACTAAACCCTAGCTGAGTAGCTGTTCATTTCACTCTCTCGGCAGCGACCCCATTGTTGGAGTGAAAATGTCAGAATTCGTGGATGGATTCGAGGCGGAAAGGCTGTTTTCACAGGGGTACTCTTACACCTACGACGATGTGATATTTTTACCTCACTACATTGACTTCGCCACGGACGCCGTCTCTTTATCCACTCACCTCAGCAAGCGCGTTCCACTCTCGATCCCATGTGTCGCTTCTCCGATGGACACTGTATCGGAATCCCACATGGCTGCTGCCATGGCCGCGCTTGGAGGAATCGGAATCGTTCACTATAACTGCGACATCGCCACTCAAGCTTCCGTCATCCGTCACGCCAAGTCGCTTCGAGTTCCGATTGCGTCTGACGCTCTTTTCAAATGCCCCGAGCATCAAATTGGTTCCGTTGATGATTTCGGTCCTTATTCCTTCGTTTTTGTCTCGCAAACAGGTTAAATTCTCCATCAATTTCAGATTTTTTTCCGCAGAAAGGAATCTACTTTTTATTTTCGAAATGAAGTTAAAGCACAGATTACTAAATGAAATTTTCAAAACTTTCTCATCTTATCTGAGCTAGCTACGTCGGTCCAAGTCTGATTATGTTAATGAGATATTCAGTTTTTACTCTGAAAAAAAAAATCAACTTTTTGTTGATTGATTAATTAGGAACATTGACACCACAATTGTTGGGTTATGTCTCGAAATCGGAGTGGTTGAGTTTGAAAGATGACCAAAAGGAGATGAAGATATATGATTACATGCGGAGTTGTGAGGAAAAAGATTACTATGTTCCCTGGGATATTGATCTCGACAAGATCGAGGCGGTTTTGGAAGATAAGCAGAAAGGATTTGTGATTCTGGAAAAGGAAGGTGAGACCGTGAACGTAGTAACTAAAGACGATATGGAGAGGGTTAAAGGATATCCCAAGTTAGGGTCAGGAACTCTTGGTCCAGATAAGAAATGGATGGTGGGTGCAGCTATAGGAACAAGGGAATCAGACAAGGAGAGACTAGAGCACTTGGTCAAAGCTGGAGCTAACGTTGTCGTGTTGGATAGTTCTCAAGGGAACTCAATTTACCAGATTGAGATGATAAAATATGTGAAGAATATGTATCCGGAATTGGATGTTATTGGTGGGAATGTGGTGACTATATACCAGGCAGAGAACTTGATCAAAGCTGGAGTTGATGGGTTGAGAGTCGGTATGGGATCTGGATCTATATGCACAACACAAGAGGTTTGTGCCGTTGGACGCGGACAGGTAAATGAACAAGCTGAGTCTGCTGACATATAATGCTAAGTTGATTCTATGAATTGCACCTTATAAGTTTGGTACTTTTTTGTTATGTGATTGGTAATCTGTTAGGCTACTGCTGTCTACAAAGTTTCGATGCTTGCTGCTCAGCACGGTGTACCTGTTATCGCTGATGGTGGTATCTCAAACTCTGGTCACATTGTGAAGGCTCTAGTTCTCGGAGCATCAACTGTGATGATGGGAAGCTTCTTAGCTGGAAGCACTGAAGCTCCTGGAGCTTACGAATATCAAGTAATTTCACACTTCTTTCTACTTTGAATATAGATTCTAACCCATTTCCATGATACTTTCTCGAATGGTTTTGCTTTGTTTTCTATTTCTTTGTGTTCATTATAGAACGGTAGGAGAGTGAAGAAATACAGAGGTATGGGTTCATTGGAAGCGATGACTAAAGGAAGTGACCAGAGATACTTAGGAGATACCACGAAACTGAAGATCGCTCAAGGAGTGGTTGGAGCAGTTGCTGATAAAGGCTCAGTGTTGAAGTTTATACCTTACACAATGCATGCCGTGAAGCAAGGTTTCCAAGATCTCGGTGCTTCCTCTTTGCAGTCTGCTCACAAGCTATTGAAAGATAAAGTACTTAGACTTGAGGTATGCTGTTTTTCTACTCATTGGAAAACTCTCCTAAGCTGCAACTTTCGGCGTTTTGATGTTAGTATTTACAATTGATGATTCTGATGTTGCGAATAGGCTCGTACCGGTGCAGCACAGATTGAAGGTGGGATCCATGGACTGGTTTCTTACGAAAAGAAGTCGTTTTAGCTTTTCCTGAGTTTACTTTCTTATGTGACCGTGTCACCTACAAGGTCGTGTCGCACTTCATATCGGTGTAATTTTGTAATAGTTGAAGCGTGTTTTTTTTCGTAATGCTATTTCATAGCTCCATATCTTATCAGCCATTTCACATTAAGGAATTGTATTAACGATTAAACCACAACAAATAAGAATTTTGCTGGATGAAAATAAATAAATTTGTATCATGTCTCTTCGTATTGAAAGATGCTTTATGATGGATTATATTTAGGAAATGTGATGATTGAGATGAGCCTGGTAAATGATTCATTATAGGGAAGCCGCAAGGCCACTAAAAACATGTTTAACATTTATGCATAACAGTTTGTCCAAAAAAAAAACCTTTAATTCACAACATTTTGTATATGCCTACAAGTAAGTAGCTCACGTTACGAATTGCTTGACTAAAGAACCAAATTTAAACTTCAAACCCAACCGTAAAAATATCAAGCACCAATCATCAGGGGAGGATGGACCTTTCAAAAGGGATGACAGTTGGCCTTTATAAATATTTTTAAAAATGTTGTATTTTTTTAAATAATTTTAAGTATAACTCTATTATTCATGTATTTTGTATATGTTTGACCCGGATTAAAAATAAATTTTAGATGTGACATTATCACCATCAACATCACTCCGACCATTACCAACAACCAAATACTGTAAATTTTGGCAGATACGATATCTTGTCTTCTTATCCTACATTCTTATCCTGTCTCTCGGAAAGTTTCTCGGTCTCTATCATTCTGATATACTATAAGACGAAGAATATAATTTTGTACCCTATTAATTGTAATTGACGCAAATATCTTGTTAATCAAACCAAAAGCAGGACACCAACCTATATTTTCTCTATCTGTATTAAGGACTAAAGAGAACATAACCATAAATTTGATCCTGTCCAAAAACCCCCCACAAATTTGACTAATATATTTAGGTAATGAATTTTACTATTTATTTATTTTGCGGGCCGTAATGAGTTTTATTTACATGTTACCTTTAGACAAATCAAATTCATTCTACGGAATTCATTTTACATCTATTGTATAATTCAGTTTTTGTCAAGGTTCACTGTTATTCAGTAGAAAATAAATCTTACACATTTTGACATAATATTTTGTATGTATAAATGAATAAAATTAATGTAGCCTTGTAGAGTTTTGTTTTGTAAAATCTTTTAAATGTAATAATCCACTATTGATTATTGAAAAAATAAATGTGATCGTTTTATTCATTAATACCTCAAAGGAAATCTGTAATATATAATTATATAAGATTAAATATCTATTTAAATTATTCAATTGTAATCAACTGTTAATTGTATTGCCTTTATTGTATTTTAATTATAGTTTTTATATAAATAAAATTTTAGTAATGAGTAATGACAGATCTCCTGATATCTAGCAAAAAATATTACATTTTGATGACGACTCCGAAAATCAATTGGTTGCGACTGGACCAAGAGACTTATTACTCTGGCACGACATATAATATATGTCTGAATTATGAACGCCAGCAAATCAGTTCCATACTTTGACTTCGTCAGCCCACGATTTACACGTTGTTACTGGAAAAAATCATGAATATGTGAGTCCCTTCGTTAGTTGGTTTTGAATTGAAAAATGTACACTCATGTCGACTGGTCTACGGATTTTTATCAGAAAATACATAAATCTATTTTCCAAGAAGAACCATTATTTGGAAATAAATATTTCATTTCATTTGGTCAATTAGTTTTGAATTGCCAATAATTTAATATACCATTTTAAATTATAAAACATATGCAACACGTTAATAAAAACAAGATTTGCATTTGAAGATTCAGATTTCAGGTATATATATATATATCTGATATGTGGCTGATAAGAAGGAGAGTATACCATTAGTCAAAATCCTTCAACAAAGAAAAACACAAAACCTGAAACCAATCAACAATGGCTGATCCATCAGAACCATTGTTGTCTTATGTCGCTGACGGTCTCAACGACACAGCCAGATCAGAAGAATTTTATTTCGACAAGATCGTCGAACAAAGTCTATCTAATCTCGGGTTCAGGCAATTTTTCCAGATCTTCCTCGTCGGAATCGCTTTGTTCTTCGATTCTCAGCAGATATTCATCACCGTTTACACAGACGCATACCCGACGTGGCACTGTCTAAACCACACGATCTGCGATCCTGCCGCTTCCGATATCTGTAAGCTTCCGAGATCAGCTTGGGAATGGGACGGTGGCTCCAAGGGCAAAACCGTCATTTCAGAATTCGGCCTCGAGTGTTCGAGCTCATTACTCAGAGGTATGCCGAGTTCTGCTTTCTATGTTGGCGCAATAGTTGGAGGGTTTCTACTAGCTTTGGTCCCAGACGAATCCTTGGGTCGCAAGAAACTACTTTTGTTCTCAACCTTTGTAATGTCAATCACTTCGATCTCTGTTATCTTCTCAACCAACGTATGGATTTACACATCCCTAAAGTTTATCATCGGACTCTCGCGATCACAGGCCTGGTCATATGCGCTAGTTCTCATCAGTGAGCGAGTCTCCACCAAATGGAGACCTAGAGCTACGATGATTCCATTTACCCTATTCGTTTTAGGGTTTATGTCATTGTCTGGAATCGCTTACCTTGCGCAACACTCTTCATGGAAATTTCTGTATCTATACACATCCGTTCCAGCAGTATTCTACTGTATATTCCTCCACTTTTTCGCACTAGAATCGCCTCGGTGGCTTCACATGCAAGGAAATGATAAAGAAGCCATTGATGTTCTCATAAAGATGTCACCAAAGAATAGAGATTACTTGGAATCAGCAATTTCTAAGCTACCCCTCGAGCAAGAAAACTTTGCACAAGTCCCAACTTACTCGATTAAAGAATTTCTCGTCCGAAAATGGGCTTTTCAGAGGATTTTAGTTGTTATGATCATAATGTTTGGGTTGGGAATATCGTATTACGGAGTTCCTTTAGCAGCTAGAGACATAGACGTCAACATCTACTTAAGCGAAACCCTAAACGCATTGGTGGAGCTGCCTACTTTCCTTATCACTCCAATCTTATTGGAGAGATTCAACAGAAGAAGCTCTGTTCTAGTGAATACCTTACTCGGTGGAGCATCGGGGGTGCTCTGTTTTGTTCTCAGCGTTCTCGAAAAAACAGAGATCGCGTTTGTGTTCGAACTCGGTACATTCTTCTGCGCAAGGATCGGGTTCAACCTAATGGCGGTTTTTATGGTTGAATGTTTTCCGACTTGCGTGAGAAGTTGTGCAACAATGATGTTTAGACAGGCTCTTGTTGTTGGAGGAGCTTGTTGTCCCCTAATTGCCTCGATTGGAAGAGACATACCCTCAGTATCCTTTGCCATTTTCGGAATTGCAATGTCTGGTTTAGGATTGTTCGTTTTGATTCTGCCTGAGACAAAAGGTTTGAGTCTCTGTGATTCAATGGAAGAACAAGAAAAGAGAGATCAAGCCGTAAACACAAGATATTGCTGCTGAGTTTAAGAGTTTGTTATGCTTATAGATTCTCCATTTCCATATGTTTTCAGTTGTGTGATATCTGTCAACTTTTAAAAGTTAAAAAAATGAACTGAAGTTATGTTAAGTAAAACTAAAGTGTATTTGCTATTCATCTACAAAACTATCAAATGAGAGTATATGTCTTTGAACTACTAATACAGAAGCGTTTACATCCATATTTGATAAAGCCAAGAAATCTCCGACTGTTCCTAATTCCGGACATTCTTCCCAATCGTTCATTCCCGAAGTCATTAGGCAATTTCCTCTGTTTTTTCCCACCACAAACAGTGAACACATCTCCCCGATCTCTCTAAGAATCATCAGCGTCTGCAATCCAGTACTCACTCGCTTTTCTGTGAATCCGACTTGCCCCGTCGTTACAAATCTGTAATGTATATCAATCACAATATTTAAAATATTTTCCCACTATTCTTAAATAACTAAAAAAGTTCAGTTTTATTTATTTGCATCCATATATTCTTATATACTACATTCTAATATAAAAATAATAATTAAAATGCACACACAAGTTGTAATTTATGCTTTATATATAGAGTAACAAAAATCCGTCTCCTTCTAGATCTTGGGACTTCAACTCACACGTGTCAATCAAGGGATTGCCTGTTAGTTCCTTCTTCCTCGGCTGTCTAATTGACGGCTTAACTCTCTCTACACTCGCAGACTCAACGCTCGGTCGTAAAAATATGCTCTTATTTTCGTGTCTCATAATGTCTCTGTCTTCAATGTTAACAGCTTTCTCTACGAGTATTTGGGTTTATGCGTTCTTGATATTCGTAAACGGGTTTGGCCGAGCGACGATAGGGACTTGTGCGCTAGTTCTATCGACGGAGTTAGTCGGGGAAAAATGGCGAGGACAAGTAGGTGCGATGGGTTTCTTTTGCTTCACGTTAGGGTTTCTATCACTTCCCATGAATATTAACGGGAATTAGTGGAGGTATCTCGACGTTTGAACATCGATACCGACTTTAGCCTGTTGCATTCTAGTTCGAATTTTCGTCTGGGAATCTCCTAGATTGCTTATCGTAAAGGGTCGTAAGGAAGAAGCCGTCTCGATTCTCCAGAGAATTGCTTCTAATGCAATCACCATGAGTTTCTCGAACTTATGTTTGGATGTACAAGAGGATCAAACCAAATCTAATGCTGATGTTTACGACGCGTTAAAGATCTTGGTGAGAAAAAGTTGGTCTTTTAGAAGATTATTAGCGATTATGGCGGTTGGATTCGGTATTGGTACAGTTTATTTCCGAATGCCGTTAGCTTTAACGAATCTAAATTTCAATCTTTACTTAGGAGTTGTATTCAACGAATTGTCTGAATTCCCAGATTTTCTGATAACGTTTTTCTTCATTGATAAAATCAATAGAAGAGATGCGTTGATCGGATTCACAGCTTTAAGCGGATTCTCTAGCGTTCTAGTCGCGGCGTTAGGACAACAAATAGGCTCGTTACAAATAGTGTTAGAGCTGGTTTCGTTTTTCAGTGCGTGCACAGAGTTTAACATGATGCTTATTTACACGATTGAGCTGTTTCCACATATGTGAGGAACTCGACGATTGCGATGGTGAGGCAAGCGTTGGTATTTAGCGGCGTTTTTAGTCCGATGATGGTTGCTGCTGGTCGGGAAAATCAGTTTTGGTCTTATGGATTGTTTGGGTTGGTCATAGGAAGAGTATAAGACTTTGGTAAAAAGTGTGCAGGCTTAACAGAATAACAGGTTCGGTCTTGAATCAGACCATTCTGGTGTTAATACTTATGACTTATAAACTACTTGTAAGATTTTGATGGAACACTGTTCAAGTTTTTGTACCTTTTAAAAAGAAGATATGTGATTAGATGCTATTATAAAGTCTCTTAATTTAATTATCAGAAAAGAAAGGTCTCTTGATTGATATATCTACCGATTAGATACAGAAACATCTAAACGTGGTATACCTACCCAAGAGCTCCGCCTCTCTGATCCGTTCCAATTTCTTTATAATGAATCACTTTTATGCGTTCATATATTATTCTATTTTACTTTTTTTTTTACGGTATCTATTATATTCCTCAAATATATAATTTTCCAAAATAAATATATTGAATGTTAGGATCCACGTTTGTATCTTTTCACAAAATTTCAATTAATTGTATTACTTCAAAGAACTTTAATATCGGGTTGTAAGTACACAATTTTTGTTTGACGGAGTGTATTCCTACAAAACATTAATTTCGGTATCTATTTCCATAATTGTTTATGATTAACCATTTTTATTAAATGTGGATACTAAACCGGATTAATTTGATTTTAATACTATTTTTATCATATTTAAAGGAAATCATTAATCATCAACTATTATGTTAATACAACCCTGTTTTAGTTTTTAAAATTTTGTGGAGTCGCATAATTAATTGAATTTTGGTAGAGTGATATAACTAGTCGACCCAAGATTGTTTAAGTAACAACAATGGAATATACTAAACTTATATGTTGGCGAGAATTAACACATAAATCTAGCGAAATCTAACGGATTAGCTAAGCGTTTAAATGGTAGTAGCAAATTTTGGTAGAATCTGATAAATTTGAACTACACATACTAACCGGAAAACAAAGTGATTGAATAAATGCAAATAAAAACAAAATAATTTAAAATGTTAGAAAGAGGTAAAGTTACGGTTTAACTAGTTAATATATAAAATAAATTATTTAATTTTCCATTTTTAAAAAATATATATTAATGAGAATAATGTTTTGGCTAGTCATTTACACTGGACTAGTCCTCTTTGAAATCGTTTGGAAAAAAACCCCTCAGATAATAATTTATTTGATGTGAAAGTCTCTTGATCCAATGGATAAAGATTTAAAAGCTTATATATTATATATGATGTTCGATTCAGAAAGAGTTCAATTTAATTGAGACTGATGGATGTAAAAAAGTTCAGAAATTTTATAATATTGCAGCCTTGCAGGCAGACCCATTCGTTCGTCGTGGTTTTTTTTTTGTTATAAAAGAGAGCTGCGCATGTAGAATTGTCGGTCAAAAATCTAACTGTAATGGAAAGCTCCGCACATCGTCGAGTTGTTGTGGAGAGCCGTTCATTGTAATTGTATATGTTGCATATAGATAGATTCGATAGACTTTATCATCTTCAATTTAATAGATTCAGGTCTAATAGTTTATTTGATAATTTTCTCACAAACCTAATTTATCCATTAATATTTCTGTTTTAAAAAAAATATTACCAAATGTTTTTTTATAATTGTCGAGCAAACTAGTACAAAAAACTTGCAAATTAATTGATTAAACACATGATATCGTTTGATAACAAAAATAAAACTAGAAACTTTTTCATACCATCTCCTCATCAACAGTCACCATGTTGATGAGTAGATACAAAATATATATACTTGTATAATATATATACGTGATCAGCCGCTGGACATGATTAGAAAAAGAAACGTGTTTATCAAAAACAATATAATTTATAAACGTGCTTACCTACCTACTGCCCATAAGGCCGAATGGAATCCCACGTGAGCATTCATGCATCATATCGAATCTATAAATAAGTTACACCTGAAAACAACTTTACAATATAGTTAGCTAGTGTTCACTTCTAAGGAGCACACAACTCTCTACATACACTCACACAAACATCATCATGATGATGAGCGTTGCCACATCATTGCCATACCCTTTTCAAATACTACTAGTATTCATCATCTCCATGGCATCAATCACTTTACTAGGCAAAATTCTCTCAAGGCCAACAAAAACCAAAGACCGATCTCATCAGCTTCCTCCAGGCCCCCGAGGATGGCCCATCCTCGGCAATTTACCAGAACTAATCATGGCTCGTCCTAAGTACAAATATTTCCACCTTGCCATGAAAGAGCTAAACACGGATATCGCATGTTTCAACTTCGCCGGAACTCACGCGATCGCCATCAACTCGGACGTGTTAGCCAGGGAAGCTTTAAAAGAGCGAGATGCCGATTTCGCGGACCGGCCTCATCTTTTCTCCATGCAGACCATCGGAGATAATTTCAAATCGATGGGGAACTCACCTTACGGTGAACAGTTCACGAAGATGAAAAGAGTGATCACAACTGAACTCATGTCCGCTAAAACTTTGAACATGATGGCAGCTGCGAGAACCATCGAAGCAGATAACCTCATTGCTCACGTTCACTCGATGTATACACGGTCTGAGGCAGTCGACCTTAGGGAACTTTCAAGGGTTTATGGTTACGCAGTGACCATGAGATTAATGTTTGGAAGGAGAAATGTAACGAAAGACGTTTTCCCTGGCGATGGAAGATTATCAAAAGCGCAAAACGATCATCTTGAGGCGATTTTCAATACTCTAAACTGTTTGCCAGGTTTTAGCCACGCAGATTACCTTGAACGATGGTTCAAAGGTTGGAATATTGATGGTCAAGAGGAGATGGTGAAATTGAATTGTAATATTGTTCGTAGTTACAACAATCCGATCATCGACGAGAGGGTCGAGTTATGGAGGGAAAAGGGTGGTAAGGCTGCTGTTGAAGATTGGATTGATACCTTCATCACTCTCAAAGATGAAAATGGAAAGTACTTGGTCACGCCAGACGAAGTCAAAGCTCAATGCGTTGTAAGTAATAATAACCGATTATAAGATACATATATATATATATATAGCGAGTATATATGATGATCATGATCATCAATCTAATTAAATAATATTCCGTTAAACAGGAATTTTGTATAGCAGCGATTGATAATCCGGCAAATAACATGGAATGGACACTTGCAGAGATGTTAAAGAACCCGGAGATTCTCAGGAAAGCTTTGAAGGAGTTAGATGAAGTTGTGGGAAAAGAGAGGCTTGTTCAAGAATCAGATATACCAAATCTAAACTACATTAAAGCTTGTTGCAGAGAAACATTTAGGATTCACCCAAGTGCTCACTTTATCCCTCCCCATGTGGCTCGTCAAGATACTACCCTCGGGGGATATTTCATTCCCAAAGGTAAGAATAAATAAAAATTGGTGTATTGTCATTTGGATTCAACGTGTTTATAACTAGTAATTAAGTTGATGCATGGATTTTGGCTATATCATTTGTAAATTTTTTTAAATATCACGGTGAAAGATATATTTTAGACTAACTATCGCAAACTAGTATGTTACATGCACATCGTCGTATTTTTAATAAGGTTTATTTTATTTTGTTTCGGATAAAGTTTCAGTGTAGATATCTAGTTCCTTTGGAAGTTTTACATGTTTCTATATTTTGATTTTCTTGTTTCTGATTTTATTTATTTTTTTTGTATCATATCCTTAGCTTTTATAGATTCACGGAGTAGTCTCTGAGCATGGTTGTTCAATATTTAATTCCACCAAACTCATTCAATATTTGATCGAATAACGCTTAAACATTAAACATATAACCGGTTGAGTGAACCAATATTTCGATGTGATTTTATGTAATATAGTATATATATATATATATATTTAAGAGCTCACTGATTCTTGGACAGGTAGCCACATTCATATATGCCGTTCTGAACTAGGACGGAGCTCTAAAATATGGAAAGATCCAATGGTATACAAACCGGAGCGACACCTAGAAGGAGACGGAATGTCTAAAGAAGTTACTCTTGTCGAAACAGAGATGCGTTTCGTCTCGTTTGGCACCGGTCGACGTGGGTGCGTCGGTGTTAAAGTTGGGACGATCATGATGGTTACACTGTTGGCTAGGTTTCTTCAAGCGTTTGACTGGAAACTCGATCCAGGTTTTGGACCGCTAAGCCTCGAGGAAGATGATGCAATGCTTATGGCTAAGCCTCTTCTTTTGTCCGTTGAGCCACGCTTGGCACCCAACCTTTATCCAAAATTTCGTCCTTGAGAAAGTAAAAAAATGATTTCTTGTTTGGTTCTCTGTCACTGTCATGGTCTGTAAGGCTTTGTCGTTTCTATGCTATGTTACTGACGTATACTGCTGCTGTTAGTCCTTTGCCAGGACACGCGCCATCGTTTCTTTAGTTATCTTTACTTCTTCTACTTTTTCTTTCCTTTTTCGGTTGCATTTGCTGTATTTATCTTCATCTTTGTTTGTATCTCCGTTAATGTAATGGATCCCAATCAAACATTCAAAGTGGCACAATTATAACTTATGAGTTTAAGGGTGACCATGTTTAACTGACATGTTGTTATATATATATTAGATTACTTTCTTTCTTTTTTGGGTCAAACGTATTAGATTACTAAAATTCTAAAAGATGAATCCTAAAAGTAATATTGGTGACATGACACCACTTAAGATTTCCCCAGCCAGGATAAACGTGACAACCTACCCAAGGCTATTTGTAGATTTATTTACATCATAATTTTACTCTCAATGTTGTATTGACAGATGAAGTTGGTAGAACGAAACTGGAAATTTTGAAGAATATAAGTTATAAAATGAATGGAATCAAAATTGTTGATGTAATTTTTTTCCTATATAAAGCCTGTCGTCAAAAAAAAAAAAAATTCCTATATATAAAGAGAAAGAAATGCATGGAGATAGACCTATTGGTCAGACTCCACCAATGTAATGGGCTGCGACACTTTACATGGACCATGCCTATGTAACATTATTCATATTTGGTACATCAAATTATATATTTTTTTGAAAAACATTATAATGTAAATGTGGTTACCAACCCAGAGACCTCCCAAATCCACGTGACTCTCATCGTGCAGGTTGAATATACATTTAGTGTTATTCAAAACTATTACCATTTACGATGATATCAGTTCTCATTCTCACAACTAGTACACCAATTCACCAACACATGAGTATGCGTTTCACGTTATCATCGCCGTATGTTTCTGTATACTAATAAAACGGGTTGAGCTTTACATGGCCCATTAGACCAAATGCCGATCCAAACATCTTCATTTAGGCCCATGAGCCTAATCAGCAACATAGCTGCCATATATATATATATATATATTTCATTAGTTACGACTTACGACTTAACGAGTATATTTTTACCGAGTCAATGAGGAGTTGAAGATGAAGATTCGCCCACGTCTACTCCATTACTATAATCTCCGACGAGACTGGATTGAGAAGCGTTGAAGGAGAAAGATGCCTGACCAAAAGACAGTGTCGTTTCTGTTATATTCCCTAAAGCTTGTTCCCTTCAAAAAAAAAAGAAAAAAACGGCATCGTTTTTTTTTTCCTTGGCTTAGCTTCAGTAGTACTATATTCAAACAAATTGGGCTTGCATAATAGGTGTTATTCAGAGGTTAGCACGTCATCATTTTACAGTTTTTCCATATGTGTAATTTTGAAATAATCGTCTTGACCCAGTTTTTCTTTTCCCCAAAATAATTATAAAGGAAAACAACTGTACCAGCTGTACATTACTTGAATCACAAATAACTGAGAGATCAAACCCACCAAACAAAAAAAAAATATGTACATTAAAAACTTAAATCACACACAAAAAAAAAGAGAACTTTAAATGTACAATCAAACAAAAACTGTCAGAGATGAACTTGTTTGGTTTTAGCATATAAATGGTTTATTAACATAACGGTCATGACAATATAAACCTGGTCGTTGAGTAAACCTCTGTTCCTTAAGAAGCTCTCTAGCTTTCATAACCATAATTTTGTTAGTGGTCCTCTTCTCATTTCTTGTCGATGACAATATCGTCTGAATTGCATCACTAAATGCTCCATAAGCTTTTCCAGTTCTTTTCATAAATACATCCTCTGCCTTCTGATCTGTTTGACATCCACTTAACAAAATTGCCTTGTCGGGAATCAATCTTGGGGCTCCAGAGTCCGTGCCTTGGACCACACTAAGAAATCCTCTGCGACCATTTCTTTTCATTGATTTGGAGAGAACCTTCGGACTTGAGTCTTCGCCAAATACTTTGACAAGTACCGATCTGATGTTCCTGAATTCTATATCGGTTTCCCCGGTTTGTTGCTCGAGAAGACATACGAAGCTATCGAGAGGTAAAAATCGGGTTTTCATCTCCACTGTTTCACCGTAATCTAATTCGACCTTTCTTGAAAAGCTTTCTTGGTCATCGCCACGAGATATCTTGATTCCACAAGCGGCTAAAAAGTTCATCAAAATGCTAAGGAAGAAACTAGCAACTCCGAGTTTTGGAGGTTTCACATAGCTCTCCCCGATCTGCTCCTTTACTTCTTCAATGAGACCACCACTATGACAAGAGTCGGATATTATCGTCAACTGACATCCCTTTTTGACATGTGCTACCATTTCTTTAAATTCATGGTCTACAAACACATTTTTGAAAGAAAACAAAATGATGAGAAGGAAATATTCGGAAAAACACCAATATATTTATATTCCGTATTCGATCATTCATGTCATGATATATCGATGTAAAACCAGATAGAACCAAGACTTGTTAACTTTAGATTCTATGAATATATCTAATAACGCATGAGATTCAAGGTAAGTAGTTATTGCCGATATAAAAAGTATCGTGGTTTAAATTTTAACAAAGAATGTTTTCCGATGAATGCGAAATATAACATGAAACAATACAAAAAGAAAGCATTATAGTTTTGACTTTTGATAACATACCCATTATTAGATTCATATCGCAAGGAGTGATACACTCGTCAAAACCTGTAGCGTCGCCTATTCCTGTCTCTGGCGGGATTCTCGTACCATGTCCACTGTAATGAACGACCAAAAAATCACCAGAGTTTCCGGATTCGATGAGTTTCTTCAGAGCGTCGCGGATGTTCTTGCCGGTGGGTTGGATGCAGGAATTGTCTGTGTCGATGAGTACGGTGATGTCGTCCTTTGAGAATCCGTAACGGTCGATTAGGCATTTCTCCATCCGACGGACGTCATTGACACAGCCACGTAACTCCACTGAGGTCCCTGGGTAGTTTATTCCGATCAATACCGCTTTCTTCGCCATTCACGAATGAATGAATGAATAATTCCTGTTTTGCTGTGCAAGAAGAGTCTCTGCTAAGAATTGTTTTTTTTTTTATGAACAGAAGATTTATCATTCAAGTATGGTCAAAGCTATGTGGTTGCTGTTATTTTTGCCTTTTTCTCATTTATATTTCTTTGTTCTTTTTTAATATCAAATAGATATTTAAATAATACTACTCTCTATTAAAAATAAACAAAATTAATATAATTATTGACTATTATATATTATTTAAGGGAAAATAAATGCAACAGCTATGTGGGTGGAGTATAAAATGCAACATTCTAAATGTAGTGGACATTTCAGGAAAATAAGAAAGACGGTGTTATTAGCCCAATAGTTAGGCCCAATAATACTTGTAGGCCTGTTATTTATTTATTAATGCATTTATCTGTCCATTGGATAAAATCCTTGGTTTCTCTACAAGGACCAACTCAATCTCATGATGATGAACAAAAGCGGTGGCGGTATGGCCGGATCTGGTGGAGGAAGTGGACCGACGGCCGCCGCAGCCGCTGCTGCCTTACAGAAGCAGAAGGCGTTGTTACAGAGGGTAGAGAGTGACATCACATCTGTCGTCGATAACTTCACGCAAATCGTGAATGTAGCAAGGGTAAGCGATTTCTTTCTCTCTAGGATTTATCAGAAACTTCAATCTCTGTAGCATAGATTTAGATTGAAGATTAAATTATCTTCGAACATATTTTGGTCTGTATAGGTGAGTGATCCACCGGTGAAGAACTCGCAAGAAGCATACATGATGGAGATGCGAGCCTCACGAATGGTAATTGATTATTCCAATCCATCTAATTCGAATTATTTATTTTTGGCTACAGATGCGAATATTTGAATTATTTAAACATGTCACTCGTCGTGAATCACTGAAATATATTTTACCTTTTTTTTTTTTTTTTTTTTTTTTTTCAAAACTGGCTTGTTTTGTTAGCTAATTCATTGGTGTTTGTTGAGTGATTGATTTACGAATTAGGGAAATTACATTGATATAATGACGTTCTAGTTTTTTTAGGGCTTATGCCAGCACAGCACAGCACAGCACATTTGAATCTAAAGCGTATGTATGTAATGTGGATCCAAAGCTGAAATCCAATATTACTTTCTTTTTTGTTTGTTTGTTAACTGAGTTCTTCATTAATGGTGGCAGGTTCAAGCAGCTGATTCTCTTTTGAAACTCGTATCAGAACTGAAGCAAACCGCCATTTTTTCTGGATTTGCATCATTAAACGATCATGTAGAACAAAGAATTGCAGACTTTGATCAAGAGGCTGAGAAGACTAATCGATTGTTGGCTAGGATAGCTGACGATGCATCTGCCAGTCTTAAAGAGCTCGAATCTCACTATTACTCTTCTGCCCAGAGATTAACTCTAGACATTTAAGGGGTTTTCAAATCCTGTTCAATAGCATTGTACGATAAACATCTTGTATAAATAGGCATTTGACTTCCAAACCATTTTTTAATATAGAGGATTGTGTGACAAGACCAACATATAGAGGATTTTTGGTTAAGTGATAATTTTCCAGGTTGTTCAAAGAAACGTTTATTAATCTCCACAAAAATGAACTCAAATTCAAGAATCTTGAATCCTTTTTATGTAAATACTAAATAGATATAACCCTCCAACTCTCGGTTCAGCTTTATAATATATCCGCTTGTTTTCTCATTTTAAAGCTTTTTCTTGGCCTTTCTTATGGAGAAGAACCCACCATAGGCAAGTTTGGTTCGGTTGCCCATTCAGTCCAAGACCCATCATAGATTGGCACATCGGTTTTTCCCAGACGATGAAGTCCCTGGCCAGTTACAGAAAGAGCAATCACTCACTTTTTTACCATATCCTCACAGTAGATGAGTGAATTCTATATGATCATTTACTTACCAATGCCAATATACAAGCCGTTACACCAGTTCCACATGAGGCCATGATTGGACTGTCCAGTGAAATGTCTGCCAGATAAACTGTTAAGAAATCTCTCCAAGACAACTACTAAAAGAATGCATTTTGTTTTACCTTCTTGTTCAAACTGCTTCTTAAGCTCCTCTGCTGGTAACAGTGTTTGAGAAGAGTCAAACATCTGCATAAGAATATATTATCATATACTCTGGTGTAAAAGTGCAAATTATCGTACGCCTTCAAGTTAGACAGTGGCTTACTTGGGGAAAAGGGACACACTTGCTACCAGGTATATGACCACTTGGTATTCCCTTTCGAGGTTCTGGAGCAGTACCATCAAATCTGTGAGACAGAGTAAATACAATATCAAATGCTAAAAGCGGAACCAATTTCTATATTAAACTGAAATTTCAATCCAGAACAAGCAATAACTTTGGAAACATACCTAGCTTTTGCACGCGCATCTATGTGTTGATATGTCTTGTCCTCCATGTTTTTTTTCACCTGTCAATTATCCAATTAGATTCCTAATTTACACGCAAACTATCTACAAAACATTAAATCTATTAAAAACAGAAGTGATATCTTTGAAGATAGGCCATTTTGCTACTGCGCTTCAATGTCACCAAGGATTTAATATGTGGAACAATAAACTTGGTGATCATGGAATAAATGAATTGAATAGCACATCTTAAAGTTAATCAAAATCAAAGAAAAATTCCGTTTAGGTAATATTACGCTCACCTGATCAAGTCCCCATAAAAGATGCGACTGGAACTTAGTCTGAAAAGTTATTGGACTAACCTGTGTAACCAGCCAAGATGTAAATAAATCACAAGTAGCAGGCATTTGCAGATACATCAGGTTGGAAAAACCCTTTCTATGGATAATTAACTTACTGTATGTCCTTGATAAATTTTCTCGATAGCCTCACTTGCTGCACTGGCCTTTAAAATGGCATCACTTGAAGCACTGGATTCAACGTCATAACCTGAAGCACGCCATCTTGGCAAGCCTCCATCAAGTACCCATACTTTCTCATGTCCGAAGACTCTAAACATCCTGTTTTAACAAACGGAACACTCATCGATTTGATAATGCCTGAGTAAACAAATTGAACAAATACAACAAAAAACAAAGCTTAGGGACACGAGATCCGTAGCTCACCACCATACACGAGCTGCACTGAAGAGGCCCTTTCCATCATACACAACCACTCCATCTTTGTTCTTGATTCCAAGAGCAGAACAACCAGCAGCAAAAGCTTCCTCAGATGGTAGCATGTGTGGTAACTGCACATGTAACTCAAATAATATACATAAAGTTTTGTTTTTGCGCATATATAAGATACGTAGAAGCTCACAGTCAGAAGGCTCGCCAGAGATTTTAACAGGAAAATTCTCAAGAAATAGGATATTTACAATCAAATAACACAGCAAGAAGTCCAGATTTTGTTGCTAAAGAAAAAAAAATATGCTCGAAGTGGCTGCATTTAAGGGTACTTGCAGTTGCAAATAACTGATAAGATTTCACTTTTACATAAAAATGACGGCAGTGTGAAGTCAATAAGTTAGAAACAAACAACCATAACGTTTTCTCTGAAGAAGAAAAAACAGTGATTCTCACATTTGATTTTTGATCTGATATTCCATCCAAATCGAAGAAGAGAGCACCTGGAATATGAGCAACCTGTAGAAGAGGAAAACAAACAAACCAATCAACATAAAGTTGTGTGCTAACTGATAAAAAAAGGAGTGTGCTAACTCTAATGCAGAGTTTAATTTCCATACAAAAGTTCCATAGCACTCATCCAGAATAAAGGCTTAAAGCTGATATACTTAGTTATCTACAAAATTTTACATATTCTCACTTGATACTCTTGGATTGGATTCCTTTGTTCATGTGGCATGTACCATGAGGCATCCAAAACCTGAGCAGGAAACAAATAATTTACATCAGAATCATGACAGACAAAGTCTTGACGAAGTCAACAATCTCAACAAGTACAATCTATAAGTATTCTGTGACTGATTTTCAACACAGCACGGCCAGCAGTTACCTTAATATCAGGCTCTCTAAGATTAGCGTGGAGCCAATCAACAGACACAACAGGTTCATTGGTAGTTAAGGATGATGTCGCATAACTAGCTTTAGGCCCAACTCTGGTAGAAGCCATAACTCGGCCAACGTGAGTAGATGATATATAAGCTGAATAGGCAGGGCGTAGCTGTGAACTGAATGCTCTCTTCTGAAGTTACAAAACGCCACCCAGGAATTCAGCTTAGACAAAGACCATTTTCAAAACTGATTTTATAAAAGAAAGTCGCCAGACGACTCGTCCCTAACTTCAACTTAAAATCTCAGAATTGCAAATCAAAAGATAAAAATCCAAACTTTACACACAATTAATTGAATTTACCTACACATGTGAAAGTAAAACACGGATTTGAACTTTGCTAAACTCGAAACCCCACTACTAGAAGTAAAACAAACAATTTAACACTGACCCATGAACGAGCAAAAACTAGAAGTGGAAACAACGATCTAACGAATACATAAGCTGAGAGAAAATCGAAAAGCGAATTGAAAACAACTTACATTCAAAAAGGTAGAGAAATTATGAGTCTTCTGCGGAAGAAGAGAAGATAGAGAAGGATTAATCAGGCGGTGAGCAGCAACCAAAAAAGTTCTTGAGAAAAGGGTTGAAGCCATATCACCTCAATACACCATGTGTTGAGTTAAAGCCGCCAAATTTGCTTACTGTCAGATCCTCCGAGCTCACAACTTTTTAAGCTAACGATGCTGCTTCGGCCACCTGATCAGATCAGCTGACGCGCAGCGTGTTTGGTTACATAAAATCGCGTTTGCGTTCTCTTTATTAAACGCTTGCGTTTTTCCACTTAAACGCAGTCGTTTTGATTTAACATGCCTTCCTTTCTTCTTCCTTGGTAAAATCTCACTTCAACCTTCTCTGCACGAAACCTAAAAGCCTATTTCTTTCACCTCTCGCTCTGCAACTAATCGCTTGTTCGATCTCGATTCTCAAGCTAAAGGTAAGCTACTCTCTTCCCAGTAACACTTCCTCTTTTAGGATTTGTGTCGATCTCGAAAGTTCCTTTCTATTATAATGTTTTTAGTGTCTGATGTTTAAGGAATCGAAGTTGAAGCCTAAATTTCTAGGGGACCATAGAACTACTGATCCATTTTTTTTAGAAATTGTTTCATATTGACACAGCTTTCGTTGATTTGCTTAAGGAGCTATGGGGGACAGTCAATACTCGTTTTCTCTCACCACGTTCAGGTACGAACTTGCTTAAATATTCTTGTACTTATCTTATGAGCATTTAGGTTACTTTTTGCTGTGACTGATTTGTGCTATGGCTATGAGACAGTCCATCTGGGAAGCTGGTTCAGATAGAACATGCCCTTACAGCTGTTGGGTCAGGCCAAACTTCTTTGGGGATTAAAGGTTTGTCAATAACATGATGATATGCTTAGATATTAAACACCAACTTGGAGATTTCTTCTCATAAACTGGTTTCTTACTGTAGCTTCTAATGGAGTTGTCATTGCTACCGAAAAGAAATTGCCTTCTATTCTGGTTGATGAAGCATCTGTAAGTTTTTCATCTTCTTACTTATTTGTAAAATGGTCGACTAGCATCCCTGTTGGGAACTAAGAGGATTGGGTCGTTTCTAAGAAATTAGATTTTTGTATCATTACGGATGGCTATGCTTCTTAGATTGCGTAATTCATTCAACATCTCTGACATTATTTTTCCCATTTGCCTGTATCAGGTTCAGAAAATTCAGCATTTGACTCCTAACATTGGAGTTGTATACAGGTTTTCTCCTCACTTATCTTACGTTTTTTTGTTTTTTTGTTTTTGAGGTTATGCTTGTACTAACCTTTTGTTGGTTTTTGTTCTATGAAGTGGCATGGGTCCTGATTTTCGAGTTCTTGTTAGGAAGAGTAGGAAACAGGCTGAGCAATATCTCCGTCTGTACAAAGTAAGTCTATCTCTCTTTTTCTCAAAAACTCTTGGAATCCTTTATAATGTGATATTGTTTCAGTGAGGTTGTGTTATTTTTTCTTCATAAATGTTTGTTTCCCTGTCAATTCAGTTGTTTTATCATCTAAGGAAGTTTTATCCTTGCAGGAACCCATCCCTGTTACCCAACTTGTAAGGGAAACTGCTACTGTTATGCAAGAGTTTACTCAATCAGGGTAAGTGCTATATTCACTGTAAACTTTAAGATTCATCCACATCTGTCATCTTTTTACTTCCTCCCATTTTTCCAATATGTTTGAATTGAATTGAGCTATTTTCTCACTTAAGCATCTGTCGAGTGTGTACCTTTTCACTCACAACTTGAGATTTGATATTGATTTGGCATTAAAATGTTGCTTTCCAAATCTGTACCCACAGCTTAGACATATATCCTGTTTCTAAGTTTTGTTACCGTCTCTTGTTAATAGTGGTGTGAGGCCTTTTGGGGTTTCTCTGCTGGTGGCTGGATATGACGACAAGGGTCCACAACTGTATCAGGTATTTCCTCCTTAGGATACGTGTAGGTTGATTGACCACAATCGAATCTCCCAATCTTCTTAGCTCAATCTCCACTCTTTTCTGCGCCGAAAAACTAAACTTAGCGAAACTTGTCGTTGAATAGTTTGACCTTTTGCACTATCTTGTTGCGAGAAATTCAACCGTATTTCTGTTTAAATTGAATTACCACCTCATTTTTAGAATATAACCAGATATGTAAAACCCCCTTCAGAATTTTCCTTAGGGTCTAACTCATAATTTTTCCGCTAGGTGGATCCATCTGGCTCTTATTTCTCCTGGAAAGCTTCAGCCATGGGGAAAAACGTTTCTAATGCAAAAACCTTCCTTGAGAAAAGGTAAGATTGTCTATTAGTTTTTTTATATTTAAAGATGGTTTGTACGTGAATGCAACATCTATAACCAGTTTCTTATATCGCTAAAATATCTTGGGTTTAGGCTGCCATTGTAACAGGAACCAATTCTTCTCTCGCTGACCAATCTTAACCAATCCTGTACTCCTTGCAGGTACACAGAAGACATGGAACTCGATGATGCTATTCACACAGCGATACTGACCTTGAAAGAAGGGTAAGTATGATTCTATGGATTTAAGGTCTATTGATCATTCATTAGTAAAAAGTTACTAGTCTTGTGGCTGTTAAATTACCAAACCCATAACACTCTCTTTTGAATAAGCACAGGATTAGTTGTAGTATTGTAGCCTTAAGCCATTTCTGAAGATTGTATACCCACACACACTCATAAACATGTATCTTTAATCTTACACTCTGCGGGAAAACCTGAAAGCCTTCATCTCCTTTGTTTTTAGCTTTGAGGGGGAGATCTCAAGCAAAAATATTGAGATTGGCAAAATTGGTGCTGACAAAGTTTTCAGGTACCCGTTTTGTTCAAAATCGAGAATCTTTGTTACCGCTGCTGATTTTTAATGGAATGTTGTTGATAATTGATTTCATGGGGTTAATGCAGGGTGCTAACACCAGCAGAGATCGATGACTACCTTGCTGAAGTCGAGTAACTTCCCGCATCAGTCTGGCAGCAAACATGTGTTTGAGACTTGGATTTTCTGGCATTTGCAGAGTTACTCGGGAGTTATTTTTTTCTGTAAACTTTGGATCTTTAAATAGTGTGTTGATGTACTTCAGCTGAATGTCTTTTTATAATTCAATAACTAATGAAGCCTGTTTTTTTTCTTGCACTCCGTCAAGGTTTCAGAGAAAGCTTGTCTCTTCTTGTCAGCCATTGAATTAAGTGCACCTTCAATCAAGAAATTGCAAATTTTATCAACCAAATTTATTCAATTCCTTGAACCACAATAACTGTCTACAAGCGAAATCTGGAACCCTTTAGAAGAAACATAATGCATACTTTTGTCAGCTATCTAATGTACAGAGTCGTAATCGTGCTTCCTTATCTTTCACCAGTAATCCTTACAAGAACACACACCACTCTCGAAATGGTGAAACCGATACTGATCTCTCAACACGATTCTACGTCCAATGACTCTACTGGCAAACTTGTAAACAGAGTGACAATCACTGCATATGCGAAGGTTCTTAAAGATTCTAACCACAGAACCTTCAGGAGTACTCATTAACGCGTAAGCCAGAGCAAGTCTTTCACTGTGATTCCAAAGATTGTGCTCTTTTTGTTCTTCATCTGTATCTTGCAAAGCTTGACTAGTATCTGCGATATACCCAGATTCTTTGATCAGCTTCTTGATGTCTTCTAGCTTCGCGTATATCTCTAATGTTTGCGGATGAGTTCTGTCTCCAATACCAAAGGAGCTCATTCTGTCTTTTAGTTTCACCCAGCTACAGGCTTGTTTTTTCTTGATGTTCATGAAACCCATTTGCTTTCTCACATTCTCTACATCTTCCCATCTACCAGTCGTTGCAAACATATTTGAGGACAAAACATACACAGAATCATCCTCTGGTTCTAGTTTCGAGAGATTTTCTGCTGCTTTTCTTCCACGGTCTAAATCCCTGTGGATTTTGCTTGAAGCTAACAAACTACGCCACACAAGGTCGTTTGGTTTCATTGGCATTTTAGCTATAAAGTTTTCAGCTTCAGCTAACCTCCCTGATCTTCCAAGAAGATCAATTACACATATGCAATGTTCTATCGCCGGTTTCAAATCGAAATCTCTAGCTATCATGTTGTAATACGCAAGGCCTTGGTCAACTAATCCCCCGTGGCTGCACGCTGTAAGAAGAGAGACAAATGTGACATGACCCGGCTTGATTCCCGTTTCAAGCATCTCATGGAAAGTCTCACAAACTTCCTTGAAATACCCATGTCTCCCAAAAGCTGATATTAGTATGTTCCACGAGGGGAGAGACCGATTGACTGATGGAGGAAGCATTTTTAACACTTCGTCTATTTCCCCGCATTTACTATACATGTCCGCAGCAGCGTTAAAGATGAAACAATCTTGTTCAAACCCGAGTTTTACAGCTAATCCATGGAGTTGTTGGCCTTCCTCTAGGACCGCTAGCTTTGCAGCAGCAGAGAGTGCTTCAGAGAAACTAAACTGGTCTAGACTCAACCCAAAGCTTCTCATCTTTGATACAAGTTTTAGCACCTCTTCTCCATGACCGTGATGAGCATTTGCCGCAAGCATAGCATTCCACGTGATGAGATTCCTGTTATCTAATCCACTAAATAGGTCCTGACTAGAGCTTAAATCACCACATTTTGCATACATAGTGATAAGCGAATTTTTCACGTGTTCATCAGATTCGAATCCAGCAGAAATTATATAGGCATGTAATGGCTTCCCCCGTTCAAGCAAATCACCCGGCATTAAGCAAGCACCAAGAACACTTACCACTGTGATATAATTTGCAGGAACACCTTCCACTCGCATAGTTTGGAAAGCCACCAGTGCGTTTTCGGGATATTCATTCTCGGCATAGCCACCAATAAGAGCATTCCAAGCTACTTCATCTCGTCTAGGCATCTGTAGTAGTACCCGTCTGGATTCGCTCAGCTCGCCTATCTTTCCGTACATAGAAACCAGTGCATTACCAATAATCTGATTGTCAAATAAACCCGTGACCACTACAAGCCCATGAAGGATCCTGCCTTTATCTAGAAATTGGGGACTAAAGCAAGCTGTCAATGCACTAGTAAAACTCACATAGTTCACTGATTTTCCGGTCCTTATCATTGAACAAAGAAGTCCTAAAGCATCGAAGCTCCTCCCATCCTCGACAAAACAAGCCATCAAAGAGTTCCATGATATCAAATCTTTAGCCGGCATTTGTCTGAACACCAACTCTGCCTCTTCTGATCTTCCAGCTCCTGTGTACATTCTCAAAAGAGTATTGGACACACAAACAACCGAATTGAACCCCATTTTAACTACCAAACCATGAACCCCTCTACCCCATTTTTGATGATCTACATGACCCAAAACGGATAACAGAGTAGACACAGTGGTGGAGTTCACTTCTTCATGAGAAGAACGCATCCAATTAAAACTATTAAATAATTCCTCGAAATGGCCATTTTGTGCATATGCCGCAACAATGGAATTCCATGAAATGGTATCACGTTCCGACATTTGATCAAATATGTACTTTGCACAGTCTACATTTCCCAGATTACCAAACATGGATATGAGCGCATTCTCCACTGCCATCTTACTCTCCAGTCCTGATTTGATAACCTGTCCGATAATTTGACGACCCAAGGATTCATCTTTAAGTAGTCCACAGGAACTGATTACCAAAGACATGGAATTTTCATTACAACCAACTCCTTCTCCTCTCATACCTTTAAAGATATCAACTACTTCCTCTGTCTCACCCTTATCCGAGTAACCAACCATCAGTGAGGTCCAAGACACCACGTTTCGGTCAGGCATCTCCTCAAAGACCTTCTTTGAAGATGAAACCAATCCATAAACCCCATAGAGATGCAAAATAGCAGTACTCACGTAAACATCAGATAACAAACCAGACTTAGCCACAAAGCCGTGAACTTGAACACCCTCTCTGAACATAGAACCTGATCGACCACAAGCTGTTACCAAACTGGCAATCACAAAGCTACTTGGCTTAATACGAAGATCACACATCTTCCGGAAAAAATCCATCCCTTCCAGATACAATCCAACACGGACTAGCCCCGACATCATAGTATTCCAAGTAACTTCATTTCTCACAGGCATTTCATCAAACAGGTAGCGCGCAGGTTTGACTCGGCCAAACTTGGTGTACATGTTAATCAAAGTGTTCATGTGCAGCACACTCAAACGAACCAATCCCTTGACACAAAGCGCGTGCACAGCTCTTCCAGTAGTTTCTCTAGTGATTTGAGAGAAACCATTATGATCGAAACAAGATAATTCCGGGCTCCAATGGTCTGAGAGTGAGAAACATCCACTCAATCTGGTAATTTTCTTTCCTTCTACTTCTTGCACAGGTTTCAAACATTGCAATGTCGAGATTCGTCGCGTCTTAGTCTGGCGGGAGAAAATCCCACTTACCAAACGAGATTCGCCGCCCAGAAAAGACAGGACTTTGCATTGCCACCTGGCCAGTTCTAATTCGTCGGTGGTTCCCGGAAAGTTGCACGATTTGATAAAACCCCAAAAAAAAAAGAAAAAAGATTTCTCTTTTGAATCAAAACCGATAGAACTGGAACTACTGGACATACTAAACCGGTTTGGCAAACTTTTATTGGGCTGCAAATTAAGATTCTCGGGCCAGATCATATAAAGCAATGATTTTCAATATTAACCCCGTACTATGTTTTTATAGCTTATTGTACCCCAATTGTTGCGAAATACTGTTCTTTACCCTCCACATGATTGAAATGACTCAGTCCATGAATTTATCAGAATCCGACATGGCATTTATGTGAAAACCTAAACCATATAATGTTTAATATTTTCATCAAGAACAAGAAAAACGTTTTTAACGTAAATTCCTCTGTTATAGAATAAAAGCTGGAGATATGATTGAGAGTAAACTCAAGAAGACGTCATTGTTTGCTCATATTTGGTAATATTAGCTGCTGAGTCAATTTTTCCAGACAATGACAACTCAAGCTTTCTTATCTCTCTGTCAGCTTTCAATTTCTAGATGGTTGTTTGCTTGTGATAACTTGGTTTCATCACTGTAAAGCAATCATTTGCAATTACAATATCTTTCAGCTCTGTAATATATCTATATACATGATGTTTACATTTCTGCGTTTCTTCGCTATTGCTATTACCTGATTTTGTTTTATACTAATTATGCCAAGAATTTAGCTCTATTGTAGATATCTTCAATGAGGATAATAATTCTGTTTTGAAAGTGAAATGTGTTGCTTATGGCTTCATTAATGTATCAGGAGCTCGTAACTCTCCAAGAGCAATGATTCTTCTTCGTCTATTATGCCCTGTTGTTGTTGCTGGTTATTGTTTTCTTCTAATCCGAGTTCGCTTTCCAGGTGCTTGAACCATTTCTCAACTTCATCAGAATCTTGAAGAGCCCTTGAAGTCAAAATATTCTCAGGTTGGTGGAATGAGTCTGAACCATCTATGAAACTCCAAATGTCAGGATTTAAATCAAAAGGTATCTCCAGCAGATCTGGTTTGTCTACCTCTTGTAACATCCCCGTAAATTCGCTGTAAGCTTGGATATACTCAAACGTTTGACTTATCTGTGCATCATTTTCTTTGCTTGAAATGTAAGAAGCAGCAAAAGACACAGTAGAAGCATTAGGAGATGACTCTTGAGAGGTCTCTTCTTCATTCAAAGAACCTTTTGAAGTCGGTTCATCTGTGCTCTGCCGCAACCTTTTCTTGAGATATGTATGCCATACATTCTTTATCTCATTATCTGTTCTTCCCGGCAGTTTCGAAGCAATCTTGGACCACCTGAATCCAAAATGCAGCAAAAAGCTATTGTCAGAATCGAATCTTTGAGCTACACAAGACATTAACAGGAAAACACATACTTGTTTCCAAAGCTCTGGTGAAGTTTAATGATGGTTTCTTCTTCATCTGCGCTGAAGTTGCCGCGTTTGACATCAGGCCTGAGGTAATTAATCCATCGTAGACGACAACTCTTGCCACACCTCAACAGTCCTTCATTGCATCCATGGATAGAATCAAAACCAGAATACTAGCTAGACATGCTAAACAAAGAGGCTTTTAAAATTGGAAACTTACCAGCTTGTTTTGGCAGAGATCTCCAATTCTCATGACCAAACTTGTGAATGAAAGAGATGAGTTTCAAGTCTTCATCTTGACTCCAGGGTCCTCTCTTCACTTTGGTTTTGTCACAGCATGGCGCTCTTCCTTTGCCCATTCTCCCTCTCTCTCTCTCTCTTTCACACACACACACACTTTTGAGATTCCCTTTTACCAAATATAATTGCTCTTATGTTTATTTATACATGAGAAGTGGTATATGATCCTGACATTGAGAAACATGTTATTACCAAAAGACATTGACAATTGTCAAATAATATTTGTTAAAGTTAAGAACCTGTCTTTATCTATTGTGGGTGAGCATCTGGCATGATCCCATACATATGTCAAAAACAAATAATATCTTCGAGACTTAAATATTGAGTCTCACATTTTTATTTCAATCTAAACCCAATAAAAATGCCTCATGCAAATCTATACGTTGAACACATTCTATATAATATAAAAACCAAATTATATTTATTATTGAGAATATAGTTTTGTAAAATTATTTGACCAAGTTCGTACTGCTGGCTGCTGCAAGCATGCGCAACATGACAGTATAGTTAATATTTTTTTTTGTATTTTTATGAAAGATGAAATATTTAATATTAGCTTTAGTAAACTTTGAGATTTGACAACGATCTCACGTTCACCAATCCAAAGAAACATATGCAAATCAGTCACTGACTTTACGACACTTTATTTTCATATCCATAGATAGGGAGTTAGTTTTTTTTTTTTTTTTTTTTTTTTTTTTTGATAAACGGGAAGTTTGGTATAAGATTCCAATGGATAGAATGAAGGTAATGATATATATTCATTCAGATCAGTTCCAAACAAGATATGTCGAAATTCACGATTAACAGTGATAAAAAAATTGACATCTTTAGCACATTAAATAAAAATCACTTTTGTTCTCACATCCATTTCCTATAGTTTTTGTCTTCAAAATTAATGGATCTTGTAACACAATAAATTGTAAAGAAGTCATAATTTTTTTATTTGACAATATAACATGAGAATGCATCTCTAAATCTCTAATAAAGTTATAATCATAGCTAGTTCTCTTTTGTTTGGTGAACCACTAATGAAAATGTTATTTAACTTTAACCAATTAGGTTCCTCTGAAAATAACTAAGTTGAATAAAATGGAAGAAAGTTGAAATGTCCCAATCGATGACGAACTGAAATGAACTCTTGTAAAATTGAAGGCTGGAATTTGTATGGCGAAAGCATTCGTACACGTGTAACGTGGTTGTTATTGGCAGCCTCTTTTTCTAGTCTTCAGTTTGGTTCGGCCGCCCATTTTTGAGAAATAAAATACCATAATTGTATAAAGAAATCGTAGTATGTTTTTTTTTGTTAACAAGGAAATTTTAGACCAAATACGATATCATCATTAAAACATGTTCGATCGTATGACTAAGTTAACTATCATTTTATCAAAAAAAATGATTAACTATCATAATATTTTTTTGTTAATTAAGTAAGGTGCGGATAATCCGCATCTGCAGTTAGTACTCTGTTCTCCTAGTGAGGAAGAATTCTGATCGTATGTACAATAATAACAAGAACGGTTTAAACCACAATAATAGAATATGCACTATACGAAATGTAGCACACTAATCATATAATTTTACATCAAAATGTATAAAATTGCAATTAGGTCAACTGTTATACTATTTAATTCGCTGTTCAATAGTTGTTTGATCTACAACATAAATTTTTGGGGTCGAAATCTAAGATATATAAATTGAATACTACAATTGACATAAAATAAAATTAAAATAAACAAACAAACAAAAAAAAAAGAAAGAAAGAAAGATAGGATACTACGTTTACCATAAAACTAAAACTCGAATTAAGTATTAAACCATCGTAGTCTAGTGAATGAATATTTATCATAAAGTTGTAAAACTATAGTTCTAATCCTCCCACTATGGTTTAACCAATGATCGATCATTATGAGCATCTAATAAGACAAGAATATTTGACTATATTATACATGTTTTGGAGATTAATATAGATTTCGGTTTGAAATTCACTGATCCATAGCATGAGGACTGCTCGCACTGTTTCCCTTAATTTATTCTGCTATAAAATATGTTTTTCATATAAGTAGAGAATGTATTTGTTTGGTGAGACACTTACGTTCATGCGTTGCAGTTAAACAAGATCTTGTTTCCCAATTTGCCAAGTAAAATGGATTACTTTGGGGGGTAAAAAACAGAAGAGATGTACCACACTAGTACAGTTTGTATCGGTCTAAATCATTCAACGTCAAAATCATATATACTGACTTTTGTTTTCAACAGTGGTCTAGTAGAACAAGTTACGTGTACGTGTCATGTGTGTTTACCTCAGGAACCAAACAGGCACTGTCTTTTTGTTGAAATAAACTAATAATCAGCACCTGATGCATGCTTAATTAAAAATAATTTAAGAAAATACCTATTACAATTTGATTAAAATGTTAGAATATTTTGTAGTTACTGAGAGTATAAATGACAGTTTACGTCTAAAAATGTAATCTGACAAGTGATTAACTCAGAACCTCATGAGAAAATATAAGTTGAGAATTTTACATATTGAGGAATGTTTTACTTAGTTAACTATATATCTGATTAAATAAAAATATAGTTGATTAAAATTACCTAACCAACACATGACGATGTGTTACTTGAAAACAATGATGGAAGAATTCTAAAGTAAACAGAATATAGGGCACCTAATCGTGGGATATATTTAAATAAATAAATTATACATTAGTTAATTGGTTGGTAGAAGATTTTGCTTAATAATGGTGATTTTTCCATGACTCATGACTACCTAACTAATCACTTATAAGGTCCAAACACAGGACTCATAAAATTTCCAATAAATGCATTAATTAATTTAAACAAAAAAAATAGAAAGTGGTGATTGGGAAAATGTTAGACGATCACATTACATATGCATGACGCACCATTAATTTTACGGATTATTAATTACTTTTCGTAATCTTGAAATCTAACTTTGTAAAACTCATGTATATATAATATATCTCGTACTATAAAATTGAAATAAACAATGTTATTCGTGGTATCTTACATTATAATATTCTGCAACAACGAAGGCCAAAAAAAACATATTTGAATGCTGATATAAAGAAAAGAAAAAAAGAAGAGAGAAGCAATTGCAGAATATGGTTTGCATTATTGACGTACTTAAAGCTGTTCGGTTGTAACTGGTCTGGTACCATACAGTGAGACTGTGTTTAACATCATATGGGCTTAAGATATGCTACATGGGCATTTTTTTAGCTAAGCTCAACCTTCTAGAGCTATGAGTCCGGATTTCTAGCTAAGCCCAACCTTATTATTACCAAATAAAAACTGTCTGGTATTTAAAACACAATAAAAATAGTTTAATATCAAATAATACATAAAATTATTGACTTATCACGTATTTTAATAACAGAAAATGTTGTGTATTTTAATATATATATTTAAATCTAATAACATGGTATATAATATCATGTTGAGTATTTGAATTACATGTAAAAACACCACTAGTTTTTTTGTTTTGCCACATATGTTTTGCTAGTTTTTATTAAAGAATTTAATATTTAGCAATTAAGCCCATGGTTAAAACTTAAAAGTATATACTCTATAGTCCAGATATTAAAAGGTCAACAGAAATTTGGTGAATGAGCATTCAACATTTTGTGCATTGCAATATATTAAAACAAAAATAAATATTGAAAAAGTTGGTTGGTGGTGGAAAATCGGATCTCTGCAGGCTGCTGCAAATTTCTTATGGCCTCGGAATTTAAGGTTTTCAGATACATTTATAACAATTAAAGTTTACTTCTTTGAAAAAAACTTTTCGTAACATAAAAGGGGACTGCCATTTAATTTTCGTATTAATACCCCTACCGATCTCGCATTTAAATGCATTCAAATCCCAAGACCAGTCTCGCCACCTTTAATAATAGTATTGCTATCTCCAATTCAATTCTCCCTTACATATATATGTAGGCGTAGCCGTCTAGTTAGGCATAACTCCCAAAAATTTATCACACAGATATTAACTCCAGCTAGGAGTACTAAATTAAGTTATACGCCATTTGTAGGGATTGAATGCTTTATTTGTTACAACTTACAACTAACTACTACAAATCAAATCTCTCTCGTGTCAACAAAAACTTAAATGAAAACTTTATCCTCATCGTGAAGAAATAATGTTTTTCATATTAATCATGAAGAAATATTGTTATAAGTTTGTTTATAAAGATTTATTTTAAGAAATTTAAATTTCAAAACTGATAAAAAGATAAATAAGAAAGTAAATTACTATTCATACATAAGAAAAAGCGTTCACCGTGAGACATTGCGTTTCTATAATTATTGAAAAAAGAAAATCAAAAGATAAGATTGTTTATGTGTAACAATTGATCGATAAAGCACTTAGTGTGAAACTTATTATTTAATCAGTTGTCAAAAAAAAACTTAAAAACAATCATAATCCGAGTGAGTATATTTCATTTCGTAAACTATTCAACAATGCTCCTTTAAAAAGGAAATTTGGAATTTATCAAAGAAAGGTACGTGTATGTATGTGTGTGTTGACAATTAAAGAGCTTTAATTGTTGCTGGTGTCCTGAGAATATTGTCCGTGAGCATCATCAATTCCTCGTCTGTATTTATCTTAACGTTTCCAACGTTATTATTTATAGCTCTTAAATGTTTACACCTTCCTTTTCCCCCTAGAAAGTAGAAACTCCATTTGATTAATTGTCCCGTCGATAACTCTCTTTATTTTTTTTGTGGTTGGTAGATTATTTCTTTGCAATTTTATTTTGTTTTTCTTACCAAATCGGTACTTAAAAGCCAAGGTTAGTCAAATCGCAAGTTGCAGAGTGATTAGCACATAAATTCCGATTTCCTTTTATGCAATATGCATGACAGTAAATATACTCGTGTTGTTGTGTTGTTTCTACCAATATAAAGAAGAAGAAAAGGGACTGTTATTTAATTCCGTTTGCTTGCTGAGCACATTTTCCAGTAAATAGTTAAGAGAGAAAGTAAATAGTGCAATTTTAAATGCGTATATGATCAACATCCATATTGAATACAATCAGACTACCAGAGAGCAAAAAACAAAGAGAGTATGTAACTAATTGTAAAGAATACTGAGATCGATATAAAACAAATGTGGGTAATTCAGTTGGACGAACGAAAAAGTTCGTTGCCACACCCTTGGACGCAAATGCCACGTCATACGTGATCTCATGTCCCAGCGGGGTTTAAGACCTCTGACATTATAAGATTATTGTCCTACCTAGTGTATATATTATATATGAACTTTCTCTACAAGTTAATATATTACATTAAACAAATATTGACTAAAATAAGGTGACAATAAGCCTAAAGTTAGAGCGAAGTTTATATTTACAAAATTAGAAATTTTATTGAAATCTTAAACTTCAAACTCTAAATACTAAACTCTAAACCCTCAATGGTAAATTTAATACTATAATTATAATTTAAATCCTCAAATATAACACTTCCCATTTTTCATCATCCTTCTTCATATTTATTTATTGGCAATAGTCGAATACAGGTATGCAAAAACAAAAAGAATATAGGTAGGCAAAATGAATAGAAGGTAGATACTACTGGCGACTAAATGGATATTTTAAAAATATTTATTTTGAACCTTCGCTAATAATAAGATTTCGGAAAGTGAAGAAATACTAATGGTGGTTAACTCTAAATACCACATTCGTACCAATACCTACTTCATTAAATATCATTGACGTGCCAAAGAAGACGAAACTGCATTTAATACAAAATCATCAATGCGCAATTAATCAAGTAACTAATTGAGTTTGAAAAATAAAACCTTGAAAATATGATCAGAAGTAGATAGGGGTAAACATGTAATTTAACGGAGAGAAGCTGAATATACTTGTATAGTTTCTTCGCATTTATTACACTTCGTGTCTGCTTCCTCCTTGAATTCCTCCCTCCACACCCTTCTCTTGGCCTTTTCGTTGTTAATTTGTTACTACTATTTTTTTTTTGCCAGACCAGTATGTTTATTTATTCAATTAATGTAAACTCTTTTTAGTTGAAAAAGCTCTAGATTTTTCTCTGTTTGTTTACCAAGAATTTGTATTTTAAAACTGATTCATAAAGTACTGAATTGTAGAACCTTCAAATGGCCAATAGCGTTATGGTTTGATGATTTTTTATTGAAGTTTCATACATATACATTGTTTTTTAACCGAATGAAATTTATATTGAACTCGATGATTGGGTAGGTGTAGAATGCAGATTAACACACGAAATTAAATCTTTATCGGTGGACAAACAAAAAATGGTGCGACATTCAATAGTTTCATGAAAATAAAAGCGTAACTTATCATAGTATAATTATAATGAATGAAACAAATTTATTGGCTCTAAATATGCCAGAACCGGCCTCATTAACTTGAGACTACTTTTGCTTACGGTTTGGTCCCATCTATATAAATAACTCTTTGCTTAACAGACCCGACCCCATAACTGACCTCTCTCTCTCTCTCTCTCTTTCTCTCTGCTTATTGATATGGCTGCTGACGTTAGCTCTCTCGTTCGAATAATGAGTAGGTACAAGGATGATCGGTCGGCGTTAAAAGATTCCGGTGGACCTAGATCGACGGTGGCTCTCATGACTCGCGATCTCTTGGGGGGCGGCGGTTGTGTGGGAGGAGGAGACGAACAGTCACTTGAGCTTGACCTTGACCTTCAAGTCCCTCACGGCTGGGAAAAACGTCTCGACTTAAAGGTTCGTTCCTGTAAATTCTTTTTTATTATTATTACATGTAGAGGTTTCGAAAATTATAATATTTTATTATTATTAAGAATTTATCTGTAATCACTGCAAGATTTGAATTCAGTTCAATTGCTGACGGACCGGTTATCAAAGTTGAATAAAATTGAATAATACGATTTTTTCATATATTTTTTTGGTAAAAGAATTAATTCGATTTGATCCTTTCCTTTCCTTTTCTTTGTGATACTATTTGATAACAGTCGGGGAAAATGTATCTGCAACAATGCAATTCAACGAGCTCGAAGATATCGACTAATCACCATCGTCACGACGCAGACCAATCCGACAAAACAATTCCGACATTCCAAGATTTAAATTTCCCGCCGATTTCTGGTAGTTCTCCGGCGAAACCACTGTTAAGTCTCTTCGATGACACAAGCCTTGAACTGAAGCTAGTCCCTTCGTTTGTTTCTCTTCCTCTTCCCTCTTCTTCGAATTCGTCGCTCTCGTATCTATCTTCTCTCTCTGTATCATCGAGTGTTTGCACACTCGACAAGGTTAAGTCGGCTTTGGAGAGGAATACAAAGAAACGCCAATCGCCAGACGCCGGCGTTTGCGTTCAAACCAATTCCGCCGCTGCGTCTCCGGTGGCAGCTGGATGTCCAGGATGCCTATCGTATGTATTTGTGGTGAAGAACAATCCGAAATGTCCGAGGTGTCATGCTTTTGTTCCTTTGCCTGCAATGAAGAAGCCTAAGATTGATCTCAACATTTCGATTTGAAAGCTCCGGAAATTTTATTTTCTTAAATGGCTCCGTTTCTGTAAATGATAGATAAATATGGGGGTTTATTGACAAAGCAAAAAAAAGAAATTTAATGTCAAAAGGAGTATGTTTTTGTAAATGACTCTGTACTTGATTTTCTGATAAATAGTTTATCACTATTCAAAACAATAATCCACAATTATTTGGTCTATATGTTTAATTACTAGTATATAATTCAACTGTACTCCTATTTATTCCGCATCTTAAAATACCCCAATATTTTGGTGTCAAAGGAAATAACTTATCACGGGTTAGTTGAATATATTTATAAGTCAATTTACTGTTATCTGCCCATCTGTGTTCAAAATATTACTCCCTCTCTTTCATTATTATATGTGTAATTTGGAAAAAAATAGTTTTACTTTTCTGATAAATATTTTTCAAATGTTTTATTGTTGTACACAATTTGAAAGAAATATTAGAGTTTTAATTAAGAAAAGCAGAAGATATACTATGATAATAAAAGGGTTAAATTTTTGTGAGCGGATTTTGTTCCAACGACGTTAAGTCTAGTATGACGCATTTATTGTAGGCATAGACTGTTTTAACTTTTAATACATAATAAGACTGACCAATAAATGAGAATTTAAGTGGAATGACGACTCACTTAAGTTTCGCTGACCTAACTTCACTTGCATATGGCAACGATGCATGTTCATCAACTCATGCACACAGATACAAGTATATACACTTTTTAATGAAATCTAACACATAATTTATATATACAATTATTTATATTCCATATTATGAGAGATTTTAGGTTTTTATATATTTGATAGAGAGGAAGAAGTTAATAAAAATATACAATTCTGTTTTAGTCTTTTAGATATAAAATTTAGCTACAAAACACTCGTCTTCTTTTCTTTCTTTTTTGTCGTCAAGTCACTCATCTTCTTAAACAATACTTATTGATAAGATACCATATCATATGAAACTATATAAATAGATAGTTTATTATCTATATGTACAATACTGTTACAATAATATAAGAAGTATGCATTTCCCAAAGTATTAAAAACTCAAATATATGTGTATTTATTATGAGTCAAACTGTTACAAATTTTAGTTTATTTCAATACAATATTTAAAATATATATGAAACAATAATTGAATTAGAAAATTAATATTTTAAATACATTATCTAAATGGATATGAAAAATACATTTAACTCTATCATTTATATACAAACAAATAGATAAAAAATATAATGCATGAACTTAATATTTATTCTTATGAACCCGAGACAGTTATAACGTAAGCAAAAGTTATTATAACTCCAGTATATATATGAAAAAATAAAATAATACATGAAGTCAAGTACTTTACTCGTACTACAATTATGTTACAAGAAAGGGTTATCAATTGGCTACCGGACATTCCGAAGAGAATCGCGAAAATTATAATTAATGTTACTGAGATTAACTTTTTAGTACCAACCCGAAAACAAAACATGTATAAATTAGATAAGTTAATGTATCTCTTATACAGTTATACTAATCAGATAGCTAGTGGGATTTTCAGAATTTGATTCCGTACATCTTGAAATGTTGTATTTATTATTATAAACTATTAAGTTTATATTTCTTTGTATAGTTGATTTTTTTAAAACACTATAAGGTCTCGTTAATATAAAAGAAAAATGGATTTTCTTTTGCGGGCAAATAAAAAATGGATTCGGCTTGGAATTATACAGCCTTTACTTTTGGTTGATTATAGAAAAAAAACTCATGCTAATGGAAACAAAATCAGTTAATTGGAGTGTGACGTCTACTAATAAACACCAACAGCCAACTAATGCCCTTGCAAGTTACAACATTCATTTTGAGTTGTTTCATTTTTAGCCTTTAGGAAAAGTCTAAAATCTTCGAGTCAGCATCTGCATTAATTTATGCTGGCACTAAGTACTGCTTCAAAGACAATCCCGAAAAGGCAAAAACATTAATAATATCCCACGCCATTATAAATGACACGTCACTGTTAATTATTAGCTGATAGAAAATCATAATCAAATTTAAGGGACATGGATCTGTGTTTGAAACAACGAAAGTTCAACTTCTTGATTTTCAGATTATATATATATTTTAAAGAAACTTCAAATAGACAGATACTCATACTATACTACTCAGCTTCTTGACTTCTTGATTTTAGATTTTATATATATATATATATTTTAAAAAACTTCAGATATTCCTACTCAACTTCTTGATTTTGGATTTCAGCTTCGTCGGAAAAACATATAATATTTAATCACAGCCAAAAAGAATAAATGTTCTTGAATTTCACCAAGTTTTGTCGCATAGTAAGTTTGGCCCATTTGACACTTAAATTACCACAGGCCACGAGGCCCAATGTTTTGTTTATTTTTGTGTGATCTGTTGAGAAACCTCTGTTCTGTTGTCACTCATGGTTCAGTGGAACTACGGGAATAATAAGCAATTGATATTTTTGGTATTCCAATCTATACATGTTTAGTATGGATACTCAGTTGCTTACAGAATAGCAGATAGGTTCGAGTTTAATAAATTTATTATTCTCATATTATATATATTAGTATTTTAATAAACTACATATATACAAAATTTAGTGTACGGATATAAGGTTGCCAGTTGCAGTTGATGCGCTGCTTTTGTTTATTTAGTATGATATATTTCAAGCGTAAAATATTTGCTGTAAGTTAGAAAGAGCTCATGAAAACTTGTATATTGAATAAAATGAGAAAGAGACTTTTTAAAAGAAATAATAGTAAACAAACAATAACCATGACAAAGAGCACTTGATAAAAAGAAAAACAATGTAAAACGTAAACAATAAAAAGTGTGCGGCAATTAAAAATAAAAATGTATGTCGATCTGTGCAATTATATAATAAAAAAATACTCCAGTATAGATATTATTTACGAACTTTATTGTTTAATTTCAATGTATGTTCTCCGTACTTGATCTGATGGATCAGTACGGTGCACACAAATTCATAATCGTATTCAAATGACGAAAGTAACCTGGTGCTTGTCCATAAATTACACATCTTATTATAATGGTCCTTCTAAGTTCTAATCCTCGTGGAATATTATCTTCGTTTTTCTTTTTCGGTGGATGCAGAATACATCCTTTAGATTACTTTATCAGTATTAAACTACCAAAACAAATCGACTGATATATAAGCATACGAAGAAAGACATTAATTTTTCATAAATAATAAGATGGAAATATTTCCAAATTTATATAAAAAAATTCTGAAAGCTTTTAAATCACTTGATCAAAACTTAAAATTGAATAATCTTAAATTGTTTGATACTCCGTATATTGTTGAAAACAAAATTCGAAATTTCTAAAGTTTGCCGTCAAATGATATAAATAGACGTTTTATTAGTAAAGGTTATAACACTTACTATGACATGTACACCAAAAACGTACAATTTCAAAATTGAGCTAATCTGATTAGTAAACCAAACGGGACATGAAAACGTGTGGGACGCACGTTTCTTTTTTTTTCTTTTTTTTTTCAAATACTCACTAACCTTTATCGGGGGCCAAAAGACAGAAGCGTCTTGTTTACAGATATAATTTAATATCTTCCAATTCGATTGATTATATGAAAATTTAAATTCTCGATCAGCTGAAACAGTGATTATCGGCAATCCTCATGAGATCATTTGAGTAAAATATAAGAGAAAAGAAAAGAAAAGAAAGAAACTGGTATATATTTACAACATGTAGAAACTGAAGGTTGAAACTGAAAAAATCTGAGAAAATATCAATCGTCGATTTGGATTCTTTAAAAGCTACTCTGTAGTTTCAGGAACCAACTCATCGCCTGAGACCAACGAAGCGACGAGATCCTGTAGCTCATCGGACTCATTGAATCCCAATCGGAGCGTTTCCACCACGCGCTCAAACACGATGACGTGGCATGGGATATGAAGGACTCCTTTTTGAGCGTAACCGTATTCTTGAGCACATCGGTTGAGCAATCCAACGAAGATCGGATGGTTCAGGATCTCTGCGCTCACTACGAATCTCTCCATCTCTTCGCCGACGTACACTGGCACGTGACCGGCTGGGACGCTGTTGATTCTTCTCGCTGCGCAAATTGACCACGGCGGCGGCGCTTGGAGGCGATGGTGACCGCGGCGGTTACGAAAGGATGAGGAAGATCTGTGGAGGGAGAATTCGGAGGAAGAGTCGGCGACACGAGATAGGCGGCGGATGAGATGCTTCATTTTTTCCGCCGGCGGTGTTAGTAAAGAGAAATCAAATTCAAAATAAGAAAGAGAGAGTGAGAAAGAGAAATAAATATATAAAGAGAAAAGACATGAAAAGATTATGACCAGAGCATATAGAGGAGAGAGAGAGAGAGTACTTTGAAAGTACTTGCCATGTACAACCGCCCAGAAAATTTTCACTTCTATAAATTAATCCCATAAATTCAATAGTATAATAAGATACTGAAAGAACTTTAAAAACAAAACATTTACCATTTCAAGTTAAAAAAAAAAAAAAAAAATCTAAAACGCTCAGTAACTAATGATTTAGGTTATTGAAACTGCAGGTTTATCTAGTTGTATAAATTGCTAATTAAAGTCTTTGATGATAAACCTATCTCTTAAAAACATTTTACTGATATATTTTATGATTTATAATTTTGTATTGTCGTCGCATGGTGTATTAATATTAACAAATCAATTTAAATTGTATATTTGAGCTAGTGGAGTTTATACCAATCAATTGAAATAGTCCGTGATTTTGCTAAACATCAAAATCGAGTATGATTAACAAGTTGCTCTTACATCTGCGTGGTCAAATACGAAAAGAATTGGAAATGTTTTCAAAACCTCAATTATGTGGTTGGTGGTTAGGCAGACTTTATTCAATTTTATTTACATTAAATTTGAAGTTTTGTTCCTTTTGTAAGTAAATTGGTCAATACTATATTACAGATGGTTGGATGAAATCTCCACGGATAGTTTTATGTTCAACATTTTTAAGATTACACAGAGACCAATAAGTCAAAGCGATCAGTACAGAAATGCAATATTGATCGAGAAAAGCTGTCGATCATTTCAGACTGCTTCATTCATTGTCTCCTTCATACTCTTTTTCTGTTAAAACGAATTTTTATTTGTTTTATATTTCATCTGTCCGACAATATTTATAATTTCATCAACACTAGAAATGTATTTTGTGGTTTGTTTAAGTATTTTTAGCAGAATTTTTAAGTATTTTAAGAATTTCTTGCCTGCTAAACGCTAGTCGCGTGTTCCAAACATTCAATTTCGACTAAAAAAATAAGAACTCAAACAGTTTATTCTTTAATTTGGTTTTACGAACTCAAATACTCACAACTATATAAAAGACATTGAGGCATAAACAAAACATCGACAAAAATCGGAGTCACTAGACAAGTTGTTCACGACACTCTTGTCCCTTTCCGTTTTGGATATTACTTAAAAAAAATTATTTTGTTAAATAAAAGTTGATAAAATGTTTCATGAACCAGACGGCATGTTTACAGAAAAAAAAACAAAATGAGATACTTATTAATCCATCAACTGCATTTTTCCGGTAAAACTTTAAATTCTTTCCATATTTGTCTGTTTAAATACACACAAAAATTAATGGAGACAAAAAAGAGGATATTTTTAAAGAATGGATGGGTTAAAGTTCAATCCAAAGAGAGGAAATAGAGCAGCCAAGTCTCTTAAAATAAGATATAAACATATGAAGTTTTTTCAAATGACGTGTAAATTCATGTATTAAAGAGTGGTAGGTGGGTATCGTTGTACGGTCATTTATTCATATAGAGTGTGACCAACCAACCCTCTGCCTGTCCTTCTTTTTTTCTTACCCCAGTACGGAACCATCTTATACTATACTCCAACATTATTTGTAAGACATTAATATCAACTCTTTCTTATGTAAGATAATAAATAATTTATGTGAGGGCCTTTTGGTTCAGCCCTAAATAATTGCTATTTAGTTTGGGCCTTTACAAGAACGAAGGCTCATTCATTTTTTTTATCGGCCTCTGGCTTCAGTATTTAATAAAGCTTAAATTATACTAATAAACTACATATATAAATGTAGTTTAGCCTGTTTAGGCAATAAAAAAAAGTTACTGTTTCAATTAAGAAATTATGGTGGATCCAAATTTTGCGCCTGCTTTTTTTGGGAATACGATAAAGAAATTACCTATTTTAAAAACCAGCCTGTATAGGATCGAGTTTCTAATGCTAAGACGATACTATTATTAGTACGATATTTGATGAGTTATAATTAACTTTTCTGCGTTGACTGCCGTGGACTAATCAATATGAACAGTTACAATATTAAACCGAATAAAGCTCTTTCTCGTCCTAGTCGGCAACGTCAAGTGATTTCATTCCATATTCTACAAGAAGATGATAAAGGTAACACAAACACATCATTATGCTACAAGCTACTACGATCTAACCCAATTAAACCTTAGTCATAAAAATCAAATAATTAATTTAAGAAACCTATAATAGTGATAATTCTAGAACACAGCTTTTTGGCATCGTAATTAGTGTTACAATGACAAGTGTTCCAATGACAAGTACATAAAAATTTGACCCAGAAAGTTAAAAACAACATAAAGTACATAACAACACACAGTTAACTACAAAACATTAACAGCAATACCATTGATCACATATTCTAAGAAAACAGCAGAGAAAGTTACATTAAAATCGCCGAGGGCTTGTTGTGTATCAGCAAACGTCGAAATCGACGCTGTTCTGGGTTTGCCGTCTTGATTCCCAACTGAGGCATTCTGGAAAATAGCAAAGAATCGAAGAACGACAAAAATAATCAGAGTAAGAAGATAAAATAAGCGAGATGCGTTGAAGAACAAGTGATAAGCTGCAACTTGAAGACAATACATCTTTTTCAAGTGACAAAAGACATCTCCACAGAAGATGATATAAATATATGTCCATTTCTCTTCATCGAGATGTGTGTATATATAATATACGTGTGTGTGTATGTACGCGTGTACCGATGTATACGCACACAAACATACTCGATACCACTCTGGTCCGGACAAAGCAATAAATGCCATACCAGGCGATAATATATGAACGAAGTGAAGCTGTCACTCTTGTACATTAAGTCGTTTAAATGATTAAATGTAAACCGGGAAAAAACCGGTTCTGTGTTTGTACATTTAAGGAAATTAGATATACATACGTAGATACGAAATTGGTATGTAATTAAACACGTGTGTGGTGATTCTGCTCAACTGCATAGATGTGACATCTCAACTCGTAACCAGAAAAATGTTGAAACCTTTTATTATTGCAATTCTAATAAGCCAGTACTAGTAGGCCAATTTGGAATATTTTAATAATAACACATAATAAATGCAAATTCACGTCACAATTTGTCAATTTTGTTGAAATGTAGGACCAAAAAGGCACTAACATTTTAATATATTTTTCTCTGTTGTTTAGAATTTAAATACTAGTTTAATTTTGAGAATCTTTTTCAAAAAGAGTTTTTCTTTGGTTTGGAGGGAAAAAGTAACCAAAAGTGTATTCTTAAAATTCGAAAAAAAAAAAAATTCAAAATAGAGACAAGAAAAAGATAGATAGCCAATGAGAAAATGACAAGTGTAAAGCTTTTTCTCTTTTACTCGCTTCTGCAACAACTACAGGCAATCGGACAACCTCAGAGCTAAAAGCCCTAATCTTCTCGAAATTCGTGGGTTCAATTTCTGACCTTAGAAGGCACAGCGTTATCTCCGGTGAAATTGTCCGGCTTCGAAGGGGCCGAGATAAAAGACGTTAGGGAGATTCTAGTGGTGGAGGAATGGGAGACGACCATTCGCTAGATTTCGAACTTCCCGAAGAGGTTCTGTCGGTGATTCCGATGGACCCTTTCGAGCAGCTGGATCTCGCTAGGAAGATCACTTCGATGGCGATAGCTTCAAGGGTTTCGAGTCTGGACTCTGAAGTAGTGGAATTGAGACAGAAGCTTGTGGATAAGGAAAGTGTTGTGCGTGAGCTCGAGGAGAAGTCTTCTCGTCTGGAGAGAGACTGCCGCGAGGCTGATTCGAGATTGAAGGTCGTCCTCGAAGACAATGTGAGTTAGCAATTTGATTTTAAGGTTCTGTTACTTATGCATTTTTAGATTCCGAAATCTCGCTAGTATTGGCTAGTTTTGTTTGCTGAGATAGTTGCTTGTCAATAGAGAGGGCTTTAGTGGTATGACTACATTCAGGATTTTCTATTGTGTTGTTACACAGGTGTTTGTAATGGAATTTGGTGCTTTCGTTGATGTTCATAATGCTCAAGTATTGACCTTAGTTTCTTGAAATGGTAGATATGTAGTTTTATGTATTCAGCTATGGTCTGTATTTTGAGATTCATGCTCTTGCCTAAATCAGTGAATGAACATATTTTCTCAAGAATCAAATTATTCAGTACCATGCTTTCTTTGTTGCCTCTGCTCTGTAAGACAGTAACCATGGCTTCTTTTTTCTTTTTCCTTCTGCTGAAGATGAACCTGACAAAGGAGAAGGATTCACTGGCAATGGCTGTTAATAAACTCACCCGTGATTTGGCTAAGGTGATAATTTTGTTGCTTTTCTGATGCTTTATGTTTTATTTTGCATCAGTAGAGAGTTTCAAAACATATAATTTGGGGGAAGAAAACAGCTGATGTTTACATTTCTAGTTGGAGACATTCAAGCGGCAGTTAATCAAATCCCTAAGCGACGAGAGTGGACCAGTAAGATATTCAAGCGTTTCTTGTTTTCTGTGTGTTTTAGTGCACTCCAACAAGGGCCTATGGTTTTGCCTGCATTTCTCTATATATCTTACACGCTTCTGGTCTCTGATTCAAGAGAATGTAAGTTTGCTTCTTCTCCATTTGTTATTATTACAGCATACAGAACCTGTTGATATTAGGACATGCGACCAGCCAGTTCCTGGATCATACCCAGGTAAAGGTACTATGCTACTGTATCCAGTTCCCGATAAATATTTATCTTGTTTAATGGTCTATCTGTGAGCTTATTTAATTTTCAACCATGCAGATGAAAGGATCAATGCACGCTCAGTAAATCACCCTTACAGTGGACTTTCAGATGTGAACAATTCAGTTGTCGAAGGTAACATTTAATACAACCTCCAATAGTAAGTTAGTAATTGCTCAGTGTTTTGCATTTTTTATCTCTATGCTGCAACTAAGAACACATGAGTTTTTGCTCTGCAGCTTCAAAATACACCGGAAACAAATTTTCAATGACACCATACATCTCACCTCGTCTTACCCCAACTGCAACACCAAAGATTATCTCCACAAGTGTATCCCCTCGAGGCTATTCTGCAGTGAGTTCTCCTAAAAGAACATCAGGTGCAGTTTCTCCCACAAAGTCAACACTCTGGTGCCCTTCTAGTCAGCAATCATCAGCTGCAAATTCTCCACCTCGCAACCGCACACTCCCAGGTTCATTGGATCTTAAAATTTGTTACTCGTATAAATTGATAAAAGCTTAATTATATGATTCTCATAGATACAATGTATACAACTATTTTTGCAGCTCGTACACCTCGGATGGATGGTAAAGAATTTTTCAGGCAAGCAAGGTGAGACATTTCTTCAGTTCTTGTCTTAGTGTTGTTTGTTTAATTAACAACAAAGTTTCAAACTGTTGATTATTTTTCATCCATCATTCTCAGGAGCCGACTATCCTATGAACAATTCAGTTCCTTCTTAGCTAACATCAAGGAGCTCAATGCCCAGAAGCAAACCCGAGAGGTAAAAAAACGTGCTTCGTGCGTCAATTTTTTTTTTTCATTCTGTATCTCCAGATTACGGGCTCAAAAAAATTGATGGTTTTGACAGGAAACTCTGAGGAAAGCAGATGAAATATTTGGGGAAGATAACAAAGATCTCTACTTATCTTTTCAAGGTCTCCTTAACAGAAACATGCGTTAAAGTCTTCTTGATTCCCGACCAGTGTGATAGAATCACAATCATTTGTAGTATGTGTATTCTCTCGATGAGATCTAGTGACAAGCAAAGTGTTTGTTTTTTCACTTCACAAAAGGAAAATGAAATATCTCGCTTTGGATACTTGCTGTGTTCTCTCTTGTAATATCTCGCCTTGGTGGTCTTACATGCATTTTGCTAGTAATTGGCTTTCAGTTAAGCTTTATGTAAACTGAAGCGTATAAATGACATATACGGCAATGTTTTACATTAATACGCCTCTGTCTTTCCTTTTTAACTTAACATTATTTGCAAAAAGGAAAAAAAAAAACTAAAAGAAGGCAAACAGAAGTAACGCTTATAATTTAGTTGCCACTTGCTACTATAGACAACTACTTTCGTTTAAGTTATACACACCTTATCATTTATTTATTTTTAATATTGCAAAGGTATAGGGCTAATTAAAGCTACCAAAGGGACTCTCCGGTACCATAATCGCACACAAAAGCCATGTCGACGCCACTGGAGAATTCTTTGTTCGTCGGAAAAGTAATGGCACTTGCCGTATATGGTGGAGGTTTGGTGTCAATACGGCGGAGCATCCTCATATGAATCAACTCGGCCTGAGCAAAAGCGAGCTGAGTTTGGAGAGTCTCGAGTTGTCTGTGTAATGACGAAATCGTCCCTACACATCCGTACACAGGATCTTGCACCCTCGCGTTGGCCTCGTACACTATCGAATTCACGGCGTCGCTCCGGTGGTTCTCCGACAGCTCCTACGAACATTAAATTAATGTACTTAGGAGGATATTCATTACATTTTACTTCTGTTATATTTAAAGACTTGAATATAACTCTCCGACTTATCTTAGGATGTTTAGTGAATTTTTAGGGTCTATCTATATTTTATGTTGATCACAGGGGCGGACATCTGTTAAGGGAGGGGCAGTTGCCCCTATAAATTTTAGTGGTGTATTTTTTAAAAAGAATTTTGATTATCTCCTGTTATTTAGGTATTTTTATTTATTTGTCCCTGTAAAAAAATAAAATAAGTTTTAGATCCCTCACTTGATCGACATATTTCGAAATAACGAAGTGATATTGCACTTCGATAAGGTTTTACTAAAATTATTCATTTGGGTAGTTGGAAATATAATATAAGAAAGCTATGTTTGTTATTTAGGGTTTAGTTCTTTTGAGAATGCTGTTTTTTTTTTTAAATTTTTTTTTGATGACGACTGATATGATATTTTTACGTCATTTTTAAATACGAATGATGCGTTTGTATGTTTGTAATGATTCTGTAAATGATTTCATATCATATCATATTAATTAACAGTAGAAGATAGTGAGTCGTCCCTATTAGACATGGACAAAGTATTCACGCGTCATAAATTAGTCATAAGATAACAAATAAAAGGAAATAATGTCATGATTCTGCCTTTAAAGTAACATGCAATATAGACTTGTTAATAGAAACTAGAAAGTGACTTCCTACACTATTCTTATACGCGGTTTCGATACTTTCCAAAGATAAAAAAATATAGTCAAAGGTAAATCCCATTGACAAGATCGGAAGCATATATATATATATATAACACCTAATTATTTTAAACGTTAGACTTCAAGAAAACTAGTTGAAGAGTTTTTTTTAACAAGCATGTATGATTATCCGAAATTCCATTAACTCTTCAGTGATACTATATAAACTGCTTTATTTTCTTTATATAGCTTACATGCTATTATAATATTTAAACTGCGAGTTAAAACTTAAATGATGAGACAATTACAGCAAGAAGAAGAAATTAACCATAAGTTTACAAGCCTTACCGCCTTGGTGTCAATTTTTATACGTAAATGTTTCCTACTTATGTTCATCTATATTTCCAGTCATAAATACAACATCAAAAATAACAAAAAGCGGCTAAAATAAAAACAAAGAGAGAAGTGAATTTTCACCTGTAACATCTTATTGACATTACTAGCACCAAAAATCTTGTGGACAATGGCAAACTTGTAAGGCTCTTTTGCCGGAAAATATGGAGCAAAGACACAATCTTTAACACATTTTCTTCGGAGAAGCTTACACGCGGCGCAAGGAGACACTGCTCTACCGTGTCTGTGACCCTTTTGTCTCATTTAGAAAAAGAGTTTTTGAGACTTGAAAGTAATCAAGAAGAGAAGAAGACTTTCAAAATCAGTGTACGATTTTGTTTATGTAGAGAAGAAGAGAGAAAGTGAGACTCAAATCTTCTTGTGGGTCCAACACAAAAGTAATAAGTCATTAGATTTGCTTTCTTTGGACTAAAAAATCCCGTCGCTATTTCTTAAGATTTCCTTGGCCCACCTATAAATTCTCATGGTTTTTGTTCATCTATATACATATGTAGAAAATAGAAATAGGGGTTTTGTAAACTTCATTGAATACCATACATGTAGTTTTCTGTAGTTTCTTGCAAGTTGAAGCAACATTGCTTCTCTAGTTTCTTCTTGTCTAGGTCGGCTGTGGGATTCTTCTTGGTGAATCAAGATCTAGTTTTCTTATGATCATACGATATCGTTTTGATATTAAATTTCCCATGCTGTATTTGCTGATATTAGTTGCGAGGCCGTCAGCAAAATTAATTTGATTATGTAACACATCTATTAATTAATCAAGGAGAAACGTACACCAATTAATTTTTAATTAGTATATATTTTAATGTCATTTACAAATTGTAAACCGAACACAAAACAAAAATCTCCATTCTTGCAATTATGTAACGTAAACAAGAAGTTCGGAAAAAACGTACAAATGATCATAGATACTAAACGAAAGATCTTTGAATGATATATTAATCATCCACAGTCACGTAATTAATAGTTGGTTGTTTTTGGTCGGTTGGTATAACTTCTACCCATTAGATGCTGAAACACTTTGAAAACGATTATAATCATTGGAAAATATTTTAGTAAATGGAAATAGGCTTTTTTCATTTACGTTTTTGGGTGTTATACATATGTAGTTAATTTTCTTATTTATCTATAATGAGTCAAATTTCCAACTTATGGCAGAAATAAATTCTGTTACTCAAATTTCTAAATTAGAAATGGAGTTGAATAATTTATTTATAAATATCGTGATATAGATGCTCATTTTCACGATAGCTTAGTTTCGACTTGAAGGAACTTGAATAGAGAAAAGTAGTTGTTGTTGGCAACAATATAGAAAGCTAGAAACTAGGTTTTAAAGAAGAAAAAAACACACTCAAGATGGGAAATAAATAAATACGATAACATGTGCTGAAAAAAGTATTGGGGGTCAATTCGCCAAGACTATCGTTCAAGAGATAACTTAATGGGCTTTATTTGTTGAAAAACAAGTTAATGGGCTTTTCAATAAAAAAAAGTTACCAAATAAGACTCAAAAACTTGCGAATTTGGTCTGTTTGAGAGGGATTAACATGAAGAACATAACTTGCAGAATAAATGTGATTCTTGGAACAAGTCTCAATGAGTTGAAGAGAAAATTAAGACAAATGATTAATGGAGAAGAAGTATTGAGATGTTTTACTTTTTTAATAGACGGATGAGTAGTTAGGGGTTTAACAACTTCTCCGTTTTAAAAAGACTTAACTAATTTTCAAATAATTAAATAGTTTTGAACCAAAAAGACATTATTCTAAATAAAAGTATTTTCGTTTATTTGAAGAAAGGAAAATGTATTTAATTTAAAAAACTTGTAAGATAATCAGAGAAAGAGAACATTTTTATTCATTCGTTTCATCGGAAGAGATACCACTATGGAAGAAGCATTTATTAAGGAATTCGGAGATTATCATGGATACCCAGATGCTCCCAAGAACATCACTGAGATCCGAGATACTGAATTCAAGAGATTGGATAATGGTCTTTTTTTTTGTTTCCTTAAATTATGAATACTCGGATCTCAATCAAGCTCTAAACTTTATCTTTTATGCTGAAATTTTCTAATAAAAAACTATTGGGTTAGTGGAGGAACAGCTGCCTACTTGAGAGATTTTAAGTGAATTATATTTGAGTTCGATCAATACTTAGTGATCTTATGTTAATGTTCCTTAATAGTGATTTAGATAGTCAAAGTGACATTAGTTTAGCGACCAGTGACCTTATAGGAGATGCTCGACATCAGGTAATACAAACATCCTTAGCATTTCTTGAACTGATATCTGTGGAATATGGAACAAACAGCAAAGAAGACACTGCGAGGAACTATAAAAAAAGCTCCAAGAAAGCATTGGAAGGAAACTGTAGGATCATCTTTAGCCTTTTACTAAAGCTCTCTTGTAAGGTTATACCCGAGTAGTACATGTAACTGTACCAGCATTTTGAATAAGACTAGAAACGGGACTTAGTTTTCCTATAATCTCTCTGAATGTGCGTGCTCTTCAAAAAGCATATCGAAAGGATTAGTTCCTTTGCAGATAACATCTTGGATTCGCAGATACTGTAAGCAACTAACTCGGTCGGTATATGGCTTAATGAGCTTTCATCTTGAACTACTCGGTTTAGTTACTATTATAGTAGTAATTATTCATATTTTGTAAAACAGACAAGGGTAGAAGAAAAAGAAATCGTGATAAATGAATGATTTTCGTTGGTACAAAACAGCGTCGTTTTGTTTAAATAAATAAAAGACACGTGCCTTTACTTGCCTTGGTCTTCTCCATTACAGCGATAATAAGTATTCTTTTGGAGCACCAGACTCTGAGGTACATATTCTATCTGATCTGCTTCAATGATTTTTCCTTCTTTTCTTCTTCTTGGTCTCTGATTACACCTCATCGGTTCTCATATTTTCAGCATTTTCGTTGCCTTATTGGTATATCTCTTTGAAGTTTAGGCTCTCAATTTGATTTACGTTCTTAGTGTTGTATAATCTGATCGAATCTGAAAATCTTATAATTAGATTATGAAAGAATCTGGATATTGTAGGATTTTCACAGCAAGTTCGATCGTTGATAAAGAGGTTCTCTATAGTCTTTCAAGTAGGAATTATAGAAGGTTTTTTTTTCTCTTCTTTTCTTTTTGATATGTGAGAATCTCTTTCTCAGGAATCATCACTTCCTTTAACATTCTTTAATCATAGTTTTATTTTTGTGCTTTCTATTGTCTGATTCATAGCTTTTATATGTAGAGCTCGTTTAAGGTTTCTATCGTTCTTTGTTTTTTTAAGGCTTGCATAGTTATCACTCAGTGCGTCCACTTCAACTTAATTCTCAGATGGCATTACACTTTTGGAACGCCCTGTTTCTAGTCTTTCCTGCCCTTTTCAGTATTTCAGATGCTAGTGCTGGCGATGCCGATCCTAATTACAGGTGTTTCTATTTTCACTTTCTCTAGGATTCACACACAGTTGACTTTGCTACGTTACATTCTATGTTCTCAACACAGCTTGTTTCTTATATTGTGTTTTTAGCGTCAACTTAGTTTTAGTAAGTGAGTCATGGAGATTATAAGTATCTGGAATTTTTGTTATCAGGGCATGTGTTTCAGAATGTGAGGTAAGTGGTTGTGTTGGACAATACTGTTTTCCTCAGTGCAATTCTTCATCCATTGCTAGTCCATGGTACATACAAGAACCTCTCTATTTACAATGGAAAATATGGGGTTGTCAAGGTGATTGCCGTTATCAATGTATGGTTAATAGAGAGAGAGAACGGGATACTCTCGGTCTACTTCCTGTCAAATACCATGGTAAATGGCCCTTCAAGCGTGTCCTTGGAATTCAGGTTTGTTTTTTTTTATTCAACCACTTCTGTATTATGGTTTGTTTCTATGTATTTATTAGATGGAGCATCAAGTTTGACTTACCTTGTTCTTTGCTAGGAGCCTGCTTCTGTTGCTTTCTCTGTGCTCAACTTAGCGATGCATTTCCGTGGTTGGCTTTCCTTTTACATCACACTGTACTATAAGCTGCCTCTGAAACAAGATAGGACAGCGTTCTATGAATATGTCGGTTTGTGGCATATCTACGGTCTATTGTCCATGAACTCTTGGTTCTGGAGTGCTGTTTTCCACAGCCGGTTGGTCATCTACACATATCATCCACAATCTGCTTCGTATATCACATGATTTTTGGGTAATCCGTCTCCATATTTCTCAGGGATGTTGACCTCACTGAGAGGTTGGACTACTCATCCGCTGTAGCCGTTCTGGGATTCTCACTCATCTTATCCATCTTAAGAACCTTTAATGTTCGGGTCGAGGCTGCAAGGGTCATGGTTTCTGCTCCAATACTAGCTTTTGTAACCACCCACATATTATACATCAACTTCTACAAACTCGACTATGGTACACCAAAAAATCTTCCCCCTATCTGAAACTGAGTCAATATATTTTGGTGAATTCACCGGTTTTGAATGTTGTATACAGGTTGGAACATGATTGTGTGTGTGGCAATGGGAGTCACTCAGCTTCTCCTATGGGCAAGATGGGCCGCTGTCTCGAGGCATCCTTCTAATTGGAAACTATGGGTTGTTGTGATAGCCGGAGGGTTAGCCATGCTTCTAGAGATATATGATTTTCCTCCATTTGAAGGCTACTTCGATGCTCATTCAATCTGGCACGCCGCCACAATCCCCCTAACCATTCTCTGGTGGAGCTTCATTAAAGACGATGCCGAGTTCAGAACTGCCAGCCTCCTCAAGAAAACTAAGACAAAAGCTAAGTGAGTCTCTTTGCTAATTTTCAGAAGGATTTTGTTCTACCACAAAAATTTGCAAGCACCGGGGAAATACAAAAGGTGGAAATGGATTCAAACATCACGAATATTTGTTTAAAGCTGGCTGGTCTGTGGTTTATTTAGTGACAGATTCAGAGGTTTGTTCAGTTTTTTTTTTCTTCTGAATGTTTAAACATGAACTTGCTATGAGCCTTTCTGAAAATTTTCTTGGCCTCACTTTTGGTAAGCTGAGTTTTTGTTATTTATATACAGACTCCTACCAAAATATTTTGGAATTAGACTTTTGTAAATATTTTGAGACAAATATTGTGATCTATATGATTGTGTAAATAGAAATTTGTATTACAAAGGAAGTTGTGAAAAACTCTCAAGCCCACCAGTTTTGAGTTTTTTTTTTCATCAATCCGCTATTTGAGACACGACCTGCAAGGATAAGACATCTTATGAGAAATAGCACAAAAAAGTATGTGTATCTTTGCGACAGAGAGATAGAGAAAGAGAGAGAGAGAGAGAGATAGAGAGCTGAAGGATTTTGCCTGAGTAATCAAAGGTTTTGCACAATCTTCCCGCTCTGTAGCCCATCTACCCGAAGAACCAGTCTCCATTGCACCCGCTTTAAGCGACATTAGTGCATCACAGTTCCTGGGAAACCCTTGAAGAGAATCTGTTCAGAGAAATAGAACAAAAGAACATTACTGGTGTTGACATGATGAAAAAGTGTCTTTAAAAGAAAGACAGATTACTTACCAATAACTGATCTGCTAATTCTGATGAAGATGAAAACAAGAGTCCGTTCTTCCCATCTTTAACGAGTTCTTGAATGCTTCAACATTTTAAGGTTTAATAGTTTTAGTCTTTGTACTTGAAAGTATTGAAAGTCACTGATAATTTACCATGAGTAGGAAACTGAGCAAAGTGGGAGGCCACATCCAAACATATCAACAACCTGAAACGCCAAACATCTGTAACAAGTTGACACATTGGAAAATGAAGTCTCAAATCTTAACCTTATTAGCACATATGAGCTCTAATAATAATGGAGTTGCCTTCATGGGAAGGTCTAAGCCAGATGAGGAAGTGTGTAAGCAAACACCGAGATCTGCAGAACCTAACAGCAATGGGTAATCTTCAGCTGTGAGCCACATTGTACGGAATGCTACATGTCTAAGGTTTAATCGTTTGATTTTCTCCTCGTACTTTTCTTTTTCAGGTCCTTGACCTTCATGGACATTATTGATAGCTCATGATCATGATCAAAAACAGAAACAGCGAATACTGTTAGGTTCGGTTCTAAACAAGAATGAAACCATCTTTACCCGATATGATGAATAACAAATTGGGATAAAGGTGTTGCTCTTCTGAAATTTCGGCTGTATCACTTCCTTTTGATCTTGCAGCAACACGCAGATCATACACCACTGCTGCTTCCAATAGAATACCAAAATTTTCATCAGGGGTCCTGAAAAGTTCATCTTATAGGATTCAGTGTCATGAAAGGATAATGCTACAAAAGTAGAGTGAAGAAAGAATGAAAATGTGTCGTCACCAGCTTGTACTGCTCACAACAAGAGCTGGTCTGTTTTGCTTCAGCGAGATGTCAGCATTAATTTTGGTAGTAAAAAGAGTATCATTATGCTCTTGATTCTCCAACTCTATAAATGAAAAGATTCACATCAGAATGAAATAATTGGGCTCATGAGTTACAAAGCCCATATTCTATAATTCTCTTCTCAAGGATTCCTTAATGAGTCACGTGTATGTCACATGTGTGTTTACCGGCAGGAGAGAAATTTCTGGTTCACGGCGACGGCGACGGCGAATATACAATTCGTTCTTTTAGTTTGCGATTGCGAGACGGAGACGCTAATGAATCCGAATTGCGGATCTTCAATTTCATTAATTTGATGATATAGTAAATTTCAGATTTTGGGCTTTGAGGAGAAGTGGTAGCTCGTACTCTGGTGGAATTTTTGGAAGTAGCCATTAAAATGATTGTTTTTCTCAAAGGTATTTACCCGTCTGGTGAGTAAAGCATTGAGGAATGTGTTTAAATTGGTTTAAGTTGATTTACATCTTTCAGTGGTTTTGATCATATTGCGCTGCTTCTGTTGAAGAGGGTCAATTGGAATTTGCGCTTAGGTCCTTCTCGTCTCAAAATCCCTTGTCAAGCCTTAGTAAATACATCTATAGCTCCACCCTTTTACTTCCTATATGCCATATAATCTCTTCTTATATAAAATTTTATATGTTTCAAGGCTTTTATTTATTCCCACTCAAAACAGATTATATAAAATTGTTGATATTATTTTGAGTTTGGTTTTATCTACGAGTCGATGACTGCAGTGGCGGAGTCAGTATAACCATTGTTTTATTTATTACATTTCCCAATTATTCTGTTTAATAAAGGAAATTAAATCATCACTTAAATATGGATCACCCATGTAATTTTGTAATGCATAATATTTATCCACAGTGACAACAACTACAACATATAAAATCAAAACTAACTTCAAAACCCGATAAACCAAATGATGTAAAATTTACTTCTTACAGAGGTAATAATTTAGGGTTTTTTTTCCAACAATTTAGGTTTTTCTCATATCTTGCGGATAGGAAGAAGAAGAGACAAGGGATTTTTTTTTTTTTGCTGTTTTGTTAATTAATTATTAGAAATTAGGAATATTATTTAGGTCTTGTTTATTACCCCATGTAAATTACCGAAAGTTATATTAACAGGGATTAAATTTTAAAGGTATTAGGCATTTCGTTTAAAAGTAAATTTCTATTGAGTCAACGGGGTCAACATATATATATATATAAAGCTTAACTGAGTTCATTATTTTAGAAATGAGGTATTGGGCTTTTCGTTTTAAAAGTAATTTTCTATTGAGTCAACGGGTCAACATATACGTTTAAGTGAGTTAATTATTATAGAAATGAATCAATTAGTAGGTGTCAGCTGACTCCACTACCCATGTGGTGCCTCCGCCCGTGGATTTTTTTTGTTCTTCTTCACCGTGCTGCTAAACTGATCATCAATTCGCAATTAGAAAATGGAGATTATCCTCAAACAATATCGAAACAATATTCATGAAGAACTGTTTTATGTTTAGATTATTTCTCAAACAATATCGAAAACATATGAGTCCAAGGAATGTTATATGTTTAGATTATCAAAGCATTTAATGTGGGTGCAGGAAATGACAGGAGTATTCATGAAGAACTGTTTTCTAAACTACGTAACCTACAGAAACATCTTCCCCAAATGGGTTCTTTCAGAGTACCGTAAAGTTATTAGCTTTCCAGCTCCCTGAGATTCATAATTCATCCATAAATTTTATTTCTTTTATTTGAGTTGTACTTTTGAGTTGTGACAATCTTGAGAACTCTACTTCGTGAGCCGCTTATTCTTACTTTCCGATAATAGACAATCTTTTCCTTATCGACGTGAGTTTGAGAAGCATATTTCAGTTTATATTTATTCATTGTTCAGTAGGCAGTACAACAAGACATGCTACAGAAATCTAGCTTGCCGTCAATTTGTTCTTGTGCAGCTGAGGCCCTTCTCTACTATTTCTGTTTCTCTTACTATTAAGAACCTTCAATGAAAAATATCTTCCAATCAGTTTAGTTTATTTAAAAAATAAAAAATGGGTGGAGGAGCCACTCCTCGAGAAGCCTGAATAGTATAATTTAGATTCTTTTAAAAGAACAAGAAGAAGTCATATCACTGCGCACAAAAGAAGGTTAAAACATCCGACACTAGGAAAACTACAAAAGCCACAACTTTCATTTGAAGGTCACTGGTAAACATTTTATCCGTTACACGAAAAGAGGCCGAGACACAGAAAGGGGAGATAGAGACAAGTATTTGTTTTCTTATGTTTTGCGAGGTGGGGGTGAACTGCTGCTGCTGCTGTTACTGATGCTCCTTTTTCCTCTCAGTGGCCTAAACATTATCCAACAACAACCCATTTTCTTATTAGATTTAAAACAATAACACTTACAATACCATTATCTGTCTTTGTTTCATTACAATCTCATAACCCATTAGATCCAAGATAACCAAAACTGTTATGTGCTGCACCTACTGCCATATCACACGTGTGACAATATATATTATGCTTCAGATGTTCAAAATGAGTGTTTATTGCAGATGTTAATGGTATGTCTATAATCACGACTTGGGAGTAAGTTAACCTTTACCACATATAACTTAACAGAGAAGCTCTTTAAACTACTGCATGCTATAGACTGAGATCTCTCCAGTTTAAGAGAAGGGCTAGTGTCAAGACAGATAAAGTGTTTTACCTTCTAGGACTGCGGCTCCTTGAAATCTTCCTAGGAATCTGTAAGTTTTAATAATGGACACAGGATTGAAAGTCAAACAAACATAACTCAATAATGCATAAACCTTTTTTTATAGCTAGAAAGGGATCTGCAACAAGCTCTTACCCTTCTGGGACTTGGCGAGCTAGAGTACGAAGACGACCTCCCTCTTCTCCCAGCTGGACCTCGTCCCCTGCATATAATTAAATACACAATTACACCCAAAAAAAATTCCACATATACATTTATATAACTCGAGTCATATTTGGTATTATGTCTTTAGGAACTGGTATGTCAAAAAACCCAAGGATATGACAACGTAAGGTCCTATACTTTATGAATTATGCAAGACTTTAAACATGTTATCAATCTTATATCATATATGTACTATCTTAGCTGTGCATCTGCAACAAAATAACAACCAGGAGATACAAAAATTAATCATAGCATAATTTTTAATGAATTAAATCATACCTGCGGGGTGAGATGGACCTTGAACGAGAGCGACCAGGTCTACGAATTGGGGATCGGCTACGCCTACGGATTGGAGATCTTCTGGGAGGACTGCGTACTCTCCTTGGAGGTGACCTGAAACATGCCCAATACAAAACATATATAAACTGACACATATTTCCGTGTCTAATTTACTGAGTACGTAGTCTATAAAGCTGTAATTCCTATCCTCCAATTACTAGAGGCATAACTCGGATACCACATAGACTTACCTTCGCCTTAGAGGAGGAGGAGACCGTCTTCGAACAGGACTGCCACGGTTTCTTCTCGGGGAGCCCCTGTTGACAGATAAAAGGTCAGCTATTGCTTCTGAAAACACCACACGAACAGATGGTGCAACATCTAACCCTGGAGGCGATCTATACCGTCTTGGAGGGGGAGAAGTTGGAGAACGGCCTCTAGATGGCGATGCTGGCCTGCGCCTAGGTGGTGTATCACCACGACGGCGGATAGGAGAGCCCAGCCTCCGACGAGGGGGAGAATCAGGTAATCTCCTAGGTGATGCGCCTCTCCTCGGAAGAGGAGAACGCCTTCTTGGAGAGAGTACCATTTTCCGTTGTGGAGAAGCTAGGCACATATATTGATGATGATCATTGAGACAATATACCACGTAGACTATAATAATTATAAATAACCAAAATATAAAACATAGACATACTCTCTCTTGGGCGCCTGGGCCCATCTTTCTCAATGTCAGCACCAGCATTATCAGATTTTGGAGCATCTCTTTTTGGTGCACTTAACACAGGTTTAGGGGGTTCAGATACTTTCTGACGAGGTGGTAGTGTGAAACTTGCTTTAACAACATTTCCATCAACTTGGCCCTACGTTAAGTAAACAAAGAAAAGCAAGTATAAATCTTCTCAGTCAATTTATGAGTAAAAACATAGTGCATTTCATATTTGAAACAAGACATACACCATCCATGAACAGCTGCGCTTTTTCAGCATCAGCTCTTGCCTTGAACTCAACATAAGCAGATCCTCTTGGAAGATTAACCTGTGAATATTCAAAGGAACTATGATCAAATTTCTTAACAAGTGATGCCAGTAAGAAAGAGACAGTGACAAAGTAGAAACTTACAGCTCGATCTATCACAAGTTCAACGTGTACAACTTCGCCAAAGTTGCCTAAAAAACAAAAATAAGCCTAGTCAAGACAACCATAACGGAAGTGTTGAACCATGGGCTTAATGACCTAAATACTACTGATCACAGTTGAGGCATAGAGTACCGGTGCACTCAATTAACATGTATTAAAGTCAGAACATGTAGAAGAAATATGTAAGACCAATCAACATACCAAATATTTCTTTCAGATGGCCTTCATTCACATTTCTGCTAAGATGATTAATGTAGAGAACAAGAGATTCTTCAATAGGGGTAGCTTTCCTGAAAGCATAATTCGATTGTAAGGTCAGCAAAAGTGAGGATTTGGAAAAAGTATAAACAATGAGACTTTCAAGCAGAGATACTAACGCAAAAGAAAACACACAAAAATATTGAATACGTATCATATAAAATGGTAACACCATTTTCTAACGTATTCGTTTTTCCAACTAGCACGCAAAATTCAGCTAATACACATAGACATCCTGAATTAGATTATATGGAAGAGAAAGGAGTTTGGAGATTACTTAGAAGGTGAGGAGGCTCCTTTAGATTGTGGAGGAGGAGGAGAGCGACCTCGCCTAGCTGGGCTGCAGAAGATATATCAGAACATCAAGTCAAAATAAGATATCACCCATTAACATATGTTAAATGCAATAGGCTCCATTCTTACAGTTCTTAATTATAGCTAAAGAAATCAGTTACACACTTATTTCCACGACGAACCAAGAAGAATGAAAGCCAAATTACCAAATTCAATTCGAAAAACGAGACGAATTGGTGCTAACTGAAAGAAGCCATAACCTTTTTCCACGAGGTGGAGGACTGCGACTCCCAGAACTGACACTCCGCGAAGGAGATGAAGATGAAGAGACCGATCTAGAACGGGACCGGGAGCGCGAAAGAGACCTCGAGCGGGAACGAGATCTGGAACTAGACCGAGATGAAGACCCAGAAGCGGAAGGGGAACGACGGCCACAACTTGGTTTCGCCATTGGCGATATCGAGAAAATTGCGATGCACAAGCGAAAGAGAAACCTTGCTTCAAAACCCTAGCTGATAAAAACAAGCCGCGAGATACGTGGCATGTTTTTATTTGCTCGATGGTGAATTAATGGATTTTGTTAACATTAAAATTAAAAAAGGAACTAATGGAATTTATATATTTTGAGCTGTTTCTAAAGACACAAAATTAGCTATAAAGCCATGCAAGTTTTATATTCCTATTAAAAATATGATGGTCGGTTGTGCAATTTAAAAAAGTAGTGTGCTAAATAAATAAAGATTTTAATAAAGGAAAGATGATGAAAATCCTTTTCAATATATACAGTATATATAAAAGCTGGCAACCGCCCAACCCCGCACCACCTCATCATTTTCTTAATAAGGAATTAAAAAAAAAAAAAATCTTTTATTTTATTTTGTGAGAAAAGAAATATCACAAAAACTCTCCAATCTCTCGCAATCTTCTCATCTAGGCTTCTTCTTCTTCTCCGTCCCTGAAGACCATCTTATTCTGCTTTCCAGATTCAGAACAAGCTTCGTTTCCGTTGATGGAGATTCCATCGTGAACCGATTTTCACAATTCTACCACATTTAGCGATTTAGGATTTCGAAAGTTGAATTCGTCTGGGGTTTGGTTTTCTCCGAGCTAGCAGCAGCAACTCTTGTTTTTGGTTTCTTATTTTTTTCTGATCTGCATATTTCTGATTTTCAATCGATTCCGAGTTTTGAAGAAAGCTAAGAAGTGATTATAAGACTTCATTGGGGGGGGGGGGGGGGGGGTTCTCTGGGGATTATCTTTATTGAATTTTAGTTAAGTTAGAGATTACCATCGGTTTTGGCAGTGGGAGTAGTGTTACAGAGTCTTCTATATCCATGGATCTTAAGCAAACTCGAGATAATTCTACAGGTTTGATTATATTTTTTTTTTTTTTTGGGATGTCAATCTAGTTTGTGGTCTTGCTCTTCAATTGTTTAGAACTAGATTCATTGCTCCTTAGCGACAGTTCTATGGCTGGCTCTATTTTACTAACTAGTTCTCTCGTGAATTTGAAATCTACTATCATTGTTAATCTTAGCGAGAAATTTATTGAATTTAGCATTGGTCTTGCGTATTTGGAATGCTTTAGGAATTATTATCTTTATCTTATTCATTGCATACTCTATGGAACTCTCTCTGACAGCCTTGTGATTATCTTTCTTATATTTCTTGTCCTGGATTTTGTCTCTGATATTTGATGATTTCCTTGGTGCAGGTGATTTTGTCTTTGATGCATCTCAGTATGCTTTTTTTGGGAACGATGTTGTGGAGGAGGTTGAGCTGGGTGGGTTGGAAGATGAAGAAGAGGAATTACCTCTGGCTGGAATTGAGGAAGATTTAGCCTTTGGTAAGGAAGAGGTTAGTCCCAACCCCATCTCTATCTCTTCAATGTCTCGTAGTTGAGAGCTCAGGAGGCTTTTTGGTATTTTTATATCTTTGATTCATCTGCTGGTCTGTCTTAAGGTTCTCCTCAATTTATGCAGGGTGAGGTTTATAGAACTCTGCCCGACGCTGATGATCTTGCTAGTACATTTTCAAAGGTCAGCTAACTTAATCCTGATTACTGTTCTTACTCCAATGTCGTGGATTTTTCATTCCTTTTCCCCGATCCAGGAATGGTTAAATGTATGCTTCAAATTGGAGAAGGTTTCATTGAAGTTTATAATCTGAAGATTTTTGTTTTTCATGTTACAGTTGAATAGAGATCCTGATGGATATAGGAGCACGGTACCAACAGATGGTAATGGATCAAGACAGAGTGAGTTCTTATGTGAACTGAATTCCATCCCAAAACTCTTTACACAAGAATGGGAATCTTGCTTACCGCATACTACCCATAGTCCTTGTGTCAGGGTTTCTCTATGGTGAATTTAGAAGATTTATATTTTATCAAATTAGAGTGTATATATGATCTATTTAGTTGTGTATTGCCTTAAGATTTATGGTGCGGTTAGTTCTTAGCCATTCTCCTGATTCATTTTGTGGCTGTTTGGGGATCATTCACACTCTTTTATTTCTTACAATGAGGCTCTAATATATCCAGTTCACTGAATTGGTAATTAACCCCTTCATCATTATTCTTTATTCCCAGATTATGTTGGTGATGGGTGGAACCATGCGGAGGAGTTGCCAAATTGGTATGGCCAAGGTGGGAGTAGACTAGACTCTGAGGCCATCCAAGATGACAAAAGATGGCCATCACAGCCTTTTTCTACTCCAAATCTTGTTGAGCAAAAAAACCTGCACAGAGCAACATCATATCCTGAACCACAGCATCAGCAGCGCCCATACCAGCATCAGCAACAATTTTCCAGCGAACCGATTCTTGTGCCAGATCAGCATTTAGGACAACCGAGTACACATTATCATTCTGGTGGGCCTCATATGGGATCGCCAGATCTCTCTCCATTTCCAAGTTCTCATCATCAGTTGGTTGGTATGCATCATGGGTCACCGCAACTCACCGGAAACATGTCTCAGTTTCGACCTTCTCTTCCTGTGAACAATCGCCCTCCAGCACAATGGATGAATCGCCAAAATATGTTTCCTGGGGATGTTTCTGGTATCATGAACAACACCTTGCCACAACAGCAGTTACCTCATCAAAATGGTTTGATGCCTCAACAGCAGAGGATGCCTCAGATGCAGATTCCCCAGAACAGGTTACTACATCCGATGCAGCCTCGTGGGCATTTGCCAGGAATGCAGCCTCAGTTATTTAATTCCAACCTTTCTCGGTCAGCGTCCTCGGGCAGTTATGATGCAATGCTTGGGTTTGGTGATCAGAGGGAAGCAAGACCAGGATCGGGTCAGGGGAATAGACAAAACGTACGCTTTCAGCAACAGGGTTTTGATGGTGGGCTTCAGAGGAGAAATAATGCATGGCCTCCTTTCCGGTCAAAATATATGACAGCTGATGAAATAGAGAACATACTAAGAATGCAGCTTGTGGCTACACATAGCAATGATCTTTATGTAGATGATTATTACCACCAGGCCCGTCTTGCTAAGAAATCCGCTGGTGCAAAACTGAAGCATCATTTCTGCCCAAATCATTTGAGAGACCTTCCATCTCGTGCACGTTCTAATAACGAGCCCCATGCATTTCTTCAGGTTGATGCTCTTGGTAGAGTTCCTTTCTCTTCAATCCGCAGGCCTCGGCCTCTGCTTGAAATGGATCCTCCAAATTCAACTAAATCTGGTCATCTGGAGCATAAAGATACAGATAAGCCCCTTGAACAAGAACCAATGCTTGCAGCTAGGGTGATTATTGAGGAAGGTTTATACCTCTTTCTCGAGGTAGATGATATTGACCGCTTCGTAGAGTTCAATCAACTCCATGATGGTGGAAACCAGTTGAGGCAAAAGCGGCAAGGTATGTTGGATGGGCTTGCAGTGTCACTGCAGCTTGTTGACCCACTTGGTAAGAACGGGCAAAAAAGTGGGCTTGCGCCTCAGGATCTTGTCTTTCTAAGGATTATCTCCCTTCGAAAGGGTCGGAAGCTACTTACAAGGTTCCTCCAGCTTATTTTCCCGGGCAGCGATCTAATGAGAATAGTTTGCATGGCTATATTCAGACACTTAAGATCTTTGTTTGGTGTGCGATCATCAGATTCCGAGACCACACAAACCACAATCAAACTTGCAAAAGTTGTTGCCTTGTGCATTCACACCATGGATCTTGGACCTGTAAGTGCATGTCTAGCAGCAGTTTCTTGTTCATCTGAGCAGCCACCGCTTCGTCCTTTGGGTAGTCCTGTTGGAGACGAAGCTACCATTGTACTAAAATCTGCACTTGATAGAGCTACAGAGCTTCTCTGTGCTAATAATTACAACAACGCAGGCATGAATCTGTGGCGCGCTTCCTTTGATGAGTTCTTCAACTTACTGATGAAGCACTGCATAAGCAAGTACGACAGTATAATGCATAATCTGAATTCGCAATTGTCACCACACTTTGCCACAGAGATGTCTGAAGCTGCTGCACAAGCCATTGTCAGGGAAATGCCAATCGAGCTTCTACGCGCGAGTTTCCCGCACATCAGCGATGAGCAGAAGAGAATACTTGTTGAATTCTTGAAGCCTGGTAGCCAGAAAACCGAATCAGTCAGAGCCTGATAACGGTCTATAAAAACTATGAAGTCCCACATGGAGCAGAAGTTAGCTACTTATGGGAAAGTATTGAACTGGATAGTTCTCTTTTGAGGGTTCTTCTTCTTCCTTTTACTCTTTTTTTTTTTTTTTTTTGGTCTTTTGACATGGATGGTGATGTTAACGAAGCAGGGGACGTTAGGATGTACAGAGAAGATCTAAAAGCTTGTTTTACCTATAAAATAGACAAAGAAGATGACAATTACTACTCTGTGTACGTTCAATCTCACAACGGGGTTGCCTATTTTTCTCGCAACCAAACAACTTTTTCCCCTGTATTTTGGTATTTCATTTATTCCTTTTTTGGTCCATGATGTTTTGTTTGGTCTTTCAATGGATTCCTCTACGCATGTGGGGACTACTAATTGTTTGGCTATGAATTCTCTTGTTGTCTTCGTGTTTACCACATATTTTGTTTGATGTTGCATTTGCTTTGTTACAATCGTAAGAACCATCTCGCAACCGTTCCCTAAACAATTCGAGGCTGTAATCTGAAACCTTGGAAGCAAAGAAACTTAAGACTAAATCTGGTCATGTAAACCAAATGTGGTCCGAAGCTACTGTACTATCACCACATTGAAGCCAATATTTAATTTTACTTTTATAAACTATTACCATCACAAAACATTCCCAACACCAAATCTGTTATATTCTTGCTAAACTTTTTATAATTATATCAAAGCCAATATTTAATTAGACTTATTAAACTATTATCATCACAAAACAATTCCAACGCCAATTCAGAAAAGATGAACAATATCATTTCTAAAACTAATGAAAAGATTTGTCAAGCCAGAAACTTTAAAAGAGAGGCACACCCAAGAGCAAGGCTAACTCGTTATATAAAAAAGGAGCAACATACTAATAAGCTTCAGTGAGATGGAAAAGCTTCCTACAAATCAGTAGAGATATAGAGTCAAAGCTAACTCTAGTTTATTGTCCAGAATGTTGATGGTTCCTGATCCTGCTTGAACGCCTCACAGGTGTTACCATCTCTTCTTCTTTGTTATGACCACTTCTCATATGTATCTTCTCATATGTTGTGAAACTACCATATGAAACAGAGCCTACGGAGTATTTAGATGCCGATGAAGCCATGGATTCGCCACTATCATTGCTCTTCTTGCCTCCTCCTCCGCTTTGATATTCTTTAAGGTCATCTCTGTTGCTGCAGCTGTGGAGTGATTTGCTCTTACGGAAACTGATGCTCATCTCAGAAGGTAATGATGATACCTTTCTTTTTTTGTCATCATCAACTTCTTTTTCTTCCTGGAAATTAAGTGAAGAGAGCCTTTCTTTGATCAGATTCTCAGCTGGCACATACTCTTTAGTGTCCGAGACACCATCTTCAAGTTGTAGCATCACAGGTTTTGTCTCCTTCTTAGCTAATAAGAAACTAGCTGCTGCTGCAAGTAGAACCATCACAGTCGTAAACAAAACAACCCCTTTCTTTTGGTTACTTAACAAAGTCCCCTCTGAACCTGCATCATTAACAACTTCACCAAACCCACGCTCTTCTTCTAAATCTTTACCTTCATATTCTACATCTGTAGCTTCTTCTGAAACACCGAGGCTGTTTCCAGCAATTTCCCCAATACCTTCTTCTTCTGGTACAGTTTCAGCATTGGCTACTTCAGTTTCATCTTGCTGGAGACCACTGGTAGCAAAGGACTCAGCGTCTTCAACCTGATTAGCGTCGGATTCAGATTCTTCTATGTTGTTCCCCTCATTTTGGGCCGATCTAGCTTCAGATTCATGACTTTCCTCGACGTTCTTGAGGCTCATTTCTTCATATTCTCTCTGCCCTTCAACATAATCAGTTTCTTGACCACAATTTCCTTCTTCAGAAAGAGATTCTGGATATCTTACACCTCCATTCACATCTGCATCTGTAGCCATCTCGATCTCACTGTGCTTATCAAATTCAGAAACTATTTCTGACTTTACCTCTATTCCTTCACTCTCCTGCTCTACTTCCCCACCATCCTCTTCGTAGTCAGTTTCAAGACTGATTTCACCGCTGTTCAGCTGATGACCAACATTTTCTTCTTCTATATCCATTTCTTCGAAGCTCCAGTCTTGGCTATCCTTTAACAACCCAGCAACACTGATTTCACCAATAGTTGTCTGGAAAACAGTATCAGACAATCTTCCCTCTTCCCAAATATTTGTCAAATTGTAAAACTGAAAATGACCAAATTCTTCTTCTTCTCGTAGACTTGAGATCAGCTTATCCATAAACACAAGTGATGATTCTGCCCATATCACCAGCTTTTCACTACACTGCTCATAGCTCTCTCTTGCAGACTTTATGATTTCTGGTGATATGTGAGACTGATAGAAAGGTAAATCTTTAAGGATATCTGGCTGAGTAAGTGTCACCGAAAAAACAACCAACAGATATGCCACACCAAGAGCCAAAATCCAACCAAACAACTTGGATGTCTTGAAACGAGACTGTTTTGAAATCTGATGAGTTTCTTCTTCAATGCTTTCACCAACCACTTCCTCTTCTTCTTCATCACTATCTGATGTTTCCAAACGCTGTTCACCATCCTCAACTTGAATTTCCTCTGCCTTTTCTTCTTCTACTGCTACTAAACTTTCCTGAGAAGCTACTTCGTCCTCTTGTTGGCTTTCCTCTGCAGACAAATCAGTGTCAGAAGTGAATAACTCCTCTAGCTTCCTGCTCTCATCAGAATGATGTTCAATTCTTGGATTTGGCTTATAATGAAGAAACTGAGGCCGCGGTGACAGGTAATTCTTCTTTGGATCGTAAGGTGCCACCAATGGATCCACTTCATGAGACTCAGACACATGGAATGTGTATGGAATAGGTGGAGGGATAGGGCTCATCTTGAAGCTTGAATCATCATTGCTCATATTCTCAAGTTTCTCATCAAAATGAGTGACAGTAGTGTCATGAGATTCCTCTCCGTCAACACAAATCTTCTCATTATCTTTATCTTCACCAATGATGCTTATTACATCAGAAAATGAGACAGATGGTCGAACCTGAACCTGAACCTGATGATGGGTTTTGTCAAATGACTGAGACACTTGGTTTTTATCAGACAAGATCTTCTTCCTTGGCGATGGATTGATCTTGGACACGGCTGAAATTGTAGGTGACATGAAGTTCTTGGAACCCTTTGAAACTTTCACCACATTAGAGATTTGATCCTTGTCGTTCTGATTCTCTTTATCCCCAAACTCAACACGATTGGTTTCTCTACCAATTGAGTTTCTCCGGGACGAATCCGCCGGAAATGGGCTGCCTCAGAAACTCCGGCGCATCAGATATTCGGTCTCAGTGTTTCTGGGTTTAGGGGTTGGGCTGGAAGAGATTGAAGGAGAAGAGGAAGAGTATAGGGAAGAAGGAGTAATAGAGACCTTGTTCTTAGGAGAAGAAGCCATGATCGAAATCACTCGAATCCTTAGGAAATCAGAATGAATTGTAGTTGTTAACAAATCTCAGATCTTTTTGGCTCGTTAAAGGAAAGAAGTTATCAAGAATTTTTAAAACGGAGAGGGAAACAGAGATCGTAACGGCTAGTTGCCAATTTTCGTATTTATTTATTTGTAGTTTTACTTTAAGCAGGGACACCATTGTTAAAATAAATAATAGTTACTAGTCTAATAATATGAAGATGCGAAATGATTTTATCAACGCAGAGGTGCCTTTGTCTTTACCTCTCTCCTGTCTTTATATTTATCCATTGTATCCCATAGTTTCGCTATTTAATTCATGTAAACTTAAAACAAACCGAAAAGTACCATCATGGTTCTAAACAGTTTCGTAGCTTTAGATTTATAACATTAGGAGTTTATGACTCCTTATTAAGGAAGGAGATGTACCATCATGGTATATGCAATTGCTAATAAGGTTAACGTCTTTGTCTATGTTAAGCATGTAATATTTTATTCAACTTAAAGCTTCGACAAAAAACACTTTTTGTATTTATTCAACTTACGGGGAATGGAACATTTGTTATAATTGGACCGTCACGATGATGACACGTCTGATCCTCAAAACATTATATAAGCTGATATTATTAAACTAGCCGTTAGCAGCAAAAGTATACTTTGGGCCTTAATGGACCTTAAGAAAGTTTTTGATAAACTTTTGTAAGTATTATGCTGTATTATGCATAAATTGTATATTGCCCTACAAAATTAATTAATTTGAATGGCATCTTTACTTCTTTTACGAGTAATCATGAAATTTTTTGGCATATAGTCCAAGATTTATGTGAAGGAAATTGGTGATCTGTAATCCTGCTTTTGAACGTGTTGTCTTCGTCACATGGTAATTAAACAAGATTCAAAACATAATTTTCACGGTTTAAATGATTGATTGGATATCTTAAAGGTTTTCTTCTCCTACGGAGAAACGTTAAAAACCTCAGTTATAAAACAGCAGTTATCAGAAAACTGTGGATTGCCGTCTTGCAATAATCAGAACCTAATAGAAAAAATCCGAACAAAACCAATGTGTTTTAATGTTTCAAATGGACAGATCATTACGATAAAACTAGGATAGAAAATATCAGTGTTTTGAACAAATTTAATAAACGAATTCAACAAAAAAAAAAAAAAAGACATAAGGGAGAGTGAGATTCAGATGGTAGTGCATGATGTAAAGATCAACATAAGTTGTTCAGAGTTGGATTGTTCTATGGTAAACATCATCATCATCATAATCATCGCTCTCTCCTTAAAACAGGGGCATAAAAGAAAAACATGTCGAGTCTGATAAAAATTTCACTAATCGCATAGATCGATGAAACACTTTTAATCGCATAGATCTTAAAAACTATGAAGCAAAAGAATGGAGCTTCAAAAAAAACCAAACATTGAAAACTACAGAATAGATGCATCTAAAGATAGACTAGCTGCATCCGCCATGGAAAGAGTTAGGTTTAAATAAGGGAGAGATCTAGGGTTTTGAGTCTCTAGCTCGAAGATTCGTTGTCGGGTTATTGGGCTATTGGGCTGCGACCCAGTAGGAATAATCATTTGTCTGTACGGCCTCGTAAAGAGGAAAGCTGTGACGTGTAAAAAGGTAATAGGAGTTTGACTATAGTGACATAATTTCCTTAGTCAAATAAATGCTTTTAGTTTCTATAATCTCTTAAATGCCTTTTGTGTTGTGTAGAGAATTTGACATTGTGTGTTGTTTTATCATTCCTTTGATAAATGTATTATTTGGTGCAGTAAAAGGCTTTAACATTGTGTTTTGTTATTATTGCTTTGATCATTGTATTTGGTGGATAAAAGACTTTAAGAGTATCCTTAAACCATCCCTATTGGTAATTGTTAGGGAGTCTTACCTAATATTTTTTAATATAATCTTAAAACACTTTAGAAGAAAGAAAAAGGAAAAATGTTTTAAGATACTATAAACTTTGGTTAAAATACTCTATATACATATGTCATTTATTGATTAACTAACTTTTTTAAACAAAAATTAAAATTAAAAACAGAAATGATTAAGACACCATATACATATACCAGAGTTGGAGATGCTCTCAGCCAGAGTTGTTCGGTAGCCGCAATGAAGAAAGTCTCCTGAAGACTCGGAGGGACTAGGGACTCAGGAGAGAGAAGGGGAGGCAATAAATAAATGTTGGGCAAAATTGAATAAATTTAAAAGTTGGGCCAAATTGAATAAATTTAAAAGTTAGGAGGTATTTTGTAAAATCGTTTGACGTCTAAACAAGTATTCCTCTCGTTTATGTGCTCGGCGTTCGGCGGCGGGAACTATACAGAAACGTTGCTACTCAGTTCATCGGTAAATGAAGTATTCTTGCAACACGAGATCCGAAACCCATGAATGGATCACCGCAATTATTGATTTCCTTAGACCTTTTTCTTTCCTAATCAATGCTCACGTTGTCAATTTCTTTAAGGTATGCCTCAACCTGTTTTTTTTCCTGGTAAATTACAAAATTTCATATTTCAGCTGGGTTTGAGTTTATTGCTGTGTTTTTTTTTTAATTTTAATTTTATAGGATAAACAATGGGAAGCAGTTGATGAGGAGTGGATGAGTTGCTTAAAAGATGAGAAGCCGGAAAATATTATTCTTATTCCCTCCGGTTCTGTCCAGGTAAAATTTCTCATCTCTTATTTTTCATGATTCAGAAGTTTGATTCATAAAGATTATATTTTTATAGATGCTAATGTTGGTTAGAGAGAATTGATATACGTCTGTAAAATTTTAGTTTTACTGGATTTGATTACTTAGGATCACTGGCCTGCTTCACTCAATGAATTTGTTCACACGGTGAAGTCTCTATCGTTTCCTAGAGAGCAAGCGGATTTAGAGACGGTATTGTACTCTCTGCATTAAATTTTACATTCTATTTAATGACAAATGTGGTAGGCGTTTCTCCATTTATATGAATAATGAATGAATAAAGCTTAATCATTTTCCATTGTCGGCAGATACTCGCTGGTGTGGATATGGCACCACTTAGCACTGTTCTTTCGCAGGGCATGAATCTTAAGAAAAAACATGAGGTTCATTCTTATCTTCACTTGCCTAGATGCAATTCATCTCTTTCTATAATGTCTACTTCTTGTAGGGCCTAAAGTTGTATGCATCTCGTGACTAACTCCAATTTTTATTGTAATCTGTTCGATTCGTTTTGCTACAAGACCCCTGCAAAGTCATTTGCCACTTCACATGTAAAATTGAAATTTAAGCTTTGTTGATCACCAAAAGCTCATAGGATTTATAGAATTTTTCTTACTACAAAAACCTATATATTAGTTTAGTCATAAGTGTATCTGTTTGTGTATCTTCATTTACCTTTCACTGGCCATTTCATTTGAATGGATCTGTAAGTCACTTTTTAGGGTATCATGCAGGTTGAAATTCTTTCTGCTGTTGTTACCTCAGTTGTTAACAGTGTTGGATCTCCTACTGTTGTTGATGTCGGTTCTGGCCAGGTATCTTCAATCCGTTTCTCATGTTTATGTATCAATCTTAATTGTATGGTTACTTTTGTTGCTTTTCCCTTTTGCGTTGCTGAATTCTCTTTCTGGTCGTTTAAGGAAGTTTTCCATTGACGATTTTTGTTTTTATATCTGAGTTTTAGTTACTTTGTAGTATATAGTTTTCCTTAAGTGTGTTTAGTAACACCTTTGGCAAATGTTTTGTTCACTTGTGAAAATATTATTCCAGGGTTATCTAGCGCAGGTTCTTTCTTTCCAGTATAGGCACTCAGTCGTTGCAATCGATTCTTCCTCTCATCATGGAAAGGTAACAGATGCACGTGCAGCACGCATCAGAAAGCATTTTGCAGCACAGATGCGTAAATCTGGGTAAGTGGCTTGCACATTATAAGGATATTTAAACACTTAACAAAGCAACAGATCTTTATTTTCATTTTTTGTTTGAAAAGTCTCTCATTCTTTTCCTTATTCTCGGTGCATAGTTTTGTTTTTATACTTGTTGATGCTACTTAACCTCTTCTCTGTTAGTTCAGGAAACAAGTGCCCAGATGTTCCAATGACTATTACATGCCGTGTATTATCCACAGAGATGCTGAAAGCCTTGACAGATGTTCCTCTGGAGAAAAACGAGTTCGATTTAAATGCAAGTGCATTGAATGATGGTCCAAGGATATCACAATCATCAAGTGATGCAAACAGATCGTGTTCACTAGTTCTTGCTGGCCTTCATGCATGTGGGGATCTATCTGTTACAATGATAAGGTTTGTTTGTATGCTTTCTGCAAGTTTTTCATCCTCGATTTCTGGTATCTTAAGAACACATTATTCGTTTGGTCCTGATTGCTGTGTTAGACTGAAACAATGTGCAACCTGATTTCGTCAGGACTTTTATGGAGTGCGAAGAAGTTAAAGCAGTAGTGAGCATTGGCTGCTGTTACAACTTATTATCTGAAAAAAATAATGAGAACTCTTGTTCCAAATGTGGGTTTCCGATGAGCGCTGGTCTCAAATCTTTGGGCTATTCCCTTGGAAAAAATGCGCGTGATCTAGCTTGTCAGGTACATACTCCATTATTGCATCTTTTTTTGATGTTTCAACGTTTATGTCTTGAATCATAATGTTTCTTCTCTGTAATCTATTTGTGTAAAAAACTACATTTGTTTTCTCAGAGTGCTGAGAGATGGAGTAGCTTAGGAGAAGATGGTGGTCTGCAAAATTTCGAGTTGCATTCTTTTCGCGCTGCTTTCCAAATGGTAATATGTTGGTAAATAGACTTTTTCTTTCTTTACTTTCCTCCAAGATCTATGACATTGTTAAATAAATCTCAATTAATAGTGATCGTCTCTAACAAGGAACAACCTAATTACTCATTGAAGGTTCTGTCAAAACATTATCCAGAGGTTTTGGCAACAAGTCTGTCCATTGGGCGCCAAGGGAAGGCATTCCGGCGTCAACAGCAAAGAAAAGCCCTCGAAACTTCAGAAACAGTTGATACAACTAGGAAAGGTTAGGAGTTCAATGGATTAGATTCTATAATAAGTGAGACCAGAGCACTTTGCTTATGTCTAGTTCACTGCAGACACCGATCACAAAAAACCCATGAGGCAGCCAGGGTTGAAGTCTGACATTTATTCTTCTTTTGAGAAGTTTTGCCTGTCAGCATTTACTCGCCTGAATCTAGAACATCATCATGATCTTGACCTGAATGCCACGTGGAATGAGGCTGATGCATTCACTGTAAGCTGTAACTCAACTCTCTAACTCTTATATTTTTTTGTCTCGGATTCTCAAAATTTGATGGATGCTTGTCTTTGGTGTTGTCAAACTCAAAAAAAAAAAAAACTGCAGGAAATGATAGGGCCTTACTGGTCTATTAGAGCTGCATTAGGACCAGTGCTTGAGACACTGATCTTGCTTGATAGACTTATGTTTCTCCAAGAACAAGGCGACTCCATTAAAGTTGTTATGCATCCCATCTTTGATCCCACCATCTCACCTAGGAATGTCGCCATTATTGCTAAAAGACTTTGATCCTCAAGTTCGCAAACCTCTCCTCCTTTTTATTTTTATTTTGATAAATCTTGAAGCTTCTAATTTGATCCTTCTTTGAAACTTTGGGTAATGTATGAAATTTGTTTCGATTAAAGTTGACGTTGAAGTTTCACTAAAAAGCATATCGTTTCATTGATCAAACTTCATTAACAGTGAAGAGAACTCTGCTTTGTCCGGTCCGTGTGAACACAATCCCCATTGTTGCCCACTCATTCGTGATAAAAAAAAAAGAACACGAAGAAAATGTGGGAATTGTGATAAGATTTTATTTGACTATTTTGACAGCAAATTGCTGAAAATTCCCCTTATTTTTATTATTATTTTAAATGTTCATTTTATAGTTATAATAAACGATTCCGTTTTGTGTTTGCTGTATACGTATTCACGCTACAACTAGTTAAAATAAACTCAGCTCATCAATTAGGATTTAAGACCAAGTAATTTCATGAATTAAACAGGATTTGAATCTTTTTTTTTAATAATATGGTGTACCCTAGTTTCAAAATTAATTTGTTACTACCTATTGCTGAATATATATATATATATATGTAATTGATTATTGTCCCATATCTTCAAAAGTAATATTTTACTGTCTATGGATGTGTATTTATTTGCAAGATTGATAACACTCAAAAACAACAATTTTATAAGTATAATTGTATCAGCTATTAGACAAATTTTTATCAAGGAGCTATATTTATAAAACGATACATCATAATTCCAACAGTAGATTTTATACTACTCTCTCTCTCTCTCTCTCTTTCTTATTAAGTGTAGTTTTAGAGTTTTTTTCTTAGTTTGTTTTTTCAATGCATTAATTTGATAAAATTTATATTATTACTCTTATTATTTTAATGTATTGCCAAATGGTTATGTGGTGTATTAACGAGAGTTAAAAGAGACCAATTCATATTTTTCTTAATTAGTGTGCAAAAATCTTTTAACTATAAATAAAATAAAACGATATATAACTTTGAACATGTTGGATATTTTGTTTTGTTTTTGAGTAGACATGTTGAAAAACATTAAGTTGAATATATATGATTAAGACGACAAAAGGGAAGAGTTATGGCCATTAATGAAGCATAAAGTTAAATAATAATACTACGAAATAGTCAATAATTAAACAATAATCAAAAGTCGTTTTCATATGGAGTACTTTAACTTGATTAAGGAGGTGTTTGTCTACATTTTAATGATGCGAAAGCAAGAATGAAAAAAAAAGGAAGAAGGTAGCTTTGGTCGTTGGAGCGACGTATAAAAAAGAAAAAAATGGTGACGTGTGCTTACGATTGACGCATTGACTTTTCCCCGCCTCCATAGGAAGACCGTCTTCCTTATTTGATCCTCGGTTTAGTCTTCCATTTCAACCAAATCCGTAATTCTGATATTATACACACGCGGCGAGAGATTGTGAGACAGCGACTCTCTTATCGCGTAAAGACCGATCCTTTTTATACTCACTTTACCCAACCAGCAACTTTCTAAACCTGCGATTTCTCAATCCCTTTCTCCCTTATTACTGATCTTCCTGAGGTGGGTTTCTCTTCTTTCCTTGGTTTTTTTTTTTCGTTTTGTCTGCTGTCTAGGTTTCGTTCTGAATCTTTAGAAATACAAATTTCAAGTTCACAGCTTTTTTAGCTGGGTTCTGATTTGGACTGAGGTTCTATTGAGGAATTGAGTAGTACTTGTATCGATCTATGGCTGATTTACTAATTAGAAGTATAATCTCTTAATTGCTTCTGGTTATTAGGTCACAAGCCTGTCTTACATTGATGGGTTGCTGCTCTTTATTCTCATTCCACAAGGGTGGAGACAAACGTTTAGAAGTTGATGGAGGTACAAACAATCGATCTGGGATTCTTATTTAGAAAGATTACTATTTATGCATTCTTATGAGTTTGGAATGCTAATTCTGTATAGTCTTGTTGTTAGTTTCCTCTCATCTTTAAGTGTATTCTATGCTTACAGAAATCGGAGTGATAGACAACCTAAAGATATACAAATATAAAGAGATACGCCATGCCACAGATGATTTCAGTCCTGAATATAAAATTGGAGAAGGAGGGTTTGGTTCTGTTTACAAGGTAAATGAAAGAACTTGATTGCTTTATCTTCTTATTCACATTCTATCTCTCTTTTTTTTTTTTTTTAATCTTTGGGAGAAAATTTTCAATGAATAGGGCCGTCTTAAAGATGGAAAGATTGCGGCTATCAAAGTCCTCTCGGCTGAGTCTAGACAAGGTGTTAAAGAATTCTTGACTGAGATCAATGTGATATCGGAGATTCAGCATGATAATTTGGTTAAGTTATATGGATGCTGCGTGGAGGGGGATCACAGGATTCTTGTTTACAATTATCTGGAGAATAATAGCCTCGATAAAACGCTTCTAGGTGATTTTATTGGTTTCTCACTCTCTAAATGTCAGCTTCTCTGGTTTTGCAATGTCATTCCTAACCTAATGAACGCTTTTCAGCTGGGGGCTACACTCAGAGTGGGATACAGTTTGACTGGAGTACTCGGGCCAATATTTGCATTGGGATTGCTAGAGGTCTTGCCTTTCTTCATGAAGAAGTACGGCCACACGTAATTCATAGAGATATCAAAGCAAGTAATATTCTACTTGACAAAGATTTATCCCCCAAGATTTCTGATTTTGGACTTGCAAGACTTATGCCACCTAACATGACTCATGTCAGCACTCGAGTTGCGGGTACAATGTGAGTTCCATATGTTTTTTTCCCCTTTTCTTCTTTTTCTCTCTGAAAAGTGTAGGTCTAAAGTCTTAACATGTGTTCACATCTGTTTTGGGCAGTGGTTATTTAGCGCCAGAATATGCAGTTAGGGGACAATTGACGCGTAAAGCTGATGTTTACAGCTTTGGAGTCCTTTTAATGGAGATAGTCAGTGGAAGAAGTAACAAAAACTCCCGGTTACCCACAGAATATCAGTATCTTCTAGAAAGAGTAAGTCTTGTGTACTCTTGAAACTTGTCACCTTATTCCTTGTGTGTTAATCGGGACGAATTCGCATGATTAATTGTACCCATTTTCAAAATGGCTCCACTTGTAAGGTCTAAGCTCTTGTTTTGGAAAGATAATCTCCTTTTACATTGAACAGGCTTGGAAACTTTATGAGCAGAATGAGCTCGTGGATCTTGTTGATTCAAGTCTAAATGGAGTGTTTGATGCAGAGGAAGCTTGTCGGTATCTAAAAATCGGTCTTTTGTGCACGCAAGACAGTCCTAAGCTAAGGCCAACTATGTCGACAGTGGTGAGGTTTTTAACAGGGGAGAAGGATATAGATTACAGGAAAATAAGCAAACCGGGTTTGATTTCTGATTTCATGGATTTGACTGTGAGAGGACCTGTGGCAAAAAAGCCAGAGAAAGTGACCAAACACAACAACACAAGCAACCTTTATTCTTCTTCTAATGGCTCGTCTAGTCCTGGGACTAGAGACAACTCAAATGCTTACTCATCAGGGGCGTCGTCAGCTTATGCTGGTAATACTTTCAGCAGTACCATTTAGAAAGAAAATGAGAATATCCCTTTATAATTTTTTTGTTTGTTTGTTTGTGTATGGGATGTAAATTTCAAAAAGTGTTTGATGTTTCTATGTCTCTCTTCTTTTTCTTCCTCTTCCTTGGATTCAAACAGATGTTTTTCTTTTAGAAATTGCTAGAGACTGCAGAAAAGGCGGTCTGTGCCTAGCTGTTGTTCCAGTCGACTTCAGTTGCAAACAGAGACTTGAGTGGATGTATTTATGTATATACATATTTATACATTGAAGTTGAATCAATATATATATATATATATGTATACCCCATATTTATAGGTTGAAGTTAAACATGAATGTTGGAAGTTGAATCTGAATGATCCCATCAAGCAAATTGATGTAACAGGTCTGTGATTTGAGGTAGGATTTGTTTCTCTGTCCTATGTTTAGTTTCAATTGCCTCGAATGAGCATAAACCGGGAGGTTAAACCAACTCCGGCCCCACTGACACTTTTAGTTTGTGGGAACCATTAGTTTAAGGTAATAATTAATTAATGTTCACTTAAATCAAATTCCTAAACGATAATTCGCTAAGAAGTAATAAAAGGATAAATAATTTAATGTTGCCTTCGTCTCTAATCTCTGTCTCTTTACGCCATTGGCTTCCCTTATCTCTCTCTCCGTGAAGAACTTTTTTTTTTTTTTATTTATAATGAGCTATTTTTGGGGTTTCATGTTTCCCGAGCTTATCTTTATGGTAACCAATTTACTTTTAACGAAAGCTCATTTCTTCTTCCTTTTTCTTCACTCTCTCTCTACTCTACATCCCGAGTCGGTGCGGTGTGATGCACTCACGAAGCTAATTTTGTTTCTGAGTCAGCGTTTTCCCGCCGGAAGATTCTGCGATTAAATTAGATTTTCTTCCGATCCGATTTGATGGTATGTACTAGACAGGATTTTTGTTGGGTAATTTAGGGTTTTGTATTTATTTCATGAAGCTGGAATTGGAAGATTTTGTTTTTTATTTGCTGGGGAACCTCGTATTTGAATGGGCATGCGTGGAATAAGCTTAAAGCTGGATTTGCAGATTTAACTTGTTTACTTCTGTTAACTGTTTTGTTTTATCTTTTATCTCTCTCTTTATTTCGCTTATTTCTGAGGAAGACAAGTTTAATAAGCGAAGAACCTTTTGAAACTTCTAGTTAGTTGATTATCAGATCAAAGCAATGGATGAGAAGCTAGTTTTCTAGCGTTTCCAAGCTCTTCAGTATCGTCCTGCTTACTGCTATCAATTTGCCTGACCTTTGGAGGAAGAGTTTTAGGGTTTTGACTATTTTCTCTAATTATGGAGGATTTAGGATTAGTTAAGCAAGGTTGTGAATGGTTGCAATCTCAGATACATTTGTGCTCATGGGTTTGTGCTGAAGTTTTGACCAAGCGTCACTGGCCATTGGTGTGCAGTGGATGTAGGAAGCTATTAGGGTTTCTTAGTTTGTCGTTTTTTTACTGGAAAGACTGCATTTTGAGGGGTTTCCACTCCACTGCTAAATTTGGTTCGGCTGCTTTGCTACTGATAATGTGGAGTTGCTTCCTTAGTCTCACTTCAGTATCTTGCTTGGTTTATGTTCTCCTTGGTTTGGTAAGGCTTCTAGACCCTCTTTTTGAATCCTTGATTCTGGGTTCTTAGATCTTTCATTAGCGTAGATGTCTGTGTCGTGAGACTGAGTGCCTGAGAAGATCTCATAGATGGCTTTGGTTGTATGAGGAAAACCTATTTTGACCTTAGAGGTTATTTCTCCTAAATGATGGTGATATTTTCGTTAGTGTACTATTAAATTTGAAGATTCGGTTGCGGTGTTTCACTTATCAGGTGGTATTGAGTTATGCATAATTGTGTTGATTCTCACATGTAATTGATTTACCATTGCATAGGCAGCTGCTGGTGCTGGTGTCTTGTACTTGGGTCGCACTCCGGGGATCTTCATTGTAGGACTGTTTGGAATTTTGATTTTGTGGATGTACGCTAACTTTTGGATCACAGGAACATTATTAATAGTTGGAGGCAAGTGACAAATTTTATTATCCAAAACTTTTTACCATGATGTCATAGTTATCTTATTGCTCTTTCTGTCTCTTTCCCATTCCGATAAAAGCTAATGAATTTTTCATCTAGTGTTAAGGTCTCTTGTTGTTTATATCAGGGTATTTGTTCTCCTTGAATCGCGCACGGGTTGTGGTTCTTATGGTGACGATGTATGCAATGTACTCTGTCAAAGTCAGACATGGATGGCCTGGAGTTATTCTCTCGGTGAATCTTGCATTCTTGTCCAACGATATATTTATTTTTCTTCTTCAATGGTGTGATAATGTTAGTGAAAAAACAAAACCGGATGAGCCAAAAAAACCTGAAACTGTGTTAGAAGAAAAGTTTTCAGAAGAGTTTGAGTATTCTTCTGTTCCTGTTGAAGAACCAGAGAAAAAGGTTCACGAAAATAAGTCGTCCACTAAGCCAGCACCACCGTCAATTGTTGTTAGTAATATGAAGGAGATTTCTAGTATAAATTTTGTCAAAATAGATTCAGATTCGGTTGATGAGATGAAGAGAATACTTGATAGTTTGAATTACTATGAAGCATTAGGGTCCCTCGGTATAAGAAGATTGATGCCACAGTGCTCAAGAAAGAATATAGAAAGAAGGTCTGTTTTTCTTGGATTCTGAGCTATCTCTGCTGGTCAAGTTGTTCTCATCTTATGTGATGTATTTGGCTTTATTCAGGCAATGTTGGTTCATCCTGATAAGAATAAAGGAAGTCCTTTGGCAAGTGATTCATTCAAGAAACTTCAAAGTGCTTACGAGGTAATTGTTGAACTTGAAAGATGGATACATGCTTGGCAGTTTTCAGCTTAGATGGTGTAGTCAGATGCTATTTACTTTCTATTTTGAATATCAGACATGGAAGGTTGAATTTGCAGGTTCTTTCTGACTCTGTTAAGAGGAGAGATTACGATGAGCAGTTAAAGAAGGAAGAATCTAGGGTCAAGAGTGTCTGTCAGACCTCACACGCTTCTCGCATCAGGTTAGTTGATAGAATCTGTGAGATTTTGAATGCGTCATGTGTTGTTCCACTATAATCTGATAAAATTCCTGTTTAAATTTTAAATTTCTTCAGAATAGTCCTGATTATCGATCAGAAGAGTCTAGGCGCATACACTGTACAAAATGTGGGAATTCACACATATGGGTATGTACCAATAGGAGTAAGGCGAAGGCCAGATGGTGTCAGGTTAGCCAACTCACAGTTCTTCTTACCATGCATTTTGACTTCAAATTCCTTCGCAGAACATCTAATTTGTCAAATGGTTGTTGCTTCCATAAAAAATTTAGGATTGTGGTCAATATCATCTAGCCAAAGATGGTGACGGATGGGTCGAACACAAAGGGACTCTAATATTCGAGAAAGCACATAAGGTTAGGCTTTCAGTTCTTTCTTCCTACTTTATTTATTGGTAATGATGAACTAATAACCCTCGTTTTATATCATGTCTTGTAGATTGAAATACCACGAGCTTTTGTTTGTGCGGAGGGCAAAATCTTTGATGTCTCAGAATGGGCTATTTGCCAGGTTGGTGTTTTCATTCTTTTTCAGTAACGAGATGCGATCATTCTCTGTTCAGAATAGCTCAAGGATCGAAAAGAGTTTTTCTTTGCCCTAAGAGATTTAAATTAACTTAAATACTTTTCTGTTACGGCATATGAAGATGATGATAAATATACTTCATTTACATTGAAGGGAATGGCCTGTAGACCAAACACACATAGACCAAGTTTCCATGTGAACATGGTCGGTTTAGAAAAGGCAACCCAGAGATCAAAGTCGAGCAGGTTTCCATGGGATCTTGATGTGGAGATGATGGACGAGGATGAAGAAGAGTTTGAGTTATGGCTTCAGCAAGCTCTAGCTTCTGGACTCTTCTGTGAGACATCAAAACGCAGAAAAAGCTGGAGTCCTTTCAAGTTAACGAAGAAACAATCGCGAAGAACATCGACTTGACTCAATAACACACCAACAACAATGGCAAGATCAACAGCAAAGGCTTTTGTGTGCTTTGTTCTTTCCCATGATGGAAAATGAAGGAAGGTTTGAACGAGGAAAAGGCTAAAAAGAAAACAACGTTTAAGGTGCTAATGGAGAAGAAAGGGACATAGGAGCTTAAAACAAACGTTGGTTGATCATTTTAGGATCCCTTTTCTGTAAATAGAATCTGTAGAACTGTAATGTTATGGTTTTTCTCTGAGAAACCCACAACTATTTATTTAGTGCGAAAGCTACTAAGAAGATCAGTAAACGAGAAACCTTAAGTTTATTAACTTACTTCAATTAAAATTTCTGGAAAAACGTTTTAGATTCCATGATCAAATCTCTTTGATAATTCTTAAAGTTTGACTTTTTTTTAATTTTTTTTTTTTCGTATAATATAACCGAAGCTGAAGTTACCAATTTTTCCCCCACCTCGGTTCAACTGTTTGTCTTGTCTGCTCATCCCGAGATTCACAAATCTCTAGTATTTCCATTACTTGATTTGTTGAGACTCAAGTGAAATTTGCAATTCGCTTTCCGACATTTATAAAGCTTGTCTCTTCCTCGAATTCCAACTCTTCTCAGAAATCTGGGTAAGACTTGTCCGGAAGAGAAAAACCCTAGAAAACACGCCTTGTAAGTATCATCACATCTCATTCGGTCGAAAATCTTGGCGGTTTACGTTGTTCTTTCCATTGCAGTTTCTACTTTGTTTTTTTTTTGTTTCCCTGTCTCCTGGGTTGATGAGGGCTTCGTACTCAAAATAGCTGTATTGTATAGTAGAGAGGAGTAGTATAGTGAAATGAGTAGGCTATCTTTTCGACCCCGTCCTTTGGACATACACAAGAAGCTTCCAATTTTAAAGTCTTTCAAAGACTTTGAAGATGATGAAAACCCTTCTTCCATTACTAGAAATTCTCAATTGCTGCGTATATCATCGGCTCTAGAGGCTGACACTGAGGTGAAGTTCTCAAGTTTTTGTTTTTTTTCGGTCTCTCAGTTTGGGTTGTGAAGTTCGAGAGTGATGATTTTAAGCTTCTGGTTTTCGTATTATTAGGTGCAGCCTCAATTGCCAACCAAGAAGCTGGTTTCAGATATACCAACACCTCAGTTTCTAGTTGTGGATACATATGAAAGAGACTACTCTAGGACTTTTAATCAGCCTGCTTCTTATTTACGCGCTGGAGGAGGTAACCTCTATCTCTTAAATTCTTTTTGAGATTGTTATTTTAACATGGAGAATGAAAATCTGTCTTGCAGCGCGGGCTGAGCTTGGAGAATTTGTGGAGTATGATCTTGACAATGAAGATGATGACTGGCTTTATGAGTTTAATGAGGAGCAAATGATTCTCTCACCTGAAAAGTAAAGTAACCAACCTCTTATTTAGTTTTTGTTAGTTGTTTGATTTTAGATTACAAATTCCCATCTATCTTTCAATTTCTGTCGCTTGACACCATATAACACATTCTTTCCATATTTAACTATTTAGATAGAAACATATAGTGGATTATCCAGACTTCCATGAGTCTTGTTGTGTGATAGATGGATCTATTGGCTTTAGACTCTATATTATTCTTATGTCTCTTTTCCGGTGCATAAAATTTATTTTGGATTCATGAAATGCTTGGATTATGCTAATATTAATAGTGGCAAAACCATGTAGTCAAGTGGAAACTGAAAGAAGAATTGGTTATATCTGAGATCCCCTAGTATCAATCAAGTTGAGATAGTGCTCAACTTTTTTTTTGTTCTAAAACAAAACCTTCTGTTTCTAATCTTGCTAAATTACTTGATACAGGGTTGAGAGCATTATTTTTAAACTAGAAGTATTGGATCATAAGGCGCGGGAAAGAGCTGGAGTTATTGCTCCTACCCTTGGTTCGCCAGTTCCAGTGCTTTTGCAGCTTGATGCTGCTATTGAGGTATGTGCTTATTTTATCTTGTTCTAAAGTTTTGATTTGAATTCGGTTCTGGAAGTCAAACACGTAAAAGTGATGATGATTCAGTTAGTAGTTCTCATCGTAGTGAATCATCTTTCATCGGGGACTGTTTCTGAAGGATGGCAATATACTTTTCCTCACTGCCTGAAACTTTGGCATAAGCATAGATCTAGTATTGATAATTATACCGCCTCCTCTAGAGGAGTGGTCGTTGCAATTTATATTTCTTTTCAGAGCCTGTGATATTTACTCAAAGGGAGTTCATTACATTTTTCCATTTATTTTACAGGCGCTGCAATATTTGCCCATCCAACATGGAGTTTTCCAGGCTATATACAGTTATTGGAAAAATAAGGTGTGAGATAGACCTTTACGTGGCATAGTTCGGGGATAACTGATTTTTTTTTGGGAGGTTGTTTTATGCTCTTTGGGCATATATCTATAGCACTAATTAACTTAGTTTTGAATTGTGTTCTCTTAGCGTGAAAGATGGCAGAAGCCTATTTTGCGGCGTTTACAGGTATATAATCATTTGGTCTGGTCTCAGTCGTACATGTAGAAGAAATGAATTTATTTGGAAATTTATTTGAAAAAATTTAGCTAATGTTGCGTTTTTTGTATGGAGCAGCCACCACCACCAGTCAATGATACCAATCCGTTCAATGTGTTTAGGCCTCGGGAGAAAGCTCATAGACTACACACAAGAAGGGTAGGCTCTGTTGTTGTCTACAGTTCATCAGTTTCATTTTTTTCATGTGTGAGTATAGAAAATACACCACAACTTACTGATAAGAGTTGACCTTCCTTCAGATGCAGAGGAGAGAAAACAACATGCATTCATTTGAAAATCTTCGACAGGTAAGGAAAGACCTGAATCTGTGTGCAACTTCGTAATAATACTTGTTAGATTCCCAAACATGTTCTTCTGTTCTGTTCTGGGATATATTATTATTAGGTCAGACGTAATCTTGACCAAGCAAAGACTATTCTAGACACTCTAATCAAGGTATTCGTTTTGGCGTTTATATTTGTGACTTGAATGTATTTTATTCATATCTTAAGAGAAACCTGGATGCTCCAGAGTAATGGCTTAATTAGTAACATATGTTACCTTAACAGAGAGAAGAAAAAAAGCGGGATTTCATGGCGAGTGAGGTTAGCCTTCAGAGAATCCAACTCAAATATAAGGTACTCCTTTAAAACTTGCACTGAGTGTTTTTTTGTGACAGTAAAGAATTGTGCATTTCGAACTCTTCTCTGATTCATCTTTTGGGGTTTTGATCTGGTTTGCAGCACGAAAGCGAACTCCTGGAAGATAGTCTGGCTCTGTCTGGGTTTCCACTCTCTACATCTTGCAGATTTGGCTCAAGCGAAGATGATGAATTCATGGACTCCGATGACCTAACCACCACCCAAACATGCACAAGGCCTACCTTTACCCATCATCCTCATTACACCGATTCAAATCTTGCTCGAGCTCAAGCCAGGAACATAAAGCAAGAAGCAAGAAGGCACGGGTGGCTGCACAAACTGGTAATCATTTAGATCCTCGTTGTTGTTAGTTGTAATTGAAACACTTGAGAGGATTTGATAACCACATTCTCTGTTTTTGTTGTTGTGTAGAATCCTAATGAGCCAGTTATGTTATTCACAAAATCGCTAGTCCCTGATAGACTGGCTGCTGCGGGAATCATCCCTCCAGTTGATTCAAGAAGCGGAAGAGCTCGGTTTCAAGGAAGAATTGGTAGAGGCGGTCGGATAGTATTTGATAGATGGAATCCTCTAAAGCAAAGCCACATTAACTGTGTCAACACTCTCTATGTATCACCATAGCATCTCTCTTTATATACAGCCTTCAACTAAGTTTCCTTCCTTTTTTTTTTGGGTAAAGAATCCGTTAGTTCCCTTCCCAATCAGCAACCACTGTCTGTATCTCGAACCTTTGTGTATTCTTTGACTTTCCCGGATAATTGCGCAATCTCGGTTACTTGTAATCAGTTATTAGCTGAACTTTTTTCCCGGTTAGTGACCGTTGGTCAGAGATAAAACTCTTTTTCCGGCAATGATCTGGTTTGGTCCTCTACGCCCTGAGAACTAGCAATGTTTTAAACTAAGGGGGGTTTATTCAATTATGATTTACCAAGAGTTTTAATGACAATAATTAATGAAGAATTTTGTTAACTTATGAATACTATTGAATACATGTAAAATATTATATCAAAGATTTTTTCTTTTAATCTAAGAGATTTTTAAAATATACCTAAGTAGAATTTTGTTAACTTTGACATATTTTTGGATACTTATTTTTCCATTCCGCAGTACTCGATATCATCTTCAAGATTTTAGGGGGCAATGTTGAGATCCAAGAACCCAGAATGAGCTATTCAATCTCCATCATACCTCTTTACGGAATGTCATTGAAAAAATCTTTGGTATTTTCAAATCTCGTTTTCTAATTTTTAAGTCTGCACCTCCATTTCATTTTAAGACTCAAGCGGAACTAGTGCTTGATTGTGCTGGATTACATAATTTTCTTCGTAAGGAATGTCGGTCAGATGTTTCCTCCTGAAATGAGTATGGAAGCTAACAATGAAATCAATGAAGAAAACAATTATGAAGAATACGAAGATGTAGGAATTCTAGAGTCACAACAAAGAGAATATGCTAACAATTGGAGAGATACAATAGCTCTGAATATGTGGATGGATGCTACAGGAACTTAAAAAAAAAATCATTGCTCGAGCTTTCATAATTATGATTTTGTTACAGTTTCAATTTTTCAGTTTAACAAATGATATTATTATTTATTTTGTTTATTTTTCTATAAAAAAATTATTTTAGTAATAATTATTAATAAATAAATAACAACTAATTTTGTGTCGTATATTTTTTTATCATTCATCAATGACAAACATTCGGTTATTGATAGGAGTTGACTGAGTTTTAATGAGAAAAATAAATAAAAATTATATTTCACAAGTTTTTTAAAATATCAACTCAACCCCTAATATTTTGAAAGACTTTTTACATGAACAAAAAACATTCAACTCAATCAATCAATAATACCAGACTTTAATCTAGTAATAAAGTTATTTAAATTCATTTTGTTTGAATAACACATGACTTTAATTGACTTTTTAAAATCGGTTATCCAATAACTCATAACTTTAACTGATTGTAACCAAATATTTAATACTATCAAAACCAATAACACAATACTTTAATAGAGTTATGGAAAGTCAATATTGAATAACACTCAATTGTTAAAAAATTTTAAATCTTTAAAAGTTATACAACCAATAAACCCCTAAAATTGAGTCTAATAACCCCGGTTTGATTTCCCGGTTATTAGCAGAAAAAGTAGTTAACAACAAGGGTAAATTTGTAAATTAAGAGACATCTGATCGAATTTTTTTTGTTTTTGTTGCCCCTCTTTACTCGAGATACTCAGATGATCGTGCAGTACTAGCAAGGAGCCTAGGACTAGGAGGATTCGTGTCAATGTTCTTGTGAGATCGAAATTTCTCAGGTTCGGGTGGAAACTTGAAGATGTTTTTGATGGTCTTTCTCTTGTTTGAATTCTCCATATGCTTGATTTGGCTTTTCTCTCTCATCAGGCACAGCGAAGAAGAAAAAACCTAATTTGATATTTAGAGTTCCATCGATGGCTTCTTTGTTAGCTCGCAGGTCGTTCAATGCTCTCCGTGCTCGACATATCGTATGAATCTCGTTGGCTCTTTAATATTTCCATTTTATGTCGTTTGAAATGCGTGGTTTTCAGCTGGAGTTAAGAAGTTGATATTTGTTCTACTGTGCATCATTTTTTTTTTCTTTTCGTCTTGAGTTTGTAAATTGGAATTGGACATCAATCAGAACTGGAATGAATGCGTCAAATTTCTGACTTTGGATGAATATCTTTCGAATTTTAAGATTTAGTGATTTTAGTATATTGCTATAGTTGATTACAGAGAGGGGATATTGTCAACATTCAATCTCGCCAGACTTCATTTTTCCTATAGATATTTACTTTTCTTTAAGGTAGATGGGTTTCTGTAATCTTGTTTCTTCAATCAGTCTACAAATACAACTACTTTAACTGTGCGTCGTGGTAGTTGAATTTTACTTCTTTAGCTTCTTTTGTGGGCATGCTATGGAATGCTTCTTGCATTTAACATCTCCACTGTCTTCGTTCATAGGCTTTTTCAGGGCAAGCTATACAGGGATCTCAGCTCTGTGTCTTACAGTCCCGTGCTATCTCCTATGGCACCAATAAAGGTATATTTTTCTTGATTTTTGTTCGTGTTTTTTTTCTTGGTTTCTTAGGTTATGACTTTTCTGGCATATATGTGACTTATGGTTAACCTCTGTAACATACAGATGATGAAGAAGCTGAGCAACTTTCTAAAGAGATCTCCAAGGACTGGAGTACTGGTAAGCTACTTAATCAAGACACTAATCTACCTTTCTATTCTTTTACTTTCCTTTCTGGTTATTTCCTTCCCTGAGTATTAGCCGTTCCTGAGATTTCCTGATTTTACAGTCTTTGAACGGAGCATTAACACCCTATTTCTCACTGAAATGGTCCGGGGTTTGTCGCTGACCCTCAAGTACTTCTTTGATCCAAAAGTTACAGTGAGTGGCAGTCTTCTCAATCTCAAGTAATTATTTCTAAACAAACATATTGTTATTCTGAAGTTTTATCTTGTGTATAGATCAATTATCCTTTTGAGAAGGGTCCATTGAGCCCTCGCTTCCGTGGTGAACACGCACTTCGAAGATATCCAACTGGGGAAGAACGCTGCATTGCCTGCAAACTCTGTGAAGCTGTGAGTTTTTCAAGTCTATGCTTCTTGACTATGCGCACCATAACAACACAATCCACCTAAATTTTGATTCTTGACGGATATTGGTCTCTTTTTATTGATCAGGTATGTCCAGCTCAAGCAATCACAATAGAGGCAGAGGAGCGGGAAGATGGAAGCCGCAGAACCACTAGGTCACCCCTTAAGTTTCTATTTATTAACCATATACTTTCTTTGTGATACTCTCTTGTCTCTCTGGCTCTATACATATCATAGTGTAGTGATGATTTGGAGCTGTACAGGTATGATATCGACATGACAAAGTGCATCTACTGTGGTTTCTGCCAAGAAGCTTGCCCTGTTGATGCAATTGTTGAAGGACCAAACTTTGAGTTTGCAACCGAGACACATGAGGTCTGTTGATAGAGACATAAGATTGCCATGATCCTAAAGTTCAGATGTGTATTATTAGACAAATCTGTCATTCTGATTCTTTTTGGTCTGCAGGAACTTCTGTATGACAAAGAGAAACTTCTTGAGAACGGGGATCGGTGGGAGACAGAGATTGCAGAGAATCTGAGGTCGGAGAGCCTCTACCGCTGAATATTTTTTATTCGAATGGGTTTTGCCTAAACTTTCCAGGAGACTTTTTGCTAGCTTCTTCAGTTACAAATAAAGATGCTTCAGCTTTTGCACTGTTACTGTATCTACATTGCTTGCAATTTGTAAGTTCATACCGACGGTAAAGCCGGTTTTGGTTTGTTTCCGGTTTGGGATGTACCGTACGTTATGGATTATAACCAAGAATTTGGAAAATAAAAAGTATAATGAGTCAAATAAAAACGGAGAATTACAATGGTAAACTCGTTCATTATTTATTAGACGGACACGAACATGCAAATCAAGCGAATTTTGGTCTCGTCTTCTTTTACTTGTCAGTTTCAGAATCTTTTTCCGAGGTTTCTCATTCTATACGTGCATGCGACCTTACTGAACCGTTCTTTTACAAAGAGAATCGATCATCGTAATCACAGGTAACAATCGAATCCTTCTCTCTGGTCTCTCATCTTTCCGGGGGAAGAGTGCTTCTTTGTATATCACTTTTAATGGTGGATTTCAGTTCTAGGTTTTCTCTGGGGACAAATATAAATATATCTCAATGCACATGGGGGTTGCTTATGGTTAGTGTTACAACTGATGATGCATCTGCTGATGTTGGTGTTGCTTTAGGGCTTTCAAGTAAATAACACTATTGTTCCCATGGACCATGATCTTGTTAAAAATTCGACAGTGTATGCGACAAGCTATTTGACTCCAATAAAGCATCTTCGTTTATGACACCTATTTGACTCAAAACGTACAGGAGGATTACTTGGACCCCTCAACGCTTGAATCTCGCTTGACAAACATAATAAAAGGTAAGAATTTGAATAAGTACGATCAGCGACAAGCTAATTCTTCTTCACTTGGAACAATGATAACAAGTACTCCAGCAGTTTCTGCTGAGCCCAAAATGGTACATTGTTTACCGATAATAATTGCTAATGATCTTACGCATGTCATGTACTCGAAATCTCAAGTAATAATCATTCTCAACTTTGTGATGTTCCAATTTTTTGGTCTGCAGGACAATGAGAACAGAGATCAGTATGTGACAGAGTTTGCAGAGAATCTGAAGTCGACGAGCCTTTCGGGCTGAGATTATGAGGACTTATTTGGAAACGTTTCCATTGCTTCTGTTGCAAGGAAAGAGGAGATCATATTCGCACGATGCCATAGCTTTTGCTCTGTTACTGTCTATGACTCTATTTACTGCTTTTAAAACCGATTTTGATTTGTTTCTGGTTTAGGCTTGGAATATGATTGAATTTGAATGGTTTTGTTGCCGTCGGTAATCGGTACAGAAAAAAGTAGCTAATCCTAAATTCCTAATGGATATGAAAATAAACAGAGCAAAACTACAAGGGTAAAACAATAAAATTGTTAGAAATTTGATCGGACGGACAGGAGCGAGTCTATCTCCGACGATCTGTTCGATTAGTTCCAAATTAACTTTTAACAGGTTTCTTAATGATTCAGGCATAACATAAGCTTTTAAATGTAATTTTATGTGTCTTTTGTTACGACTTTCAAAACTAAAACAAAAATTCCCTGTAAAAGCAAAAAATCAAAAATCAAAATCCCCAAATCGAGTGAGCGCCCGAAAAATTCCCCAAATTCGAAGAAATCCAACCCCAGAAGAATCTCACCGATATCGAAATTTGTCGACAATTCGTTATTCGTGTTCTAGGTTTTGGAATCTCTTTCTGGGATTTGTCTACTTGCTTATTTAAATCCTAGTTTATTTCCTGTGTAACTTTTTTTTTCCTCCCGGCTTGTGTGATTTCACACGTGCGACATCCGCTGTAAACCGACTTTATTGCTCAGTTCTACTGCGTTTCGATGATTCGATCATCGTGATCATTAGTAACGATTCTTTGTCCGTGTGGCCTTGTGCGAGAGAAATTTATTCTCTGGATTCTGCTCTTTGCGCCTAAAGTTTGCTTCTTTCTGAATCAATTTCAAGGTTGGATTGAGTTCTAGGTTTTTATTTGGGAATGTCTTTTTTAAAAAAAACTTCAGAATTTAATGGATACACTTGGGTTGCTTTCTTACTGTTCCTCTTGTTGTCTGCTTTCGTAATTTTTACAATTTTGTTGGGTTTTGCTAGGGCTTAGTTGCTTTGATCATATTCTATGATTCTTTTTCAACTAAATTGATATTAAATCATGCCACTTCAGTTTTTATAAGAGCAAGAGATTATTTTGCTGGACTTTTAACGCTGCTAGGTGTATTGTAGGTACTACACTGATCATCTAAAGAATAATTAAGAGCAGGAGATGAGCTTTCGATCTTCTGACTTATCGGGGACAGATAAGTTATGCAGTGTCTGTTAGTTCTAGTTGCTAGAAGAATTAGGAGCAGGCGACGAAGATTTAAGAGATAACATGAATGTGCAGGCTCATAAGTCGGGAAAACTTTCTGGCCAGGTTCAAAACCAAGGGACACTGCGGCAGAATAATAGCAACTCTCAAATGCAGAATTTAGTTGGTGCTACTGGTGTTGCTTCTGCTAGTACTGGTGTAGGGCCTTCACGTAACATTGTTGGTGCCATGGACCATGATATTGCGAAACTTCGACAGTACATGCAAACCCTTGTGTAAGTCTTCAATTCCAGCTGCACCATTTGCATCCTCCCTCTATAGCTTTCCTATGAGTGGTGTTTTTTTTTTTTTTTCATCTTCCGCTGCTTGTTTATTAGTTACTGCTGTACTTGATTGAGATTATCTTGGTTGAAAACGCTAGCACTTATTTATGTTTTGGCTGCACTTCCGCATATCTGCTTCGTATCTTAAGAACCAATATTTTAGTGCTTGATGTTTATTTCGTGGGGAGACTGGCTCTAATGGCCCCTTATTGATATTCCGTTCTTTCCAGCTTTAACATGTTACAGCAACGGCAACCATCTCCAACTGATGCTGCATCAAAAGCGAAGTATATGGATGTTGCTAGACGCTTAGAGGAGGGGCTGTTTAAGATGGCTAGCTCAAAGGTATCTCAAATACTTGATTGGTAGGTAGCATTTAGGATTTGGGTTACTGAACAAGATTGGCTGATGCTTTTCAACATAGGTCTAGACCTTGCTTTTTCATATGTTGCTTTTCTACCCTGCTTCTAATTATAGACTTAAATAACGTCGTAATTATGTATAATAATTGGAGGATGATCTTATGAATCTTATTAATACTTATATTAGTTTTCACACTTTGTCTCATACTATCTATTTTTTTTTGTTAGCTGACTTATATGTCTTCTTTAAAAAAATTCTTTTCATTTGTGACACTTTCTAACATGTACTACAGGAGGATTATGTAAACCGGTCAACCCTTGAATCTCGTATTACAAGCCTAATAAAAGGCAGACAGTTGAATAGCTACAATCAGCGTCATGCTAATTCTTCCTCGGTTGGAACGATGATACCTACTCCAGGATTATCACATGCTGGGGTTAATCCTAATTTGATGGTTACACCCTCTGCTGATGCTTCAATAATTGGAAACAACATCACTAGCACAGCTGTGGACACTGGAAACCTTCTAACTGCTGGTAGAATGCATGGAGCTTCTTTCATTAAAGTGATCATATATATATATATATATATATATATATATATATATTTCCTGGAAATTTTCATCTCATGTTTCTTTGACACCTTAGAAATTTGTTTGCAGCTAATATATCTACTGGATACCAGCATTCGTCGAGAAAGTTTTCTCATGGCTCTGGAGGGAACATGGCATCTATGGGTTCTCAAAGAAGTTCTGGCCAAATGATCCCTACACCTGGCTTTGTTAATAGTGGTACTAATAACAACACTGGTGGATTTTCTTCTGAGCTCACGACGGTAACTGTGTCTCAGCAGCAACAACAAAGGCAGCATACTGATGGTCAGAATAGTCACATGTCCGATCAAAAGACTGCTGGCCTTAGACCCGACATGCAACCAAAGCTGTCTGGTGTGGCCAATAGTTCTGTAAATGGTGGTGTTGGAGTGAATGAAAAAAGTGTAGACTCAGGGTCATCTTACGTCAATACCTTGAAACAGGGTATTGATAACATCATCTCTAGTTTTCTTCTGTCCTGATTACCTTATTTCGAATGTACAGTAATTTCTTGTGAATGACTAGTACATACGAGTGAGATTATCGAAAGCATGTTTCATATTTCAGGGGAAGGTTATAGCACAACCAATTCTCCCTTTGGATCTGGAAATTTCAATGGAGTTATAGTCTCGGTTGGGGCAATGAAAAATGCTCAGAATATTAGTACATCACTCCAGTCTGTGTCCAGAGTTAACTATTCTCTGGTAAGCAATTAGTCAATATCATTTTTATAACAGTATAAACCTAATAAACACATCATTTTGAGTATTTAGACTTTCAATCTTCTTTCCCTACATTACCTGAAATCACATCAACAACAATTTCAGCAACAGGCTAATCAATTTCAGCAACAACCAAATCAGATCCCACAGCAGCAGCAGCAATTCCATAATCAAAAGAAATTGAAGCAGCAGACCCTGCAGCAACAGAGGTTAATTAGCTGTAATGTTTTAGGGAAAGCTCAGGTGGGTTCTGACATGGTTACGAATGTTAAACCTGCGCCTGGAATGGAGAATCATAGTGAGGCTATGAAATCCCAAGCATCTGAACGATTCCAGCTTTCTCAGTTCCAGAATGAATATCAGAAGTCTGGAGAAGACTGCCATGCAGACTCTCAGCTTCTCTCGGTCAAAAGTCAGAGTGATGCATGCACATCGTTTCCTCAAAGTAGTCAACAGATTCAGCAAATGCTGCACCCACAGAAAATAGGTTCTGATTCTATCGACAGTTTTAGCAATCTTGCTGTTGGAGTAGAGTCCAACCCACAGGGTCAGTGGCATTCCCAGTCTCAGGAAGACAAGCAAATGTCTAATGGTATGTCAAATGACAAGCACATTCAGGAGGATTTCCGTCAAAAAATTATCGGAATGGATGAAGCGGAACATAATAATTTAACTGAAGGCTCTGTTATTGGTCAAAATCACACTTCTACTATATCCCATAATGTGCAAAATTCTATTGGTACCATATGTAGATATGGAAACATAGGTCACGATCCCAAGTTCCGAAATCAACAGAGATGGCTCTTATTTCTACGTCATGCACGGACCTGCAATCCGTCAGGAGGGAAGTGTCAAGACCGTAATTGCGTTACTGTTCAGAAACTGTGGAGTCACTTGGACAACTGTGTCGATCCTCAGTGTTTGTATCCTCGTTGTAGTCCCACAAAGGGATTGATAAACCATTTCAAAAAATGCAAGGATCCTCGGTGCCCCGTCTGTGTGCCAGTGAAGACATATCAGCAACAAGCTCATGCGCGCGCCCTGGCTCGTTTAAAAAGCGAAAGCAATCCAGTAAGCTCAGTGAACAGAGCTGTATTATCAAATGATTCACAGCGTGCTACTCCTGGATTGGTTTCTGGTACCCCTCGTTGTGCTGATACTTTAGATAATTTACAACCTTCATTAAAGCGGTTGAAGGTGGAGCAGTCATTTCAACCAGTGGTCCATCAGACGACTGAAATTTCTAAAAGCTCCATTGTATCCAAAACAGAGGCGGAATTATCTCAGGATGCTGAAAGAAAGAATCATAGGCACAGCAATGCACATGCGTCATTGAAGTCAGGGAACTTTGAAGTGAAAGCGGAAGTTCCTGGTATATCTGTTCAAGCAGGAGTCGGCATCAAAGAGACGAAAAATGAAGCTTTTGAAAACTGCAAAATGGAGAAAGAGCCTGAACTGCTGAAGAAAGAAGATCTGGTGGAGTCTCTTGAACCTACATCAAAATCTGGAAAACCAAAGATCAAAGGTGTTTCTTTAACTGAATTGTTTACTCCGGAACAAGTGAGAGAACACATCCGTGGTCTTCGTCAGTGGGTTGGCCAGGTTTGCAATTTTCTTAAAAGTTTACTGTTAAGAAAGTTTTATTTATATATTTATCTTTTTAATTGATTTTACCATTTTTATTTGTTAAATATGAATCTCTAGCTATCTACTGGCACAACTGATTTGATCCTTTATAAAGTTTTGCCCACATTATCTCAAAGTATCTGACCGTTGATGAATACCTTGTCATTTAATTTCCATGTGTCTGTAGAGTAAAGCCAAAGCAGAAAAAAATCAGTCGATGGAGAATTTGATGAGTGAGAATTCCTGCCAGTTATGTGCAGTGGAAAAGCTTGCATTCGAGCCACCTCCTATTTATTGTACTCCTTGTGGTGCTCGTATCAAGAGAAATGCGATGTACTATACTTCTGGAGGCGGTGAAACTCGTCATTACTTTTGTATTCCCTGTTATAATGAATCCCGAGGAGACACTATACTCGCTGAAGGGACTTCGATACTAAAGGCAAGACTCGAGAAAAAGAAAAATGACGAAGAGACTGAAGAATGGGTAAGACTATCCACTCAGTAGAGTTGTATTGTCATTTGCCTCCTATGTAGGGGTTTCTAAGTTTTTCTACTGCGTTCCATTTGTTTTGCAGTGGGTACAATGTGATAAATGTGAGGTCTGGCAGCATCAGATTTGTGCTCTATTTAATGGGCGGAGGAATGACGGGGGGCAAGCCGAGTACACATGCCCAAATTGTTATATAACTGAGGTGGAGCAAAATGAGAGAAAGCCTTTACTTCAGAGTGCTGTTCTTGGAGCGAAAGACCTGCCAAAAACGAATCTCAGTGACCATATAGAGCAGCGGTTGTTTAAAAGGCTGAAGCAAGAAAGGACTGAGAGAGCCAGGGTTCAAGGAAAAAGTTATGATGAGGTAATTCGTTGGTGGACTTGTACAAGCTTTAATGTCTAATTTGATTTTGCATTTGACCCCTATCTTCTTTAATAGTCCTTGCTAAAGTGCTTTTTCCCTGGAAACAATAGATTGAAGTTTACTGGTTTGTCACTCATCCTTTTGCGTTTTACTGGCACTGACAGATTCCTACTGCTGAATCCCTTGTGGTTAGAGTTGTTTCATCCGTTGACAAGAAGCTGGAAGTCAAATCTCGATTTCTTGAAATTTTTCGGGAGGATAATTTCCCAACAGAATTTCCATACAAGTCCAAGGTAAGAATGACCGTAGCTCACCATCATTGTATTTTCCTCATCTCCACATCTTCAGGATTCCTCTCTTTAAATAATACATTTCACCCTCTACATTTTTTGTATTAGGTGGTTCTGTTGTTCCAGAAGATCGAAGGTGTAGAAGTATGCTTGTTTGGGATGTATGTCCAAGAATTTGGATCCGAATGTTCATTTCCTAATCAACGCCGTGTTTATCTCTCGTATTTGGATTCTGTGAAGTACTTTAGACCTGAGATTAAATCTGCTAATGGAGAGGCACTGCGCACTTTCGTTTACCACGAAATTATTGTAAGTCCTGGTTTTCAACAACTATTGGTGTAGTCAGCTACGTTGCATGGGAATTAAAGGGTATATATTGATGCTTTTTCAGATTGGTTACCTGGAATATTGCAAATTGCGTGGTTTCACGAGCTGCTACATATGGGCTTGTCCACCACTGAAGGGAGAGGACTATATCCTCTATTGCCATCCAGAAATTCAGAAAACGCCGAAGTCCGATAAACTTCGGGAGTGGTCAGTCTAATTGCCTTTGGTGATTTTTCGTAATTTTTTTGTAGGAATAATTCCTTACATCCTCCAATTGTTCCTGGTCTACACAGGTACTTAGCAATGTTGAGGAAAGCTGCAAAGGAAGGGATTGTAGCGGAAACTACAAATCTATATGACCTTTTTTTCTTGCAAGCTAGTGAATGTAGAGCCAAGATTACAGCAGCTAGGCTCCCGTATTTCGATGGTGACTACTGGCCTGGTGTAGCAGAGGATATCATATATCAAATGAGTCAAGAAGATGATGGTGGAAAAGGAAATAAGAAAGGAATAATCAAGAAAACCATCACAAAAAGAGCTCTAAAAGCATCTGGCCAGTCCGATCTCTCTGGGAATGCGTCCAAAGATCTGCTGCTAATGCGTAAAGTATTTGTTTCTTTCTATGCACCTTTCCTGCATTTCAGCTTAAGTAATTCGGTTCTTTTGTAGCGTTATGTTTTTCTTGTTAACGTTATTTCTGTATGTGTCTAGCTTGGTGAGACCATTCACCCAATGAAAGAGGATTTTATCATGGTTCACTTGCAGCATTCTTGCACGCATTGCTGCACACTGATGGTAACTGGAAATCGTTGGGTCTGCAGCCAATGCAAAGATTTCCAGTTATGTGATGGGTACGAATTGTCCTTTCTCTTTTGCTAGTTAACGTTTTACCTCTGCCATGCACTTTCGTTGTTGTGATAACTTAGAAGCCGTGGTAGTTATCTTCTTGGTAGAGACTTATTGGTCAGCCTATGTGATTATTCCTGATTGAGTGCTGCAATCTCTAACACGTTATTCTACCTTGCAGGTGTTATGAAGCTGAACAGAAACGAGAAGACAGAGAAAGGCATCCTATTAATCACAAGGATAAACATAAACTATATCCTGTAAGTTGCATTGACTTGTTTTGGGTCTGGAATTCAAAAGAGGTTCTGTGTTATTGTCTCATGCGTTTCTATATTTTGTTGTATGTCACAAGCTGGTGTTTAAATATTGTAGGTTGAGATTGCCGATATTCCTGCGGATACGAAGGACAGAGATGAGATACTTGAAAGTGAATTTTTCGATACGAGGCAAGCATTCCTGAGTCTTTGTCAAGGGAACCATTATCAGTATGACACACTGAGGCGGGCAAAGCATTCTTCCATGATGGTACTTTATCATCTGCATAATCCAACTGCTCCTGCCTTTGTGACGACATGTAACGTATGTCATCTTGATATCGAAAGTGGTCAAGGCTGGCGCTGTGAAGTTTGCCCAGACTATGATGTGTGCAATACTTGTTACAATAAAGAGGGTAGTATCAATCATCCTCACAAGTTGACAAATCATCCATCACTAGCTGATCAAAATGCTCAGAATAAAGAAGCTAGGCAATTGCGGGTCTTGCAGGTATTGTAGTATTCAGTTTTTTGGTCATTCATCATGGTATATCCTCTTGAAAAAGCTACATTTTCTTCCTTGCTTTAGGGCTTACTTGGGAAGATCTACATGTCATTTAGCTCCCAGAACGTCTCTGAAATGCTAATTTTTTTCATTCACTTGAAATATGCAGCTCAGGAAAATGCTCGATCTTCTGGTGCATGCATCGCAGTGCCGTTCTACACTTTGTCAATACCCCAATTGCCGCAAAGTGAAGGGGCTATTCCGACATGGTCTCCGTTGCGAAGTACGCGCTTCAGGAGGTTGTGTTCTTTGCAAGAAAATGTGGTATCTCTTGCAACTCCACGCTCGGGCCTGCAAGGAATCCAACTGTAATGTACCTCGATGCGGGTAAACTCTTTAACTTCTGTCCCTGTCTAATATTTTGCAATCGATTTCTTTGTGGGATCATTCACTAGATACCCTCTCTTTCATCAAGTAAAACTTAAAATTTTATCTTTTTCTTTTCTGGAGTATGGTTTTTCTCTTGCCACACATCCGAGAATTGCAATCACAGACGACTTTTTCCGATATATTAGAACCTTGGCATAACACATAGCAAAGCTTTTTAAAACGTGGTCCTTATGATTTGTTTCGATCATTGTGATATCTCTATTCAGGGACCTAAAGGAACATGTGAGAAGGTTACAACAGCAGTCAGATTCACGGCGTAGAGCAGCCGTCATGGAGATGATGAGACAGAGAGCTGCAGAAGTCGCTGGAACCTCTGGTTGATCAGATTGTATATACTAGTTTAGGATCTAAGCAGAAGTGGAAATATAATCTTCTTCCGAAGGTTAAGAAGATAAAAGAAGCTGGTGCCTCTAAGCTTCCCTTAAAGAAGTGTATAACACCAGCTAGTGAAGACACGTAAGAAGACAGGAAAGAAACCCTACAAAGGTTTAATTTAGATGGATTCGTATATAACAGTGACAAGTCATGGAGTGATGATGATGATTAATTTGGAGAACAAGCTCTTGAGTGAATTGAAGAGTTTCTCAGCTTAAGTGCCAATGAAGCAGACGAATCTATTTAGATGCTAACTTATTCTATGGGCCAGAAAGGAAGAAGCCAGATTCCAAACTCTTGGATTCAGATCAATGGCTTGATATGGTGATTTATTGATTATGTATACATACACTCTGTGTTTGCTTACTGTCTTCTTCTTCTTTGTTATTATTCTTTAGAAAAATGCCTAATCCCGTTGGTGGGCGGTGGCAAGAATGTAATATATATAAGTAGTGACATATAGCTTGCTAGGAAGGTAAGATGAAGTGAGTATCTAAGTATGCTTCTCTTACATTTTTGGGTGAACATGTAGTAATGTACTAACATTTTCATATCGTTTAATTGAATTAGGTTTTTTTGGCTTATAAGGTAACGTTGTCACGCCCTGCTACATATTTGCTACGTAATCTATTGTTGTTATTGTTAGCTCTACGCCTGATCTCCCATGGATTCGTATGTATGTAACTCTAAAATAGTATAGTAGTTTGTACTGTTACTTTAGATTTGTATATATTATACTCTATTTTATTACAAAATTGTAATATATATTTTTTGCTTTTAAAAATTACTAATTACGCATTTATTTTTAAAACATATGTTCAATAAAATTAAGATATTAGTAAAATTAAATTTTACTTGAAACAGAATTTCACTACATCATATGAATAGAAAAACTAAAAAAATAACTAATACAATTTTATTTTATTTTAAATGATAAATTAACATGTTTCAGAGTGAAAATAAGTTTTTTTTTTGTCTATGTCAAGTAAAGATTATTGAAATTGTACATCTATCCTTTATTATTTTAATTTTTGGAAGTGAAGCTTTTCTTCCAACTTTAATTTGGTAATCATTGTTATATACGTATATTATTGTGTAATTTTGATTTAATATATGTTGTCATTACATTTTTTATAATATATCAAATAACTATGTATTGAATATAAATTTATTTAAAGTATGAAATTAAATGGTATAAATCACGTTGAAGTTTATGATTAAAAAAAAGAGTCTAGCAAATACATATATAAATTTTATGGAATTATTACATAGTGGGAGTTTGTCGATAATTGAAGGACAATGTGTAAGAAGAGGGAAAAGAAGAAGGTACGTGGCGAGTTAATTGGCTCATAAGTCATATCAGTGTAAGAAATACACACAAACCAGATTCTGTGGTCTTCTTCACTTCTCTCTCTCTCTCTCTCTCTCTCTCTCTCTTCTGATATGTCAAAATCCGATCCAACCATTTCTTTTTTTTTTTTTTTTCTAGTATTATATGAATTTCTCAAATTACAGAAAGAGATGAAAGATTTCACTTTCGTTATCCGTTTCTAATATCGACCAAGAGTCTTCTCAATGACAGACTAGCATGCAATAACAAGTCTATGCATTTATAATTATCCACATCTTCTTCTTTTTTTTCAAAAAGTGGTTTTTGCAGAAAGCAGAGTTTCAAAAATGGTGGGTAGTGTTGTTGGCAGTAACATGGATGCCAGGTTTCTTACTTCGAATTTTGGCAACATCAAAACTAGAATTCACAGCTTCCAACATCGCTCCCTGATCGTCATCCCTAGAGCTCAATCTTCTTCTTCTTCTCCGTCACCCTCCGATAAGAATAGCCGCGAAAAGAAGACCAAACCCCGATCCGGAACCACTACTACAAAGGAAGGCGAAGACACGGCGGCGGCAAAACTCGACGTAGCTCCGCCAACTGCTCTATCTCCGTCTCCGCCGACACTGAAATTGGACGATGTCAATCCTGTGGGATTAGGACGGCGATCGCGCCAGATCTTCGACGAGGTGTGGCGAAAATTCTCTGGATTAGGTCAGATGTCGAGGACGACTCGACCTGATGAGCAAGATACTCTTGACACTCTTCTCATTACAGAAGGACCTATGTGTGAGTTTGCTGTTCCCGGCGCTCAAAACGTCACCGTTTTAGTCGTTGGAGCCACTAGTAGAATCGGCCGTATCGTCGTCCGTAAACTCATGCTCCGTGGCTACACCGTCAAGGTTAGACTACATTCATTGGTTTATTAATGCAAATGCTTTTGAGAGTTTCTTAAACATTGTGGTTACTGTGTTAGGCATTGGTGAGGAAAACAGACGAGGAAGTGATGAGTATGTTGCCAAGATCAGTGGATATTATCGTTGGAGATGTGGGCGAACCGTCAACGCTCAAAGCCGCTGTCGAAAGCTGCAACAAGATCATCTACTGTGCCACTGCTCGGTCTACTATTACTGCAGACCTTGTCCGGGTTGACCATTTGGGTGTTTATAACCTCACCAAGGCTTTCCAGGTAATAAAACCAAATTGTCCTCGTCCTCGGTTTGCTTTCTTGTTTTGTTGAGCAGAGACAAGTCATTCCTGTATGTTGTTTGAGTATTTTGCAGGATTACAATAACAGACTAGCGCAACTAAGAGCGGGTAAAAGCAGCAAAAGCAAGCTTTTAATTGCCAAATTCAAGTCCGCTGAGTCACTTCAAGGTTGGGAAATTCGTCAAGGAACTTATTTTCAAGACACAACTGCTTCCAAATATGATGGTGGAATGGATGCTAAGTTCGAGTTCACTGAAACTGAGAGAGCTGAGTTTTCAGGTATACACACTCTCTCTTCTCTTCTGAGAATATGGATATGTGAACGTTCTGTCTTTTGATGTGATTTGTCAAGCATGGTGGTTTAATCGGGTTTCAAATGCAGGTTATGTTTTCACCCGAGGAGGATATGTTGAGTTGTCGAAGAAACTTTCACTTCCACTAGGTGCCACTCTCGACAGGTATTGCGCAAATTCATTATATATCAGCCATCCTTACTCCCAGCGTGTTCTCTGAAATGATTTGATCATAGAAAATTAGAGAAAGAGGATAACTTGGGAGGAGTATTAATGAAATTTCTAGCACCTCCGGAAACCCAATTAGCCTCGGTTTCCTTTTGTGTGCTTATGCTTTTAAACCATTAGGTATGAAGGCTTAGTACTTTCTGTTGGTGGGAACGGAAGATCCTATGTTGTTATCCTTGAAGCTGGTCCATCATCAGATATGTTTCAGAGCAAACAGTATTTCGCAAGGATAAATACCAAAGCAGGATTTTGTCGGGTATGGGAAAGCACCATAGGTCTTGCTCATTAATCTGGCCCCTTTACTGCTACTTTTCTGGCTAAAATTTGGTTCTTTGGGCAGGTGAGGGTGCCATTTTCAGCTTTTCGTCCGGTTAATCCAGAAGATCCACCGCTAGATCCATTTCTCGTTCATACATTGACAATACGCTTTGAGCCTAAAAGACAGGTTTGCTTACTCTTTTAAATGCTTCAGCGGTTTGTTTTTGGGGATTGGTTTTTTTTTTTATCATTAACCGAAAACATTCATCCCTTGGTCGGAGTTTAGCAATCTTTGGGTTTTTTCCTCTTTCAGAGACCTGTTGATGGACTTGCTGGTGCACAACAACAAGATATGAGAAGCTTTAGTCTTGTATTCGAGTACATAAAAGCTCTGCCTGTAAGTACCCCAACTTAATTCAACTTGCTGAAGATCATCACCTAAAAGAACCAAAAAAAAAAAAAGATATGTATCAACTCTCCGCATTTTGGTCTGTAGGCGGGCCAAGAAACCGATTTTATTCTGGTATCGTGTACTGGTTCGGGAGTAGAACCCAACAGAAGGGAGCAAGTGCTTAAAGCTAAGAGGGTAAGTATATTTTATCTGAACACATTTAAGCAACTCTTGATTGTTTCGAGGCTACGAATTGTTTTAGTCACTGGGTTCCATGTTTTCATATTTCTCTTCCTCTCACTTGCTTTCCGCTAAATTTGTCAGGCTGGTGAAGATTCTTTAAGAAGATCAGGTCTTGGATATACCATCATTCGTCCTGGTCCCTTGATGGTACTCTTCTTTGAGGGTTTAGCCAATGTGTATGTATATGGCTTGATTATATTGCAATTTTCTGATACAGGAGGAGCCAGGCGGGCAACGAGCTCTGATTTTTGATCAAGGAAATAGAATTTCTCAGGTAACTTTTCAAGCACAACTCATAAACTTAATGTCATAAACTCAACTCACCTCTTCATACAACAAAAGACTCTCTGCCTGAGCTTACTTAACCTCGAAATGCTCATTCTCTTTCATTTTCAGGGTATTAGTTGTGCGGATGTGGCTGATATATGTGTCAAGGCACTGCACGACTCAACCGCGAGAAACAAAAGCTTTGATGTGAGTCGCAGTTTATGGAAATAGTTGCAAAAGATTCAATCTTCGACCCACGAAGAAGAAACCATACCATGAATCTCTCACATTCTTCCATTTGGTTTTTGCAGGTGTGCCATGAATACGTCGCTGAGCAAGGAATAGAGCTGTATGAGCTGGTAAGAGTAATCACTTGCAATGTAAGTCACATCTTCATTTCATATCATCTGATAAGAGTTTCTCTGTCTCTCTAAGGTGGCTCATTTGCCAGACAAGGCTAACAACTATCTGACTCCGGCTTTATCTGTACTTGAGAAGAACACATAAAAAGAAGAGTCATTGATTCCATTTTCTCTAGTGTATTCATCTCAAGCTCTGATAAACATTACATACATATATATACATACGTACATGTATAGCTTGTACAGACAAGAATCACTTTGATTTCCCATATTCAACTTTAAAATTTGTGCGCTAATATAATAATTCATCGAAAGAGTAACTAATAAAAACGTAAAAAGTGTACATCTTTACTCATTATAAGCAAAAGAAAAAAACATGAAATTCTATACTAATTAAAATTTCAGACTTCCTCTTATTCCTCTCAGATGATCTCTAATGCTTAAGAAAAACACGTCAAAGCCTTGAGAAAGGTTTGGTGAGAGAGCCGAGAAACGAAGACGTCGGAGACACATACGGCAACTTTCCGGCGATTTCGTTTCCGGAGCTTTCTTTTGACTTTCTCTCAACTTCTTCCTCTCCAGAGATTTCTTCTGAATTTCTCTCATCTTTTTCTTCTCCGTTAATAGCTTCTTTCTCAGCATCGTCCACTATCTGCTCCACGTCCAAAGAAAAATCAGATATTAGAGGGGAAAAAATCCCAAAATTTTCGGGTAATTTAAAAAGTTATAACATCCAACCTTTCCGGTGACGGCAGGAGAAATAGAAGGGAGAACATCAGCGAGATGGGTTTTAATCCGGTGCAACGCATCTTTCGTCATACCCTGCGCTGCTCCAGCGAAATCCTTAATCACACCTTCCAAAAACTGTTTAGCGTTTTCCAGAGACTCCGATGGAATGGAAGCAGCCGCTAGTTTCTCTAATACTTTATCTTTAACAGCTGCAAGATTCTTCAGCCTCAACATCATCGTCTTCCTCTGCTCCTCCTCTCCTTCTTTTTCTTCTGAATCTGATGATTCGAGAGAATTAGGGATGGCAGCGATTTTGATCGCGTGGTCAGGAGAGTAGAGCTTTCCTTGGCCTTGGTCCACGTTTTCGTCGGCTTTCGTAGCGATTTTGATCGCGTGGTTAGGAGAGTATAGCTTGCCCTGGCCCACACCGTCCGACGCTACTACGCCGTTGGATTTCGTATGCTGATCTATAGAATCTCCTCCCATTTGTAACTACAAGAATTGACAGTTGAAGTCTCTCTCCTCTGCGTGATGGGTCGATACGAACAGAGCAAAGCCACTTAAAATAAATCTGGTTTTGTTTGTTTCCCGGGAAAATGAAACAGAGATGAAAGCTTGTGGGACACGTGTTAATGTCTAATCATGACGTGGCAACACGTGTCTACTATTCGGCGTTAATGGATTGGTAACGGGCTTTGTTCAGTGTTACATGACAAAGGCCCATTAAATGGAGATTGGGTTCTTAATATGTAATTTTGACCCGACTCGATTGACCAGGATTTTAAAGACGAGGGAAACACAGAGGAGAGGCGGCGTCGCAGTGAGAAGTGAGAAGAAGGGAAGGGAAGGGAAGAATAGAGAGGAGAAAGATGAACAAGAAGGAGATCTTCAAGCTAGCGAAAGGTTTCAGGGGAAGAGCGAAGAATTGCATTAGAATTGCGAGGGAAAGAGTTGAGAAAGCTCTTCAATACTCTTACAGAGATAGGCGCAACAAGAAACGTGAGATGAGGGGTCTCTGGATCGAGCGCATCAACGCCGGCTCTCGTCAGCACGGAGTACGTTTTCCTTTGCTTCCTACTGGTTTTTATTTGGGTTCTGACTGATTCCTTTGGTTCGATTTCCTTGTAGCTACATGTTTTGTAAATTACTATTTAGTTTTGAAATTAAATTTCTGAGATATTGGTTGGTCTAGTTTTGCAAATGTTTGGGTCCATGATCGAACCGTTGGGATTTAGGGTTTTGCTATCTGAATTTGGGTGTTTTATCTTATCGGAGTTTATTGCTGCTAATATTATTGCTTACTATCTTCGTCTAGCTCGAGAGTTGTGGTTTGATTGTTTGTTTCTCTATATTCTCCGTATTTTTCTTAGGCAGTGGTACTCTGTGTTTGTATCGACGTAGTGATATAGAACTTGTTTGTTGAGTATAACTAGAAGATTGACAGAATCAGATCCAAAAGCTAATTTATGGGCATTTCAGATTGTTTGTTTTCTTCACATTCTTCTGCAGTATCTTCGATCAATTTTGGAGCCTTCCAATGTCTGAGATATTATCCAAATGGAAATTTAGGATTTGATGTTTACCTTAAACCTCAAAGAAGTGAATCATTTCATGTTAGTAATATCACCGATACTTGTTTCCTTTCAATCGGTTAGATCTAACTGAAACCATGATTTTTTTTTTCCTAGTAATATTATAGTCACATAATCATTTAACACGGTTGCCTAGTTTTAGCTCTGTAACACATTGGTTTTTTCCTCATTCTTAAGGTTTCTGTTAACTTCTAGTCTTGGTTCCATTGTTTAATGTTTGTATATCTCTTTAAAGTCTATGCTATTATATGTGGATTAATAGCCTGTTTCTGGTGAAGGACATGGACATGATTTGTTTGATTCAAATTCTAACATTTGAAGCTTGAAACAGGTAAACTATGGTAACTTCATCCACGGACTGATGAAGGAGAATATACAGCTGAACCGGAAAGTCCTCTCTGAGTTATCTATGCACGAACCGTACAGCTTCAAAGCACTCGTTGATGTCTCCCGCAACTCATTCCCTGGAAACAAGAATGTGGTCCAAGCATCTCGGAAAGTGAACATTTCATCCATCAATGCCTAGTGAGGACCAAGTTAGTTTCATTTCTCCCTTCTTAATCTCTTTCAAGCAGAACACGTATCATTTAGTTATTTGTCTGAATAACATGTACGACTGTGATAATACTAAACTTTTGCATCTTAAGAGAATGAATTTGTCTTCTTATTTCGTTTAGTAGATCTAAATCCGTCAATTTTTTTATTATTTCAAATAAAGCAGATTGAATCACCTAAATAACCATAGACATAAACCCTAGGATGGGAACACTATTTGTGTTAATCATATTACTACATCATTGCCCATTAATGCCTTGTTACGGAAGAAATAAATACCGGAACCGTGAATCGAAGGGAACAATGCCGCATTTGCTACTAGATGAACCCAGAAAACCCCACCGTTGCCGCCTGTGAATACACTGCTCAACAAATGCTGCTTGGCGAGGAGGCAAATGTCGTGAAATCCACAGAGCAACCTTGCAGTCATCGACAGAGTTCTTGGCAAAACAGTGAAGCATTTGGGGCACAACCAACTTCCCCCTGGGGCTCACTCCCACCGATGCGTGGATATAATCATTCTGAGCCTCTTCAAGTTCCTCTCCTATGTTCTCGGCTGTGTATATTCTCACCTGCAAGCGATTGCTGTCAGAGATTTGCAATATGGGTTCAAGAATCTGATGTGAAATCCAAAAATATTACCGCAGGTGATGAGTGCATTCCACAGCTGAGAGCGAAAGACACTAGAGGTTCGTGTGTACTTATCCCTGCCTGTTTCTGTTCTTTTGATACTTTCAGCTTGAGTATGGAGAGAAGAAGAGCCTGAAACTCCCAGTTTAGGTATGAGATATGGAATAGTAAATGAAGAAATTGCTGAAACTAAAAAAGTTTAAGCCGAGTTTAGTACGATTTGAGGTCGATGCAGAGGAGGTTTCAACTTTAGAGTCATGTATTCGATCGTTGCTGCATTGTATGAATGCCCGCCAACTGTATAAGCCGCCTGAGAAATTAAAAAAAAAATCAGAGACAATTAACCTTTGTCCGAACCAAACCAAACCAAGAAGTGTTTATTAGTTTTGAATGTGCAGATCAAACCTTTTGCATCAAAGAGAAGAGCTTTAAGTCGGTTTTTGGTACGCCATAAGCCAAATATGCCTGAATCAGACAATCGGAAAATTGTAAGTTAGATATCTGCAAATCAAAGCTAAGGGAAATTTCAAAGCATCATTACATGCATGATCAAGGCATTGTATATGTTAATCCAGAAGGCCAGCTTCTCGTTGTGGCTTAGTTCTGTTGGATTTACTCTGGCAAGTCTTTCGACAAGGTTTCTGCAATGAAAACCCACATAAGAGTTATGGCAAGACTCAAGACTCAAGTTTGAATCACCATTCCCTGAAGTTGCTTAAACAGCATGTTAATACCTGAATCTCCATAACTCATCTGAAGCATATCCGAGCCTTTTCTCCTCAACAGACATTGAAGCCACTTCAGTTGCGGATCTATAACTCCCGATGTCAGCCCAACTCAGCTTTCCTTGGACTCTATACGGATCAAATAAGTTGCTCTCTGTTGCTAAAACATCTGAGTTCTTCTGAATAGCAATCCGTGGACTTTGTGCCCACCTGGAGATTCGTGAATGTTCCGAAGGAGACCACCACGATGTTGATGATGATGAAGGATTATTATGAGAAGAGAAGCCGGTAGTCTCTTGTGAGGATATTGATCCTGCAGATGTCTCTCCTAGAGACACAAATATGTTTCTCATGCATCTTAATATCTCCTTGGATAGCTGATTAGCATTATCATAACTATGTAAAGACTTTGCCAGTTTGCTTTTGGGTTGTGCTCTGTGATCTTTAAGCCGTAAAGTTTCATTCTTTTCGGGAAATTTAACCAAATCCGTAGCATTCTGACCAACAATTTTATCATCAGAGCCCATCGCAGCACACAAAAATTAGCAGACAAGAGAATTGACTTAACATACAGGTGTAGATAGAGTATGAGTGAGGTTGTACTCTGCAAGTTTTCTCTCGTTTCGTTCTTGAATCAGCAAGAAATGAAGAGACATGATCTCTTGTTCGAGCTTAGTGACCGTAGCTTCCATAAGTGCTATATTGGAGAGAAGTTCCTGAACCTGAAAATGGGTTTTAGTGAACAATCACAAGGTTCAAGCTTTTATCCCTGAAAATTTCAAGCTTAGAACTTAAGATAAGCTGGAGAAACATACACTACGAGGAAGAGAAGATGCGTGAGACTGCTCAATCTTATGGCTTTGATCAGTAGCTTTCAGCAATAGAGCGCGCAGTGCAGTCTCTTTCTGCAGTTGAGCTTTTAATCGTTGCACCTGTTTCAGAACCTAGCTGAGTCCGAGATTTAACAATTTTCTTACGGACTTCTCTATATGATTTAAATAGAAGTGTGTGAAACTCACATCGTGCTCGAGTTCGAATCTGCAGAGGTGAAACTTACTGTTCTTGGGGGAATCAAGACTGGTTTTCTCTTTAGTAACATTATTTGGCTATACTTTTCAGAGAAAACAGAGTTATAAGAAAGTGAGTTTCAAGAAATAAAGAGGAAATGAATAGAAAGCTTCAGTGAATTGACAGCTTGAATAGCAAGTTAATGGAAAACTTTTTCATAGGATTTGAGGAGTCTGAACCTTTGAGAAATTAACGGCTTTGGTCTGAGAGAATCTGGACAAAGAACTTGCTCTGCAGAACATAACAGTGTGAAGAATTAGAAAAAAAACAGAGAAGAGGAAGAAAATTCAATATTCAAGACAAGAAAAGGAATGAAGCTTTACTGTTCAGATGCGAGCAGAGAGTCTCCAGACATTGTATGATCGATGAATTCGAATATTGGTGGGTTTCAAAACTTTGTATGGATCTCTCCAGACTCGTAATAATGACTCAACAAAATGAGATTCAAATAAAAAAAACACTGTGATCAGAGATACAAGTAGCAGAAGAGAGAGAGAGAAAGAGCTTGAGACATCTGTGAAGATGAGTTGAATGGGATCGGGTCCAAAGAGAGACTCAATAAATGCATGATAAATTTTTAGCTATTTGTCACTTTCAAGTTTCATCACAGCCCCATTGCACGAGTTGTTCTACCCAAAAAAATACAGAGTTAAAAGTAAAGCTAGAACCTTTTTCTTCCCAGAAACTTTAAACCATAGGTAAATTATTTGGCTTTTTAAAAAAAAAATGATAATGATGTGCGTTTGATTGTTTGTTTTCACGTTATGGAAGTTGTATATAAAAGGTGATAGCTTTCTTAATTAAAAAAAAAAAAAAAAAACCCCGGAAGATATGATTGATCTTGAAGGCTTAAAAGCCAAATAACATAAATGAGGAACAATAAATGTTATTGCCAATTAAAGTTAAAATGTGGAAATAAATATATAAAACAAAATGGTAGCAAAGTTATGGAGTCTCCATTAAAGCAGCTTCCCACTACGTGTACTAAAAGTCCATATTCCATAACACAAACAATGTTAACAGTTCAACAGTCATCACCGCCTATCGAATGTACATGGTTTGGACTTTGGATACTGTTATCCAATAAAAGGTTGACCTAAACAAACATTTTGCGAATGAAATATTATTTGTAGTTGAATATTACAAGACACTCGTTAAAAATATGGTAGCCAAAAACTTCTGAGACTTGCCTATAAACTGATTGTAAATATAACAAACGTAAAATTTAAAATAAAATTAATATAGAAGAAAAAATTAATTTTCTTATGTCAGTATTTAGTCAAATGATCTGTAAAGTGGCTTCCTTTTTGAACGAAATGCGAAAGTAACAAATGTATTTTCTTTTGCAAAAGCCCAATATCTGACTAAAAGCCAATGACCAACCACGCGCTTTCAGCCCTCTCAATTTCTCGTTTATGCGAAAAAGCCCAGTTTATGCGAAAAAGCCCAGTTTAGTCCAGGGATTTTTGTCTCACGCGTTCAACGCGCCTTTGGTGCGCGTGGTTTTTCTTCTTTTACTCTCATAGACGAACATACGTAAAAACTCCGTATACTGAACTGGAATCAATTTTTTTTTTTTTTTGATAAGAAAACGGGAATGTAGTTTCCATCTGTAATTCATAAAAATTTCAGGAAAATAGTAATTACTTGCAATCGAAATGTCATGATTGAGACTTGATCAAAAAGGATGATAATCAAGAGAATATATGGAATTCAACAAAATTAAAAGAGGAAAGCATCATAAAGATGCAAGACTGGTCTACGTGGTCCTTGGCTTCTTTTTCAGTTTCTTTCTGAACTAGTGTCGACAAAATTCTCTCAAAACATTACTATAATAAAAATGGTATTTAATGATGTAGTGGAATACATCTCATCTTAATGTATTTTTTATTTCATGATTGAGATTTTGATTTGCAGTAGATAACTTTAGTAGAAGAGAAAGCCAAGAGCAACTTATTCAGAAAAAAAAGGAGTTGCTCATTTGAGATTAATTAGAGTTTGGTTTGTGTATAAAATTTAACGAAAATGTTTTATACTTTCTATTACAAAAGAAATCTGTATAACAGGACTATGAATTTCCAATGCACAGTCTCTGGAGTAAATATGAAGTTTTATATTTATAAGATTTTAACCCTTGACGGTGAATTGCATGTTCATCGACACGCAACTCACAGTAAAGAGCAACGTGGAAATGTTCTAACGTTACCAAGTGTTAAGTAAAAAAGAAAGTATTTTATTGTTGGGTGTATGTATAAAAAGATATATATATTTTCGTTAAGGGAAGGGAATACAACCAAACTGCAAAAATGGGACAAGGTAAAGAAGTTAAGACGAGACCAGATCCTCAAGTTGAGATTCAGGTTTTATTACCTTTCTCTGTTCTTTTATTCATTTGTTTGTGTTAAAGACTGTTTTCTCTGTTGATGTGTTCAGTTTTGTTAATCAGGAAAGAGGAGAAATATTCTTCTTTTATAGGCCAAAGGTTAACAAAGAAGAAGCTCATGGTGTGGACGATGTTCAAAGGTTATACATAGTGATGCGTCCTGAGTCCGGTGAGAGTCCCGTTGAGGAGAAACAAGATCCTGCCTCTGGTAAAGAAGGTTACAATAGAGATTCTGGTGACGGAGACGCGAGTAGTAGCTCCCCCAGCGCCAATAACGAAGGTGAAGGAGGACACGGCGTTGAGGTAAAAGAAGAACAATACATTTAACGGTTAAGCTATTGTTTTATCGGATCAATATAACTAGTGTCGTCTCAATCTGTTCTTTCTTTCTTATACTTCTGTAGAAAGTGAACATTGAGAAACAGTTTCTGGTACGCTTCATCGTGATGGGTAAGAAAAGTCTTCCTGATCCGAGCAAGAAATCGCAGCCTTTTTGGGGATTCGTGGAGATGGTGACATCAAATGTTGAAGATGTTAAAACTGCTCTGAAAGGAGGTACATATATCGTGAAATTCTTGAAGTATATTTGGTGGATTTTGTGATGTTGATTTAATTTGCAGAGGAATATGAGACGATGACCCGAGGACATAGACACAAACCGCAGGCCAGAGCTGTCGGAGAAGGAATATACCGAATTCTCCGACATAAACCTAGTCCGACACGAAAACACCATACACATCTTGTCTACAAACTCGAGTTCCCTTCGGAATCGCAGACCAGAGAACACGAGCCACAAGAGTCGCTGAACATTGAGCCGGAAGGCTCTTTCTTGATCCAAATACGAAATCCAGAGCAAGCCGGAGGAGGAAGAGGGTCAAGGTTTAGTGGGCTACAGAGAAAGAAAAAGGCCCAGTTTCCTGCCCATCTTCAGGCTCATTTAGGTCATACCCGGTTTGGGGCAGCCGACCCGCCCGATTTCCTGAATTATGAAGGATGCGAGTTTTTACTCATCTCGGCTTCTGACGATATAGAAGAAGAGTTAGGGCTGGAGTTGGAGCCTGAGGGTGACGGTGATGAACTAAAGTGCGATCTTTTGAAGACTTTTGGGGACGATGTTGAAGCTACTCCGCTGCTTCGCGGGACATGGGAGTAATGGTGGATGTTCACTAATCACTAATGTAGTAGATGGTAGCTTGTTTTTCAAGTATAGACGCTTTTAGGTGGTAACTGTTTTGTTTTTTTGGTAAAATGGTGTGTGATGTGTTGTTCTCTTTGGTATCAGGTTGTGTATATTTATCTAAACTGTTTGTGTCAATCTATCTAACATTTCGCATCAAAAAGTAGTTTTAGAGACATTATTTCTAAACAAAACTGAGATCACTTATTCAGATGAAAAGGAAACTACCATTAAATCATGTGGCTTAAATTCATAACCTACCTCACTCATTCCTATGTATGTGCAAAGAGGATACGATCTCTTTTTATCAGAGAAAAATTGGAGCCATAACAAGCGTGATAGTCGCCAACATTTTGATGAGCACGTGAATCGACGGTCCTGCTGTATCCTTGAAAGTATCTCCCACACTTGCCATTTTAAAAAGAAAGAACGATTTCTGAATTCGAAGAAGGGGAAAAGCAAAATGGAAATTTGCTTACGTATCACCAGTTACAGCAGCTTTGTGGGAGTCGCTTCCTTTGCCTCCAAGTGCTCCAGTCTCAAAGTATTTCTTTGCATTGTCCCAAGCACCTCCTGCTGTGTTTAAGAAGAGAGCCATTAAGATACCACACACTATTGCAAACATTAGCATTGCAGCTACAACTTTAGCTCCTTGCAGAGGTTGTCCCGTGTTTGTTTGTTGCTCATTTCACAACGGCTTAACCAATGATTAAAACTAGAATGGGTGATACTATAGCCAAAGCTCCTGGTTTAATAATTTCCCTCAAAGCTGAAGATGCCACAATGGCAACACATCGACCATAATCTGGTTTCTCCTTGTAGTCCTGTCGCATAAAGTTGATTGACACCCGATGGAAAACGTAGAGAAGGGAGCGGACTTGAGAGGAAGTATAGTTACCATTATGCCAGGCCTCTCAATGAACTGTCTTCTTACTTCGTTGACAACCTCCTGTGCACTTCGACCTACTGCTGCACAAGCCCAAGCGCTAAAGAGGAAAATAAGCATGGCACCTAATAACCCACCGATGAAGACTTCTGGGATAGCAATGTCAACCTGTTTTATATATGATTATACGGCGGACGTGTCTGAAATTGGAATATAATAAAAGGGATCAGTTCTTAATTCTCATTAGCTTGATCTCTACACGAAAACATAATGCGATAAAAAAAAGTTAGTTTATCTTGTGAGGGTCGTTGACACATATGTAATTAAAAATTCTCATTAGCTTGATCTCATTAGTTTATCTAATGAGAGTCGTTGACACATATGTAATCACAATTCACAAGTAGGCAGCACTGTCCCTTGCTAAATCCCCACTCCAAAAATTATACGAAATTCTATACATTTTTAATAATTTCTTCCTAACTTTTCTTATGAGGCCTAAACTATAGGCAATTGCCCCGTTTAGGCGACAGGTTAATCATTACTTAAGAAAACTACATACTAATTTTCACAATATTTGTGGGCCCAAGCCCAATAAGCGATCCACGAAGAAAATATTACCCAAAGTTGTAAAACAAATAGTTATAAAATTCAAATAATTATCTTTCGTTTCCTTACCCAGGACCAAAAGCTGTACCTAAGAAAATTCGCAGATAAGAGAATCGAATTCTATTTGTTTCTCCGGAGCAGAAGATGAAGCAGCCGGCGACACCAAAAACGGCGGAGGAAACTAAAGCTGAACAAAAGCAGAAATCGAGGAAATTCCCGACTCCGACGGAACTAATCTCTCACTACCAGAAACGAGGGCTAGAACCGGCAGAAGCTTCAGTTAAGGTCATTGAAGACCTACAAAACGCGCTCGTCCGAGTCGTTTCGTCTTCCAAAAACGCCTCGAGCAAAGATAAGCTTCTAACCGACGCCAGGAAAATCGACGCCATCAACGGAAGGCTTGCCGTTGTCGACGCCAAGCTGGAGACAAAACCTGGATACGTTGAGACTTTCCTGTTTGGGTTAGCTTCTGGTGCCGCACTTAACGGATTTAACGCCGTCTTCCCTCACGTCACCAGAGGCATTGCCCAAATTTTGTCCGCCGTTAAGAGCGGGACGGATCCTTCATCTGCCTCTTGAGTTGTTTAGAAACGAATATTCTCCAATGATTTGGATTTTTACGACTTCTTTTTCCTTCTGTGTTGTATTAGTGAAGAATTTAGTGGCTTAAATTTTTCTTCTGTTCAAACAAATAGTCTCATTTAGAAATTTATCCCAATTAATTTTGCTTATCAAAATATATAAAAAAGAAGAAGAGATAATTGTAGAGAAAAACGATATAATTTTTTTGATAAATCTTTCCCTATACTTAATTAAAAAAAAAGTTACATACAAAGCAAAATGAATTTTCGTAGCTGTGAACTTTAAAGCAAAATTTTGCAATTGGAGTTACCAAAAATGCTAAAGCCTGGCCAATTTACTATAGGTTAGCCAAAAACTTCTCCCAAGTGCTAGTTTAGAGTTTGAACTTGAGAAAACCTATGATGGTGAGAGAGGAATGTTTAAAACTTACACAGAAAACCAGTAATTAGCAAACTGGTTCACGATTCTTGGAGATACCATTTGTGAAATCAGTCGTTTGTTTGTTACTTTTGTTTACTGTTGTTCCTGCTCGACTCTGCAAATAAGAAAAGTAAAGTTAAAAGGTTTTATCATTAAGACATTGTAACGTTTTACAACTGCACATCAGCTTCTTATGCACAACAACATTTATGCCGAGACTAGATATGTAATGAAATACCTTTGATAGCCTTAGGCGGTCTTGAGTGACTGCTTGCGATCGAACCTGGGGACAGTGGTCGCTTCAGAGGTTTGGCCTTACGTAATGGATGTGAAGGAATCAGAGACGAATTTAGAATGGCAGCAACAGCTTCGCGCTGTTGTTTTCGTTTAGATACCATATCTTCGACACCTCCTTGATTAGAGGCACTGCCTCTGTTTATTTGTGTATCTTTCTGCCCAATTTCATCTGTGGGAGTTTCTCTCTTGCTACTTTCAACCTTTGATGAAGCCTTCTTAGATTTCTTCCACGCATTAGGATCTTCATTCTTTGAAGTATTCACATCTGTATTCGCCGGATTACTGCTTTTCTCTGTAGCTTTCACTTTTTCTTTCTTTTCTGGATTCTGTCTAGGATTAACTTCGGATGTTACTTTCTTACTGCTTGCAGCTAGTTTATCCCTTTGAGACAAAGCTTCTTCTTTGGCTTTTCGTTTGCTGTGTTTGCTCTCTGATCTTTTTGATGAGAGAGGCACAACATCTCCATCAGATTTCCTAACTTTTCTATCAGAAGACGTCTCTGCTCTCTGTTCTTTGCGGCGTGAATGTTGTTTCACGGGCTCGATACCTTCTTTGGGAAGATTCTCAAAATGCTTCTGTTCAGTCATTTTCTCGCCAAACATGCAGTTGTACGGTCGCTTAACTGGTATGATGACCTCTCTTTCTTTTGCATCTTTCACAAGAGCAGCCCAATTATGGTCTCTTTGCAAGGTTCGTGTGTTACCCAAAACCCAAAGGGAGAGTTTGGCTCTTGTGAGAGCAACATTCATGCGTCGAACATCTGCAACAAAACCAATCCTGCTTTGATTGATCCCATCAGGAGCAGAATGAGTAGCTCTTACAGTGGATAACACTAATATGTCAACTTCTCTGCCTTGGAAGCCATCCACAGTATTAAGTTCCATATCTGCTGTTACTTGAGCCCCAAATGCACCAGTGAAACGGGAACGCAAGACGGAAAGCTGACGTTTGTAAGGAGTAATAATGCCAATCCTTCCAGCAACAAATTCAGAGGGGTACCTGTAAGCAACGAGCTAGCCAGTGAGCAAAATAATATTATACAACTTTCTAGAATGTGTGAACAGAGAGCTTAAGATGATTAAAGACCTCTTCTTGAAAAACCTAAGCAGTTGAACAGCAGCTTCAGCTTCTTGATCATTGCACACAGAGCTAGAATCCCCGCTTCGATGTTCTTGGCCATCAACAATATCATAGAAAAGATATGGTCTAAGATATTGGTTCTCGTGGAACGGGGCTGATTTGCTTGACATGTCAACACCATTAAGTAACTTCTTGTCATAGAAGTGCATCGATGGAAATCGACAAATCTCTGGATGCATTCTATACTGTTTATAGAAGAGAAAGTGTTAACCCAAGTTCCAGATACTGTGAAAGTAAAACTTGCAAAATAAAACCGAAAGACCTATCAAATAATCCGTGTACCTGCTGCGTAAGCATAAGTATAGGGTACCCAGCCCTTTGTAGACGTTCAAACATGCTGCATTCATACAAAAATTTACTTGCAACATTAGAGAGAACGGTTGCTGGAAGTTGCTTTGGGTCTCCAACCTGTAATGATAAGCAAGGTTATTAGATAAACCTACATATTTGATTGAAAATGCTGTAATGTAAGTAAATATTTCTCACCATTATACATTTTGTTCCTTTTGACTTTAACAGCTGTAGAGGAATCAAGGTAGCAGGCTCCAGAGCCTGCAAGGACACAAAAGAAAGTAGTGATGAGTTGTGACGAGAATACCTATGCCAAACAATCAAGCATGTAAAACATTTACCTGAGCTGCTTCGTCAATCACTACTGCATCAAATAAATTATCTTCAGATGGATTGCCAAATTTATGGGCTGATAAAGATTCAGCACACACACTGTACAGGTCTCCTCCACAACCGCTTAAAGTTGTAACAACTATTTGAGCTTCTTTAAGAATGGACTTCCGCAACTTATGTTTCAATGCTCTAATTTCATTGTTAGCTTTTCTCTCTTGAGCCTGAACAGCACTAAGATCTTTGTAAATTTTTCTCTTTTGCTCATATAACCTTCGCAATCTTATTCCTAGCTCTGCATCAGACATTGCCTTGCCATCATCATCTTTGTTGATGTATTTGTTCTCCAGCTTATCTTTGGCGTCGAAACTTTCCTGATTTAAGTTTGCTCGCTTAGCTTCAAAATGTGTGATCTGATCAACGACCTTTTCTAGATTAGAGCGCAGTAATGCTGATGAATCTGCACCCTTATTACTCTTAGATTCGTTTATCCGCATTCTCTCCTCTCCCAAACGCTGATCAACAAGGGTATCGAGAAAGAAGGGCATTGAATTTGGATGAACAGTTTTTGCATTTCCAACTCTCACAAGATAAGGTTTGAACATCTTCCCATCGCTGCTATATATGCCTAAACTGGATATTCTTGACACTAATTCATCAACTGCAGCATTTGACTGTGCGCAGATCAGCACCCTACCCTTACCAACCTTGTCTGCTATCTTTTTATTTGTTTCCCCGTCAACATTCAGCTGTTTAGCCAGAGCTGCATCTTGCCATGCCCTTGCAATAGCCACATTCGGATTCATTCTCTGCCTAGAAGATAGAAAACTATGATCTTGTTCAGAATTGCCGTGGTCCCTTTCTTTATGAGAAACGGATGCAAGCAAACCACTGATAATGGCAACAATAGTGCGAGTCTTGCCAGTCCCTATTAGCCAAACAAATTTTCTTTACGTTATTAAAGTCCAAGATCAACTATTCTAAATTTCTAATCGTCTACCAGATAGATATATTTGTTATCATTGACAGGGAAAGAATGACTAACCTGGAGGACCCTGAATAAGTGAAATGTCAAAAGCTTTCAGCAAATTGGATGAGCCAATGGCAACACTAATCGCCTGAAGTTGACTCTCATTGAAAGATGATTTGAGTATTTGTTGTAGAGGCTGTGGTAGTGAACGCAGATCTGATCTTTTAACTTCAGAATCATAATTCGAATCACTCATAGGACTTAAGATCACAGGAAGTACGGGAATATCCTTTATTGATGATAAGGCTTGAAACTCTCGAATTTGGGATGTAGTGTTGAGAATGCGACTTGCATGCCACTGGCTTCGTTCCAAAAGATTCCTTCTAGCTTGATTTAGCCGTGAAGACGCATTCTGAAGAAACAGTCGTACATTCAAAATGCTGGACCGTTTTTTGTCATCCCATTCCCGTCCTTCCACCTAAGAAACAACAAGGTCAGTAATCTCTATCCTGATCATTCTGTCAAATTACAAAGTATATATCCAACAACTACGCTCAAGTCTTAGAACATTGGATAACCCTTGATCTTATAGTAAACCCAAGTCAATGAAATCCCACTGAAGATTCAAACCAGACTCCTTAACATATGAGGTCGAGTAACCATAGTACTTTGAAGGACTTCAAGCATATGCATTCCAGATTCTACTTTATCAAGCACATGCAAGCAAAACAAAGTACCACATACCTTTCCCATCATATTAACACCAACATTACTGTTTTCTGGATGCTCTTTAGTGAACAAAACCAAGTCATTTTCAGAGAAACTTTTGGAGTTATCATTTTCGTCTTGCATAAAACGAACAAAGTGAAAATCGTCAACCCTTTCAATCGATAAAACTGACAAAACACCATAATATATCTCCTCCAGAGACGATATTTCCTGGAAGGAGCTTTGCAACTGTGCTTTAAACTCCTCCAGAACCAAGGGCTGGAAAATCTGTATATATTGCTCAGGTGAACCAAAGCGCACAGGAACTTCCCTAAACTTTCCAACATTCTGATTCTCATCTTTATTCGTTGATGTCAATCCCACTATCGCATAGTAGTCCATTTGCAAAACCTTTCTAAACCAATCTTCAAGCTTTGGAGGTCTAAATCTTTTGAATCCGGCTTCTTGCCTCTGCCAACGATCGGATCTTTTATTGACAGGAGCACAAAGTTGAATGACTTGTCTTTTGGGAACAATGGGCCCTGGTTTTGCCAGCGGTAATGACAGCGGTTTTAGAGATTTAAGTGCCAAGTCCAATGGATCAACCTCCGTCTCATTAACTACCTTTCTCAAATCCATGCATTTTGCAGTTGAAATCACTGGTTTCTGAGCCTCTTTAGGAGCTCCACGAGGGACAAGTTCATTGGTAGCCTTCTTTAAGTTGGCTCTGTTTTCAAATGAAACAGGATCCTCCACATTCTGTATTTTTTCTGTTTCTCTACTTATACCAGCAGCCTTACTTGGTTCAGCATTTTCGGTGGGAAGATCCTTAACAATATTGCTAAAGCTTACTGTAGCATCTCTCTCTGAGAAAACTGACGCTGGAAACTTTGAAGTAGTCTTCTTCAGAGAAGAGACCTGTGAGATGCTTTTAATAGGTGGACAAGTTTTATTGATATCATGTTGATGAGACTTATGCAGACTAGGTAAATTCTTCAATGATTCCTTCTCTGCCTCATCCACTGTTAAATCAATCATATTATCTGGTACTTTGCTAACAACATCAACAAGTTTGAGAATCTGGTACTCATTTGCCTTGGGAACAAGGTGTGAGATTTGTTCTGCTAATTGCTCGACGTCAACATCATCTGAATCAATAAGAGGCAGGGCATTATGAATTCTATTACCAAAGAAAAATAATTCTAAAATGCCAGATAGAAACTACTGATAAGCAGGAAACCATTTACCTGAAGACAGAACATGTCTGATAGCCTGGATTGCCGAGGAACAAGCATCACTATTTGATGCATGTAAGATGTCTAGCAAAGCAGCTAATGCTCGTCTCCAATACGCAACAACAACTTTAAGTTGTGACCTTCCCCAATCAATGAGATCAGGAAGCCATTTAAGATCAGATACATCTTTCAAAGTTCCTCTAGTAGCACAGGAGTCTTCACTACTTACTCTAAGTTTTCCCAGAACAACAGGAAGAATCTCAAGCAAACGTACACATGCCATCTGCCAAATTAGATAAATTTGAACCTTAGGGAGAGAAAAAACAGACTCGATGAAGTACTTACAGCTCAAAGATGACAACCAAAGAGAACAGTAAAATAAAAAACAAGCAAAAAAATATAACAAAGTTTCACTACGACAACTTTTGAATAATACCTGGCAAAGACTTTGATGGATGAAAGCTTTCCCCTCAACTAAGCACTTCCTCATAGCTCCCCACGCAACTTCTGCCAGCGAGTAGAGAAACTTCAGAAATCCCGGGGTAGCCCTCAAGGAATTTCTGCTCTCGTTCACAGGTAAAGCATTGAAGTCAGGTTGCCTCAAAAATCCCCCGGCCGAATTCTTCACTCCGTCAGTATTGGCTACATCCTCTTCTTTCAGTAACTTAAATAATAAAAAGAAAAAGTGGTGCAGGATCTGAAAGCTTTGTAGGACAGAGCTCAAATGGACCTGCCGAAATCAGTAAACAGATATAAGCAATGTATAAACAGTTGCAAGTCAGAGATTTGATTCCCAGGAAAAGAATGTAGACACTCATGATAAAAACTTAACCACACAAATATAGTCTGTGAGATGCTCAACCTAGACTTTCAGTTGCTAAAATGGCAAAGGGTATGATTTGTAGCTTTAGAAAATACTAAAAATTACGTACAGAGCAGATAAGATACCGATTATTACTGAACTTGCATTCCATGAGACAAACTTTAAAATGAATAGTTAAAATGGACTCATTGTACATATATCCACCCAGATATTGAATGAAAATTAAGTGATACCTACCTGCTGTAAAACATGTCTAACTCCAGAAAAAATAAAAAGGAGGTGTGAACTTTGAGAGCAGAGAAACTTCAGTCCACAAGACAGACCTCTGGTATTTGAAACGAGTTCCAGCATAGACTTTCCAAATTGCCGTATATTCTGTTAACAAAAAGACACTAGTAACATTGCTCAACTTTACACAGAGTCGAACCAGAACAGAGAGTTATACATATCAAGTAATCATCTCTTGAGATAGTAAGCAGCAATCATTTCAGGTTTGTACATACATCATCTGGGTCTGAAAGAGAAAGGATGAAGGTTTCGCCCATCCCTGGTACCCAGGTCCACTGTTTTCGGCTTTCTTCACCCATTTGGACCAGAAAACAAGTGGTCAATCTACATAATCAAAACACAAAAGCCTCATTATTACAAAGTTTAATAGACACTTAGCAGCTTTACTACCACAACAGTGAAATGAAAAAGTACCTCTTCAATGTTCTTATCAACGAAAGACACATATTTGATACTGTCACAGAGTTTTTGGACTCCTTTCCTGGGCCGCCATCATCAGATCCTGTTGCTACCTTCCATCCAAGTGTGGATTTGATTTCAGCAGCAGAAGATGAAAGCCAAGTATCTATATCAACTGTCATTTCATCAGTCTTTTCAGATTCCACCAAACAAAAACGTGACCGAGACCAAAATACTGCTTGGGGTAGCGATACTGGAAGATTTAGAAGATTCGTATTTGTAAGAGTAGTAATCCACAACATTGGAATGCACATCCACTCTTTGCATTCCCCAAGAGTAATTTTGCTCTGCTGGGTAAAGTCGCTCCAGGGACAGTTACTTATATCTTCAAAAGTATGGGAAAAGGGAAGACTACTGTCATCGTTGTCAAATTTCACATCATTGCCCATATATTTACCAGTATTATTATGTAGCAGCGAAGCTAGTAAGGCTGTTGCATCAGATACCAGAATAGCTTGGACAAGATCAATAGCAGGTTGTCGCAATGAAATATGAAGTGAAGAATCTTTAAACGACGACACAAGAGATGGGCCCCTGTAAAATTAGTTGACTTCCATGAATTGTCTATGGATAAACGTAGTGTCCTTATCTAACAAAAGAAAAAAAAAACTGTGCCAAAACATACAAAATGAACGGGAAGATACATCGAACACAGCATTCAAGTTATGGGGAGAAAGAAACAATCACAACTACAAAACTATAAATGTGAAACTAGAATCAGCATACTTATTATCCGAAAGAAAATTTTAGAATTTTCCCAATACTTACCAAGTGAAAGAGTCCGTTTTTAAGAATTTTTCCAATCATTTATGACATGTGAAAAGTATTTGATAGAATTTTAAAACAAAGGATGAAAGAAAGGCCAACTCCTTAAGTAAGTAAAGGATACAACAAACAGCTGCAAAAGCAAAGATAGGCCCAGTTATACTAACCACATATGTGCACACTCAAAGGGAGGAGAAGGTGGGTTCATCTTGTAACCTCTGAGTACAATAAGAAGAGCAATCTGAAAACAAATTTCAAAAGTTTGGTGAAGATAAGACGATAAAGGAGTATCATTCCAAGATAAAATATGATACATATGTGCGCTAGTGAGAAAGAACTCACTACCTTGTGGCCAATTCTTCTTGCTAAAACGCTGAAGTTACTGCTAACTGGGACCTGATGAAGGAGAAAGTAAAGAAAGTGTCTCCGTTGCTTTTCATGCTCACCATCACGCAAAGCTTCGAGGGACTGGAAAAACAGGGATATACATAATATGGCAAGGTGACTAAAATGATATCATGTCCCCGATCTCATTAGAGAAATCATAAATGTTAATCAGACTAATGCAAGCTTGCCTGTAATAACGGCTGGAAAAGATCAAAAATGGCTTTGTGGATCTTCTCAACTCTTGTATGGAAACACTGGCCCAACAATGTGTTACGCATCACACTTGGTGACAAGGTAGATCTAAGCCAGAGCTTGCAACCTTTGAGACATCATATGCGAATGTATCAATTAACATAATATAGAGCTTCAAGATAAACTGGATACTTTACAAAATGGTGATAGTTACCATACCAAGTGACTTAAATAGCTCTTTCAGGCAATTAACAGCAAGCGAAAATTCAGGTGAATCACCACTTATATGATTCAAAACCGTATCAACAAAAATAGGATAAGGCTCTAATATCCCCTCTTCAAAAGCAGGCCCTTCTAAGAACTCAAGCCTTTAAGAAGCAGAAAAATTCAAGAATCAGCAAATCAAGAAAAATACTGACCAACAGTATAAGAAGAAGAAAACATAAGAGGAGATTTAGTCACTAACTCTTACAATGATGTCATTCCAAGCCATATGGATGAGCGGTCTAGATAAATCCTCGGCCTCGGTTCCTGAGATGCAGAAGGCAGTCCCTCCATTTCCAATATTCCAATAAATTTTTTGAGCAATGGCTGGAGGCGCTCCAACTGGGTTGCAGACCTGCCATAGCGAATAATATCACATACTTGATAGCTACCAAAATTTCACATTTACTACAGACAGTCCTGAGAACAGAGTTGGATATGAATTTACTTAGTCTAGGTATTAAAAAGAGAAAATACCTCAACTTTCCCATGGCCCTCGCCAAACGGTAACCAATTATACGCACCCGTCTATTGAGAAAAAGGAGTGCATACACACCCTAAAAGGATGAAATATAAATAAAATACCAAGTCAGAAAGATTTAGTTTAGTATGAAACACAAAAAGCTCTCCTTAGCATATTAACATACCGGAAATTCTTGGTTCTCAGCAAATGCAAGCTCGTGAATGTTGTCGATCGACTCAATGAATTTCTCAAACTCAGCGCATAAGGACATATCATCAAAAAAGAACGGAAACATCAAAACCTGACACAAAACAAAGGCTCACAAGTTGTTAGCGCCAATCCTAGGATGCAACGAAAGGAGATGGCATGGGGATTCAAAAGCGAACAGAAAAAACAAACATAATAATCAGAGTCGTTTGATAACGCAAATGATCAACCAATGAAAATAACAGCCCAACAATAATTCAAGTGAAAGAAAAAGTCGAATGTTACAAAATCTGAGACCACAAATACTACAGTACCTCGTACATAACACTAACTACTTGTGCATGATGATGATCTGGATCATAAGTTTCTTTTTCTATTTTAGAGTTGATCTCTTGCAAATGCCGAGTCACCCTTTCCTCATCAAGCTTTCGCAACACAGCAAGTAGTGGACCAACAGAAGAGCACTCATACTCTTTTTCATACATCTCCTGAGTCTGGTGGTGCTGACAAATGCATTGAGCACAAAGCCGCATTTCATCAGAGATTCTCTTCCACAATATCTTGAGAGGTGAATCAGCTCTATCGTCTTTGAAGAAATTGTAGAATGTCTCTAGAAGAGGTCCCATTACATCTCCATGCCCACACCAAATATGACTATCTTTCGGCAATGATATCAATAAAGTGAATGCATCAGTAAACCTAAAGAAGATAGAAAAACAAAATTAGAGAAAAGAAAAAAATAAATACGAGCAACGTAATAGCTGAAACATGATGTCTCATATCGAAATTTCAATCAATTTAAAAATGAATAATCAGAGCAAGCGAGAGATATAGAAGGAACCATTGTTCTTTGAGCTTGTTAAGACGCTGTACTGAAGAAGGATCAGAATTGTCATTCTCCTCTTCGTCTTCCTCGATTCTCCTCCACCTGCTCAAGAGCTCTCTACTTGTCGAGACTTTACTTGACATTTCTTTACCCTCAATTTAAACAACGGCAGAAGAAAATAAATCGAGCAGAAGGCGTAGTCAAAAGTTCCGATGACGGGAATTAGGGTTGCCGAGGTAGAGAGGCAGGGAAAGAGGAGAACCAATTTGAAACCCCTTATTCAAATTTCTTGGTCTCCTTCCTTCCACAGTACGATTTCGAGAAGAGAACCAATTTTGAAAGCCCTTACTGTTTCCTAGTGGGACAAAAAGCGATATCGTTTTATAAATAGAAACATTTAAATTGGGCTTATTGGGCTTTTATTAATGGAACTTTTTGTCGGAAATTTAAATTTCAAAGTAACCCCTATACTATTATGAATTATCTCTTTACAAATAAAAACGAGAAAAAATCCCTCTCTCTTTCTCTCTCGCGTTCTGCAGCTCCTCTTTCGATTTCAGGTGATTGATTTGATGATTTGATTAGGGTGTTGAGTTTAAACTCAGCTCATGCATCTGCTTCGATCATTGTGCTTCTGAATTTCTGTTGTGTTTCTTTAAATGGGAATCATAATGAATAGGTTTCAGTGTTCTGGATTCTCTGTCCATTATTAGGGTATACAGTATACATCTACCGTAGCTCTTTATTTGTTTGATTGATAAGCTGAAGTCGTGTTCAAGGCCTTGGTCTAGAATCTCTTTTGATTCACTGGAAAAGGATTCATCTTTTCGTGTTTATTGATCTGAGCATGTGAGAGATTTTGGAACCTAGTAAATGAATTTTGATTGTATTTTTACTGATGATTTGTGTTCTCCGTTTGCTTAGTGGGTAGGTAATTTTAACTTATCAATGTTTCAACAAGTCACCAATTCTCTAGCTTTCAGACTTGAAACTTCATTCTTGGCTTCCATAAAAAAAAAAGATCTACATTTATGTTTTGTGGTATTGTCTTCTTACTGAAAATTGTGCCGCCAAGTCTCTGTCTATTTATGAACAATGAAAAAAAATTTAGACTTGAGTGTCTGGAAATCTAATTCTGGACTTTCTATAAGTAGTTCTTACAAGCAGCTGAGATATGTCCGCGTACGACAACGTTATTGGTGGGAAGCTAAAGCTAAAAGGAAAGGCTTTGGATGTGAAAGCAGGTGGAGTAAAGAAGAAGAAGAAACATAAGAAACAGGAAGAACAAGCTCTTAAAGTTACTGAACATGAACTCATTGAAGGTACATATGACCGCTTAGTTCTCATAACCACAACTAATCTGTCACTTAACATTAATGAACGAGGGAAACTAATATGTGGTTGACTGGCTATTCCGGATTTGATTGTAGGAGAAAACGCAGAAGCATTGGGTAAACTGATTGAAGGAGAAGAAGAAGAAGGTGAAGAAAAGGACAGGAGTGAAAAGGCAAACAAGTCCCCAAAGTTGCACCATGATGATGATCCCTTAACGCCTGCAGAAAGACGATACATAGAGCAGAAACGAAGATTGGATGTGCAGAAACTAGCTAAGGATGCGAACAAGTCTCACCGTAACAGGATTGAGGATTTCAATCAGTATCTGGCTAACATGAGTGAGCACTACGATATCCCAAAAGTCGGACCTGGTTAATGTAATTCTTCACTGGCTTTGTTTTACTCTACTTATCTATTTGGCATCGTTAAACAACTACTATTGGAAGTCTGTTATGCTGATTCTATAACTTTTTATATAATCTCCACCCTCTTAGATCCAAAACAAATTTCCTTGGAAATTTCTTCTCCATTTCCAAATTTAGTGTGAAATTATTATGAACTCTTTTGAACCATGTCGTAGGAAATTGATATCCGTGTAGTCTCCTTCAATCCGGATAAGTTCACCAATCAAGCTATCATGGCCGACTTGCAATAACTCATACCAGCCATAACATCGGCAACAACAACAAGACCTGAAACCTAAAGTGTGATACTTTTGTAATACCAATCTAATTTCGGAAAAAAATGATTCCACCGGAAACACACAAAGATGTCAAACAAGTGAGAATCGACAGATAATACATTGGCAAACGAGTGGCAGATTCATCAGTCTTACAAGTTTAGTAATCCCACCAAAATCACAAAAGTTAAAATAGAGGAGAAATCAAACCTTGCGAACGTTAGCCATACTCACTCTCCTTCTCGGAATCATCAAATGTAGTGAGTCTTCCTCCGTAAGACGCCGGCATTTTTTGTTTTCTCCCACAATCAAACAGACGAAAACCCAAATCCGATAAGCTGAAGTAACAAAATTCAACTCCTGAATTAGAAATCTTTAAAAACTCAAATATAAAGAAAATGATGTAGGTTAGAAAGAGACATAGAAAGACTGAAAGAGATTGTAACCAGTGAACGAAGAAGACGGTGCACGACTGGAGAGGATGGTTGCACATACATACAACAAATGACAGAGCTTAAAAAGAATTACAGAGGCGGGTAACTATTTATTTATACAATCTTATATTATCATTTTGGTTTTTAAGTCCCACATCGCCTATTCAAGAAGTGCTCGCTCTTACACGATTGGTATAAAACACACGTCGGATTTATCTTGAAACTCATACCTTTCTCGGCCTTTTGGCTAAGATCAAGTGTAGTATCTGTTCTTATCAGTTTAATATCTGATATGTGGGCCATCGGTCCACACGATATTAACTCTATTTTTTAAGGGAGAAAGCCCATCAAGATAGCTTGCTATCTGGACTTTTGCGAGTCGTCCATGCGTTGCACTACTGCAAGGGCCTGGCTCATCCCTCCAATATTAGTAAAAATGTACTATTAAGAGGTTCTACTATAAATTGAATTTAATTAGAAGTCTTGAAGTTTCATAACCGAGTTAAGCGTGATTTCTTCGTGCGGTGGTAAGAAAAACATAGAGCTCAGCGATTCAGAAATCAAATAACCAAACCGAACTCAGCTTCGGCTTGAGCCAAATTTACCATCTGAACAAAAGGTGGGCAGTCTTAAGAATAAGAACCGAAGCCAAGTTCCGCAATAACGAACCTATAAATTGAATTTGGTTTCTTCATAAACCAAGTCAAAATCGGATGTGAACCAACGACAAACCACCAAATTAGAATCCAAACCGAAACTCGTTGCTGTTTCATCTGAAAGAAAAATGTCGGAACAAAAACTTCCCGGAAAATTCAGCGAGAAGAAGAGATGGAGGGAATGGGAAAGGCGATAGGATTGCTTGTAAGCGGGACACTTGTGTATCATCATTGCGCTAATTGCAATGCGACTCTTCTCTCACTCTTCTCCGACGTTCTCATCGTTCTATTATCCTCCCTCGCCATTCTCGGCCTTCTTTTTCGTCAACTCAATATCTCGTAAGATTCTCAAATTTCCCCTCTAAAATCTTACATCGTTCTTCAGTTCTTGTTGTTTTGAGTATGGGATTCTTCTTACGTCTTTGATTTGCCGATCAAAATGCGAATTTCTTTGTTTGGCTGTTTGATCTGTTCAATTCCAAATTGATTGTGCTTTTGTTGTGTTTAGTTTCACGTAATCGTGTAAAATTTTAGTTATCTTGGTTGTTCTGATGCTAGTACACGAAAAAAGGTTCCTTTTTTGCTTGATTTGCTTTTCGTTTTATCATAACGAACTTTGGTCTGACAATATATGAAGCTCAAGCTTTTGGTTCTGTGAATGTGTCAGCTTATGATCTTTATATCTATAACCATGAGCTTTGGAGTTTGGAGTATATGTTGTGTGTTTCTACATTTTATTCCTCATAGTTATATCCCTCTTCTCCGATCAATGTATAAAATCTTCAACTCTCATAGTGTAATTGATTTGATAAGCACTGTTTGAAAGACTCTTGCATTCTTAAGCTCACATGATTTAAAGTAACAAATTTTGTGTGAAGGGTACCTGTGGATCCATTAGAGTGGCAAATATCACAGGAGACAGCCAGTAACATTGTTGCACGTTTAGCTAATACTGTTGGAGCAGCTGAATCCGTTCTGCGGGTAGCAGCAACAGGACATGACAAGAGACTATTTTTAAGGGCAAGTTCATTCTATTTTCTCTTAGTTTCTTAGATCAACCCGGCTGCTTGCCTTATGTCAAAGTATCTGAAAATAAATTCTGACATTTATCGATGAAGACAAAAATGTTTAAGATTCATTTACCTTACTGATGCAATGCAGTTTTCTGGTTTTACCTAGTGGCAGAATTCTAAACTAAATTTTTGTTATATTCGACTGTCTCCATATTTCAGGTTGTGGTCTGTCTTTACTTCTTGGCAGCTCTTGGACGAATCATCTCGGGTGTGACAATCGCTTATGCAGGTACAAGCATAAGGTTTACCTTTTGACCATAATGTTAAGGACTATATTGTCGCATTTATAAAGATGAATTAAAAGTAGCGAAGCACGACGTGGAATGATGCTTTAGATATTTACTTTTGATTACTCCTCTTCCTCGTATCAAATGTATGTAAAAGAATCTGCAAAATACGGTTGCTGACTGTTATTTCTTTTGTCTGAAACAGGACTCTGTTTGTTCTGTCTCTCCATGCTTTTCCAGAGTTCTCGATCAATTGGAAACTCTGTTTTAAACCGAAGCAGCGGAGAGATGTTGGAACTAGAAACATTTCCAGAATTCTGATACACAATCAACTCTCTTTTATCTGTCTTTTTGCACTTCCACATATTCATAGGTTAGAGTGGTTGTAATAATCATTGCAGTTCCTAACTGTAGAAATATATTTCTAATTTAAAACTCGAACTCCGAAGCAAAAGTAGATGTTGTTAATGTGACTGTTAAGTACTCGGTAAATTCTTTTGGCAAGTTGTGAGAAACTAGTCAAACCTAAAATCTAAAACCGGAGTGTACCGATACCCAAAAGAATCGAACCGAGTCCGGTATAGTCATTCCGTATTGTCTCCGCCGCGAGCAGGGTTTAGTTCTCATCTCCTAAGTTCTTCGAACCCAACCAACCAAAACCTCTCGCCGTTCTTCCTTTCACCGGTAATGTTTACCTTTTAAAGTCGCAAGCTTTGGCCTCCATCTAAGTTCCGTTTCCTACAAAAATTGTCACCTTCCCGAGAAAACCCGTTTCATGGTTAAGATCTTGGCGTCGCGGGTAAAATGCTATGGAGATTCAATTGGGTAAAACAGAGGAAGAGTATCCTTAAAACCCTCAGTTTCTCGATTCGCGATCAATTTTCAACGAGAGCAAGTGAGTTTTCTCGGGAAAATACCATTGGGCCTCGAATATTTGCTCCGAAGCAACTCACGCACGACAACGTGTATTCTTGTTTACGAGAATCCCCGCCTGATCTGAAAACTTTGAACTTCTTCTTCTGGTGCGCGAAGCAGAACAATTACTTCCACGATAATCGAGCATTTGATCACATGGTTGGTGTTGTTGTGAAACTAATTCAGCAATACAATAGCATTGATCGAATCATAGAGGGATTGAAACTATCTGGTTGTGTGATTCAGCCTCGGGTTTTATTGTTATTGCTGGAAATATTCTGGCGTGGTCATATCTATGATAAGGCTATCGAGGTTTACAATGGCATGAGTGGTTTTGGGTATGTGCCCAACACTCGTGCCATGAATATGATGATGGATGTTCTTTTCAGTCTCGATCATGTTGATCAAGCTCTGCAAGTTTTTGAAGGAATTCGTTTTCGAAATTTCTTTAGTTTCGACATTGCATTGAGTCATTTTTGCAGTAGAGGAGATTTGGTTAGAGTGAAGTTAGTTTTGAAGATGATGGTTGGAGAAGGTTATTATCCTAACAATGAGAGATTTGGGCAGATTCTTGGAATGTTTTGTAGAGAAGGCTACGTCACTGAAGGGTTTCAAATGGTTGGATTAATGATTTGTAGTGGGATCTCGGTTTCTGTTTATGTCTGGACCATGTTGGTTTGTGGGTTTTTTCGTTCAGGTGAGCCACAAAAAGCGGTTGATTTGTTCAATAAGATGATTCAGATCGGTTGCTCCCCGAATCTTGTGACGTATACTAGTTTGATCAAAGGTTTTATGGATTTAGGAATGGTTGATGAAGCGTTTACTGTGCTAAGTACTGTGCTATCCAAAGGTTTAGCTCCAGATATTGTTCTTTGCAATGTGATGATACACACATTCACTAAACTTGGAAGATTTGAAGATGCTCGTCATGTTTTCACCAGTTTGAGAAAAAATAAACTTGTGGCAGATCAGTATACTGTTGCTTCAATGGTGTCTTGTCTATGTTTGTCTAGGGATTGTGATTTTAGTATAATCGATGGTACTAAAGTAAAAGTAGATCTGGTACTCGGAAACTCACTCTTGAACCTCTTTTGCAAGTTCGGTCAGTTGTCTAGTGCGGTGAAATTATTTTGCAACATGAGTAACGAAGATTATGCATTGGATTGTTATACGTATACTGGATATCTCACTGCGGTTTGTCGAGGAGAACGACCTGATGATGCTGTTTGTCACTATAAAATGATCACCAAGAAATTCCATCTCGATGCTCAGTTTCATACTGCGATAATCAACAGTCTTATAGAGCGGGGTAAATACAATACAGCTATTCATTTGTTTAAACGATGCATCTTGGAGAAGTATCCTTTAGATGTTGTGTCATATACAGTAGCTATTAAGGGACTTGTGCGTGCGAAAAGGTTTGATGAAGCTTATTCTATGTTTTGGGATATGAAAGAAGGTGGGATTTTCCCGAATGGACGGACTTATCGAACGATTATCTCTGGTTTGTGCAAGGAAAAAGAGAATGAGAAAGTTAAAACTTTTTTAAGGGAATGCATCGAGGAGGGAGTTGAGTTGGATCCTAATACTAAGTTTAAAGTGTTTAGTCTCTTGTCCAGATCACACCAAGATTTCTCAGAATTCAGATCAGTTTTTGAGAAATGGAGATGGGATTTGACACAGAATGTGGATATTTCTGATTCAGACAATGAATTATGTGTTTCTGTAGGTTGAGTTTAAGGGAAATGTTCAATACTGTACAATTGGCACTGTAGTTCTTTTATTGACTGTATTATAGAAATGAAATATCGAACTTGAGCCTTTTCTTCATGTTAGATATATATTCTTGTTAGAGATGAGAAAGAAACAAAATAACATTAAAAGCTTTTAGCAAATGGCTTCTTAGTAGCTTCGTCCTCCCATTCGAGTTAGTCAATTCTTTAGATCTCCGTTTTGAACTCCACATTCAGGTCACAATGAAAATTCATATATATGGACACAAACATGCTATGCTGTTCACAAGGCCATTTTAATCATGGAATTTGACATTTCTTTTGGCTTCATCTAATATAATCATGCTTCAGATACGATTGGCGTTGAACTATTCTATCGGCTGTATTTCACAAAGATTACTTCATTCCCAATTTCATTAACAAAACCCAACATGTTAAATAATTGAAAGAACAAGGAAATAGAATTATATACAACAAGTGAAGGGAAGATTGAAGAAATGGTACAAACAAGCCTACAAAAACTACGTCTTATTCGATATTCCCACATTTAGGGGTCAGGTATAGAAACATATGGTCATCTATATTGCATCTTAGCACTTGCTCTTGGCCATCCGAGAGCCTCGTGTTCTTGAAAATCTACAGAAGCTGGAGAGCCTGCAAACTTTGAATCATAAGACAGAAGTGTGGTTTGAACATTCCATTAAGGTCGTAGGTTTAATTTAGGTAAAAAAACAAACCGAAACGAGTATTGCAGTTTTAGACTTCCTCGTCCTCGGAGTGAGACTCAGTATTTGCAGCTGTGTCGGTCTTGGTCTCCATCAATTGAGGTTGCACACCTAAAACACATGATTATAAAAGAATACGTATCACCACAGACGCTATGAGCTATACGATTTAACTATATACATATTTTGATCTCCCATTCAGAACCTATAAGAACATCAAGCAATCACTACCTTCACGATTATAGCATCAAAATTTTCTTACTAATTCATCTCAGTCCAATTCAAATGCAAATGCAAATTACTGGGTGGCTAAAGATGATTGAAAAGCTAAACAGAATCAAAATCGCATTTTCATAAAAACCAGTATAAGATTAGATCTAATATATATAGAGTATATACCTTTAAGGAAATAATCGGAGGAAGGCCATCCACGAGAGGAATTAGTGGAGCGCGATTCTTCGTCGGTTAACGGATTGGCCAGGTTCGCAACGAGCTGAGCGATTCCATGAGTCTGTGATCCAGATCCAGGAGGCGGTACCCAATACGAAGCACCGGGAACAAAAGGGAGCCAATCAGGTGCGGACCGGCGAACAAATATCCGGTGAACGGCGTCCTCTAGCTTCTGAATTAAAGGATCGGACGGCGATTGCGAAGCGATATCGAGATCGCCTCGACGATCGGAGGATTGAGATCGGAAGGTAACTAAGTTTGATAAAGGGAGGAGAGAGGACGATGCGGCGAAACGGGCTTTGGAGAGAGAAAGTGAAAGAGAGAGAGAGCGAGCCATCTAGACAAACAAATTATCGGTTTCTCTTTCTTCAACCTTGTTTTTAAGTTTCGATAATCAGACAATGATACACAACACACAACACAGTCTTTATTTTCCCCCTTTTGTCCTAATTTTGCTTTTCTGCCGACTTAATTTGTGTTAAATATACAATGTAGCTGTCTTTTTTTACTACTTACGGATAATTAACCACAGATTTTAGGAGCACATTGTTTGACTTTTATCCTATGGGCGTATATTAATTAGAGGGATTTTTTGAAAAATACCCTATATATCTTTCATAATTTAAAAAGTACACTTTTAATTTTAAAAATAATATTATATATATGATATACTAATTTTACCTTCATTTGATTTTCAAGTCATTTATAAAATAAAAATAAAAATAAAAACATAACCATCTCAACTTGTAAAAAAATTATAACAAGCAGTTTCATAACTACAACAGCGCATGCATCAGCTCTAATAAGTAAATTGAATCAAAGAAAAATCGTCAACAAAAAATAACTGAGGATAATGCCTTCCTTTCCACTAATTCAATTTGATGAAAAAATAAAGATTATTTTTATTATTTCTCACATGAACACAAATTCAGTGAAAAAAAATCTAAGAAACGAATTTGGATTGCTTTAGGTTAAGGGATTTTTTTTGTCAACAAAATATTAAGGTATTTTCAAAATACAAAAGTTAAGTAGGGTATTTTTACAAATTTTCACTTAAATAAATCTGAATTTAGACTTTTGCTGTATGATGATTAACTTGTATAGTATATGATATAAATCTGAAAAGGAATTTGAACTGAAATTGAATCAAACTCGTTGATTTATTCTTTATTGTTTTGGTTTTTACTTATTCGTATGAAGAAACTTGATTTACCTTTGTTTGGCATGTCTGATCACGCTTCTCATCTCTCCTTTAAAAGCTACAAGCCCAAAAGTATCTAACATTATCGAAAAAAATTATTTTTTTTTTTCCGAAAATATCTATTTCGGTAACGATAACTAATTGAATCACCCTCACACATCATCATCTTAAAGAATAAAGATATAATATTTCCTGCCTTTTTAATAAACAGATATGGCGACAAAAAATAAATAATAAAAGATATTTTGGATCGTATTAGATATTTTGGGTCAGTGGGTTAGGCAAAGCTATATAATCTTTTATATAGCAGATGAAAATGATTTAATCCCTATATACGTGGACAGAACCATTTTACATTTACAAGTCTACGGATTGTAGTCTAAAACCCTTTTAAGTGTAGTATTATGACTTCTCAAATCCTTGATGCACACACACATTATTAACCATCGGTAATATGTATAGAATCTAAAATCCCAAATATTACATTTGGTTCTGGTCGTTGTATCAAGAAAATTCATGTGATACTGTCGACAAAGAAACAACAACAAGCAAGCACGCAATAAGGATATATTCTCCCCAAAACTCTGTCGTTTCGATCCCATTGAACATACACACTAAAACCACAAGTTCAAACAACAGCGCGCGTATCTATAGTTCTTCCGTACTACCCTCAGATTGCTGCGTGCCTCCATCGGAAACGGTCCTCTTTACTTTCTCTTTCACGGTTTCCACCGTATCACACGCCACTTCCGCCGCTGATCTAGCAGCTTCTTCCACCGTCTCTTTACTCTTCCCAAAGCTCCTCGTAACCGCCTCTCTCATCTTTTCACCGGCTCCCATCGGGGCACCTTCCTTTCCCCTAAAACTATTCATATAAAGAGTGAAAATGACCCGTTGATGAGTTAAAAAATAATTCTACGACCAAATGAAGATTTGAGTATTTATACTTACTCTATGTTCGGAGGGAAGAAGTGGGATGAGTGTCCACGATCCAAAGCCTCTCTGAGTTTCGCCCAATAATTTTTACCAGTCTGTTTGATTTTAGATAGCCAAACCGTCGTCGTTTTATCTCCCGGTGGCACCGCTTTATGATAATCGACATCAGCCGAAACATTGACCGATAGTAAGAAGAAGACGACGGAGAATATGCATAGCAGGTGAAAAACTTGCCCAGGCTTTACTTTAACAGCCATGTTTTTTTATCCTTTTCTGTTTTTTCTCTGATTTTAATTAATGTGGTAAGACACACAACTTCCATTACATATGCAGCAGTTTTTGTTTACCAGGCGAGTCGGCGAGAAAGACGTGGTGGGGACACGACACGTGTTCATCGCGTGAACTAGAGGAACGACGTGAAGGAGGTGGCTCATGGAACACCGAGACACGTGCTGCTATACTGTTTACCACATTCAGATTATTAATTTTTCATGTCGGAATTCATAACCGACCGGTTAATTATTAAATCAAACCCGGGGTTTTCCTAGCGTTTCGATTTCGTTTAGAAATTGTGCCACGACAAAAAGAAACCGTAAATCTCTCTACTTGGTTCGGAACTATAACGTAGTCATAAGATCCGTGGCAATTTGTATGATTAGCTATTAAATTTCCTAATTCGGAAATCAAGCGATTCGAATTTTATATTTTTTTGTTAACATGCATCTCATCTCAAGAGACTCTTACACACTGTGAAAATTTGTTTAAACTATAAATTATAAATCCTGAAAAACTCACGTGGTCTGTCTTTCAAATGTTCTTGTGATTTTTGTTTTTTTTAAATGACTAAACACATTGTTCTGATTAGATAAGATAATCTACAGTCCACAGAGCATTAAGACATGTAACCACGTTTTTTGGGGTTATTTATAGCGTATCCAGAGAGATACATTAAGAGTCTGAGTCTGAATTCTTTCTCAGGTATTAATTTCCCTTTCAAGAAAAAAGTTTAGTTTAATTATATATGTTGTATTCTTCTTGGTTCAATCATTATAAATGAGTTGTGTTATTAGCTATTACCTGTCTTTCGCGCGTCAAGGTTTCGCATAATGCATACTAATGAATGAAATCACATGTTCTGCAAAATATGAACGTATTCGTATATATTATTATATATACATTATTCTGATTATAATAAGCAGGTGGTGTAACCTAAACTTATCAGTTCTAGTTAAAAAAAAATAGAATTATAAGATAACATGACATGTCAGAGCTTGATTAACGGGTTACGGGGTAATAGATTTGACTAACCATTCGATGTGACCACATTATTACGAATTGAAAGAAAAGCTTCCAATAATTAACCCAATCGACACAAAAAAAAACTAAAACTTACCAAGGAAAAAAAAAGATATTTACAAATCCTGTCACCCGATTATCAATTTTTATATTAGCAACGAAAACACTACTGAACAAAGCTTATAAATGATGTCTATATATTTCTGATTGGACACGTGTCCGAAAATCTACCATTTTTTTTGTTTTTGCTTTTAAAGTGAAAATCTAACAATTCTTCTTGAACAATCCAATCGTTGTTTGTGGCTTAATTAAAAAAAAAAATCCAGATGTGTCTTTATAATATTTAGCAATATAATTTAAGAAGGGAAAATGCAAATAAAATCTGTGTCTTATGAACAAAATGGATTAAAAATGAATTAGAACAAAGTTTGAGTTAATTTTACTCCAACCTATTTTAGTGTTGTAATTTAGCAAAAATGTTCTTACAAGATTTGCAATATGATTTAAAAATAGAAAGACCAACTAATTAAAGAAGGGTTTGGTGGATAGAAGCGTAGATGGTATTGTTACATTATTGATCAAATGATTAAATGTTTCAAATGATGATTAATATACATTTTTGTAATGTCGACGACATTGAAAAAACACCATTTTCGAATTTATATCTTGTAAAAAAAAACAGTGTTTCTTCTTCCTTCTAGAGAGAGAAAGAGAAGAAAATAGGAGAGGAGAGAGAGACAACTCATCAGTTGTTACGGCAGAAAGAAGAAATTGATATCGAGATCTAGCGGACGGACGGAGAAGAGAGCTGACGGTAATGGGATCTCAGCTTCCGCTCTATTGCTTCCACTTCATCTTCTACTGTCACTCTTTCTCTCTCTCTCGAGTCGGGTACCAACCCACCTCCTCAAGTTTGAGCTTTATTCGTTTTTCATTTTTTCTACTGATACCAAATTTAGGGCTATTTTGGTGGGGGCTTTGTAGCAAATGGCGATCTAGATTTTTCAGATTTTGATTACTCTATTGATTTTGCATGGAAACTGTTTTCCAAATCTGATAGAAGTCTTTTGGTTTGATGTGATGCTGCGTTGAATTTTCAAGTGACAAGTCGACCGGTATTTTTTGGGAGTATTTGGAATTGCTCATTCATTGTTGATTTTTCTGCTCATCTTTTTTGTTAGGAAAACGATTTGGAGAAACATTTTTAGATTTCAACGCTAAAATCGATGGTAGACACTTAGGGATCTGAGCCTTTAGTTAGTGGTCCACTTTATATGTACAAATGGCTCTTCTAGTTTCTGAATTTTCTCACTTCTGTTGGCTAGCTTCTCATCATAGGGTCTTTGAATCTGTTTCTTTTGTACTTTTGATTATGCTATTGCCCATTCTTTCGACTTGTCACAATCTCAATCTGACGATTTTTTTTATTTTTTTTTCTTTATTATTATTATTGGAATGTGTATACATGTGAAGCAGTTTGCTTTTGGCTAATTTCTCACTTCTTTCCTATGTTGTTTCTCTAGGTTTTGAACATCTTAGGTTTCAGCTAAGGTAACTTGCTCTGGGAGTTCTTTTAAGTAACCAAAAATGGGTTCGAGGTACCCATCTCATCAGCTCAGCAATGGGCTATTTGTGTCTGGTCGCCCTGAGCAACCCAAAGAAAGGCCTCCAACTATGAGCTCAGTAGCCATGCCTTACACGGGTGGCGATATCAAGAAATCTGGAGAATTGGGCAAGATGTTTGATATTTCAACAGATGGGACCAAGTCAAGGAAGTCTGGTCCTATACCTGGTGCTCCTTCAAGGTCTAGCTCATTTGCAGGTAATGCACATTCTGGTCCAGGTGCTCCTATTGCCACTGGCCGTATGTCTGGATCTTTAGCTTCTGCTGGGTCTGTTTCAATGAAGAAAACTAATTCTGGACCTTTATCTAAGCACGGTGAGCCTTTAAAGAAATCATCTGGCCCACAATCTGGTGGTGTAACACGGCAAAATTCTGGTCCTATTCCTGTTCTTCCTGCTACAGGTCTCATAACCTCTGGGCCTATTACATCAGGCTCTCTGAATTCATCTGGGGCCCCCAGGAAGGTTTCTGGTCCTCTAGACTCTTCTGGTTTGATGAAGTCACATATGCCTTCTGTTGTCCACAACCAGGCGGTAACTACCCTTGGTCCAGAAGATGACTTTTCCTGTCTGAAGAGCTTCCCAAAGCCTGTGCTGTGGCTGGTTGTTCTTATATTCGTAATGGGTTTTCTTGCGGGAGGCTTCATTCTTGGAGCAGTTCACAACCCAGTTCTCCTCGTTGTTGTCGCGATCTTATTCACAGTTGTTGCTGCGCTTTTTATTTGGAATAGTTTTTTAGGGAGACGTGGTCTCACAGATTTCATTGCTCGCTATCCTGATGCTGATCTAAGAACTGCCAAAAATGGTCAATACGTTAAGGTCACTGGGGTAAGCATCCTGGAACCATTGCTACAATTGGCTATTTTGTGGTATGTCCTTCCGCTGCTTGTCTACTAGCCAGAAATGTGGTCGCTGATCGTAGGATAAAACTATAGCTTTTTTGCATGTGATACCTGCTAAAATAATAGAAAATTGAGTACGAAATAGTAGAATAAACATGTAATGGATGGATAATAGCAGGGATTGCGGTCAGCTAATGAATTGCATCTGTTGTCTTGGTCTGCTATGTTCATGACGTTGATACTTGTTTTATTGTTTGAAGGTGGTTACTTGTGGTAATGTACCGCTTGAGTCATCCTTCCACAGAGTTCCCAGATGTGTGTACACATCGACATGTCTGTATGAGTACCGTGGATGGGGTTCGAAACCAGCCAATTCTACACATCGTCGCTTCACATGGGGACTGAGATCATCAGAGGTTAGTGATTCCCCAATACATTTGTTTTCCTAGAGGAAATGTTATATTATCTTCTTCAACTCCATCAAAACTTCCTTGTACCATTATGTAACAGAGACATGTGGTGGACTTTTACATCTCTGATTTCCAATCTGGGCTAAGAGCCTTAGTCAAAACCGGAAACGGTGCAAAGGTAACACCCCTTGTTGATGATTCTGTTGTCATCGATTTTAAGCAAGGAAGCGAGCAAATGTCTCCCGAATTTGTTCGATGGTTAGGCAAGAAGAATCTAACAAGCGATGATCGAATAATGCGGCTCAAAGAAGGGTAATGAACAAACACTTCACTAACAACTCCCAAAGTAGTAAATACTTAACAGAAGCTTCATCCTGATTCTCTCTGTTGGATTTCAATTTCTAGGTATATAAAAGAAGGAAGCACAGTGAGTGTGATTGGAGTTGTACAGAGAAACGATAATGTGTTAATGATAGTTCCATCACCTGAGCCACTAGCAGCTGGTTGGCAATGGAGGAGATGCACATTCCCAACAAGTCTTGAAGGAGTCGTATTGAGATGTGAAGACTCATCGAACGTTGATGCCATACCGGTTTGAGTCATCAATCGTCATCAACATCCTAGTTTGGGTTCATTAAATTTTTTTCATGAATCTGGAAAAATATGATCTTCCTGGTGGGTTCTTTGGTGGTGGTTGTAGTGTTTCTTTCTTTTTAATTCTCTTTCAATTTATTTTTTTTGTTCTCCAAGTAATTACGGTTAGTATGATGGTGATGGTGATGGTGATGGTGATCCTGGAGAATGTGGTTTCCTTTTCCTAAGATGAGCTAATTGTTTTTTCTTCTTATTCTTCTTCTTCGCCTTTTGGCTTGTATAGCTCTTCATGTCAATTCTTTTTCAATAGAACTTGTACTTTACTCGAGGTTTTATGTCCAAATTTTTCCTTCTGTGAAATCAAATCTCACTTTGGTGTTCTTTTTAAACCGATTTGTTTACGTTATCCTTTTATGTCATTTTTAGAATCAATAACCAATTACCAGATTTGTTTATTGACATTATATTATTATCTGGCACAATTTTGTTATTTTGCATATGCATTGTCATCAATTCTAGCCATAATAAATGAAAGGCACAGATTTTATTAGAAAGAAATTTAGGACCAAAAACCAGTGTTTTACAGACAACAAATAAACCTAAAACTACAAACTCAAACAACAAAAATCTTCCTTTTAATTCAGAAAGGTGACTGAAAAAGTGTTTCTTTCCCAAACTAATGGGATTAACTTGGGATTAAAAAGGCGACATTAAAGTAATCAAAATCACAATCTATTTTTTTTTTTTGTGTTTGTTTCTCAACGCATGAAAGGGACTAACCAACGCATCTCTGCTCCATTTCCATTAGCCAAATAGTATGTCTTCTTCCAATTTTCTTCTGAGAATACTTCGCGCCGAACTAGTCTTTGCCTGAAACGATACCATATCAAACGTTCATGGAATCAAGATTCGGTTTAAGTCTCAAGTAAATAAACCTGATGATCGATCAACACTAATGAAGATTGGATCATGATAGTTGTGATCAGTATAGCTGAGTACTATTATCTCTAAATACAGACAGTTTGATTCAACTAACTCACCGAAGGTAGTAATAGCAGACAGCCTCTGCTTCTTCCAAAGAATAACGAGGGAAATCCAAACGAGCATCAACTGGAACATCTGGCAAGTCTTTACGTAGTTTTCCTACTGCTGTTGAATGTGAGAATGCACCCACCATCATATCTTCATGCATCATACTTCTGAAAGCATTCACCTGCCAAAAGAATGGAGAAAATTAGGATTTTTATTATTATTATTGAATCAGATGGTATTTGGAATAAAGATCCACCGTTGTAAGTTCTCTGGCATGTATAGGTCGGCAAGAACGTGGTGTTACAGGCTCTTCAAACTCGCTGAATGTGAACCAGCTATTATACTTAAAACAAGTAAACGAACAAGAAACAAGCAGCATTAATACTAGTAAAAAAGAGACAGACTAAATATGATACAAAAAAGTGAAATTTGGGAACTAACTTGATCAATTGCAATCAGTACTGGTACATCTTTTACGAGTGAGAGTTCTTTTCTAAGTCGCACTACAACATTAACAGATGCATGAGTGCTCTTTATCCCTATTTGCACAAGGTCATACAGAGTTGAATCCTCGGGAATTGGCAAATTATCTGATCCTTTCAAGTATCCCACACCTGCGCCCTCTCCAAGCACGATGGGATCATGGATTTTACACCGTAACTCTCTTAAGCGGGACTCATTGAACTTAGCAAAATCCTACAGAAGTTAAGTTTATTAAGAAATGCTTCTAAATAGGAGGAATCCATTCCAAAAATGAACCATGTGAAATCTTACCTTGAGAATATTCTCAGCTTGTAAAGGAGTGTCCCAAAAACCTGTATGTGGATTCTTATAGAAGTAGCCTCCAAGAGTCCAGTCACGTCCTTTGGGTGCATATAAAACTAGCCAGCCTTGGTCACGTGCCCAGTGAACAAGCATCGCCAAAGCAATACTCTTACCACATTTAACAGGGCCATCCAAGACGATCTGTTTCTTAAGTCTCACACCTAGTTGAGGACAAGGCCATACGTTAAGCAAGAATTAGGCAACAAGTTAGACTGTTTTGGCATCTAAGGAAAAAAGAAAACACATCTGCTGACCATAGAAGAGATGGCTATTCTAATACAAAGGAAATGAACAAAGAACACACCTTTAGTGTCAGAGGGCCACATAGGAGGATCAACAATACGTCTGAAATTATCCCTAAGAGCCAAGAAACTTTTTCTAACAAGCAAAGCAGGTCTCCATGATTCATTAAACTCATCTGTAATTCCTGAAGCCAATCCCTCTGGCAGAACAGCTTTCAATGCTGCCTCACTATCGTTCCCACATTACACAGAAACATCAACATACACAAAACTTGTCAAAATAGAAACAGAAGAAAAAAAAAGTAAAAAGAGAGAATTGAGATTACTCGAATTTGAAGTAGGAGTTGATGTCCTTGTGAGCTAGCTGCGAGAGTGTGGTATCTTTAGGAGTAAAGAGGGGCCTTCCATTAGGACCTACATCTAGAGACGGAATCTTCTCATCATCAGCTAATCTCTGAGCGCGTCCTGCTTCCAGGTCATCTCCACCGGCAGCTCCGAACTCTCCGTCCTCAGCACTAGGATCGCCGCCTTTAGGTTTGGATTTTTTGCCTTCAGCCTTCTTTGTCTTGGTGATTGAAGATTTAGTGCTCTTTGAAGATGAGAAGCAGCGATGAATATGATCTAAACTAGGAAAAAGTGTTTCCACTGCAGCCGGGAAATGACCAACGTTATTATTTAGAATCGAAGACTTCCGATTCAATCTAAGATTCCCGGCGGCGATTTTGACGGCGGACTTCCACATTTCTCAGATTCGTATCTCTCACTGTCTCGTCACCGTCAAGGTTTTAGGGAGGGATTTGAGCGCAAATCTGAGGAACCAACGAAAGGGATGAAGCAGCGAGGGAGTGGCAAACTTGTAATTTTTGACATGATCACTTTAGTGTTTAGCCCATTTAATAATGGGCCTAAGCTTAAAAAAAATAAGCCCTTAAAATGATGACGTCATGTGCGTATTTCAAAATTGAAATTATCTAACGACTAATTTAATTACTCGGTAAAGACACTAATAGCATGTCACATGAGTTCAAGTTTGGGGGCCGAAGAAATTTGTCGAATTAAAAAAAAAAAAAAAAAAAAAAAAAACACGTCCAAATTAATATAACTTAAAAAAAAAAAGGTATTTTAAGGAGTGGGGAAAATGATAAAGAAAAGGAAAGCAAGAGAGATGGCGATCCAACGTTGAAGATAATAAGGAAGAAACTGACATAATTTTCTTTCTTTATTGTCCTCTCATGGCGGATAACACAAGAACTGTCCAAAAACTCTTGTTTTTCTTCATCTTCTTTACTACTACTCTCTAACATTTTTTCTTATTATTAAACTTTATTCCGATTTTTCTTCGGATTGATCAGCTATGGCTTTGGCCTCTGCTTCTGGTTCTGCTCTCTGCTTCACTGATGCTTCTAGCTCTCGCGTTATAAGACGCGATTGTGGAACTCTTTGCTTTGCTCCTAGGAGAATTACGTTTGGTTTTCTCCATAAATCTCTTATGAATCTCGAGCAACTAAGGTTTTTTCTTTCTTCTTGACGAAATTTTGATTTCGAGCTTCTTTTCGTTTCTGCTGATTTTACTTATTTTGGGCTAATGAAGTTTTTGAACTATCTCCATAGATCTCAAAAACCTTAAAAGTATCTGGTGCTTTAAGGATAATTAGACTTTACTATTCCGACACGATACTACAATATTCGCAAAACTAACTTTAATGTCCAAATGATCTTATTGGTAGTTTAAGAATCCGCATCTTTTCTAATTTCAATCAATTTCATTTTTTTTTTAATTATGTTACAGATTATCCGGTTTGAAGCCTCGAGCATCAAATGCTACAGCTGTGGAGGTATGAAATGGATTATATAAAGTTAATAGTTAGAGACAAAAGAGAATTATAAACCTTTGATTTGTTTTGAAGAATGGAAAGCAAGATGGAAGTGCCGCTGATTCTGACAAAGTGCCAACTCCAGTTGTCATAATTGACCAAGATTCTGACCCTGATGCTACTGTTGTTGAAATTACCTTTGGAGATCGTCTTGGTGCTCTTATTGACACTGTAACATTTTAACTTCCTTTCCCATTTAATTCTCCAGTTTTGATTTTCATGTGTATTCTTCATCTCATCGACTTTGTTGTAGATGAATGCGCTCAAAAACTTGGGTCTGAATGTCGTCAAGGCAAATGTTTACCTTGATTCTTCGGGCAAGCACAACAAATTTGCCATTACTAAAGCGTATGTTTGTCTTTTTTCATATCATCACCAGATTCCAATACTCTAATTAAATAGCTTATGTAGAGAGCTGAAACAGGGATAGTGGAAGAAAAGTACAAGACCCTGAATTGCTTGAGGCCATTCGTCTCACTGTCATTAACAATATGCTTGAGTTTCATCCTGTAATCTTAATTTCCTCACTTTCTGAATTTCCTATCCTTCATAATTTCTCAACTCACACCAATGCTTGCTTTTCCATGATTTTTGTATTAGGAATCAAGTTCTCAATTGGCTATGGGAGCAGCTTTTGGTGTCCTTCCGCCAACTGAACAGGTTTAATTAAACCTTTCAATTTTTATGCTATTATTTTATAACCATATACATGTATTAAACTTCCTTATAATATTGACTTTGATGAATAAAATGAGGGGAATAAGCACGCAACTTCCAAGTTAGACTCAAAATTCTTTCTTTCTTTTGTTTATTTGTTTGATTGGTATGTGTACAGGTTGATGTGGACATAGCAACACACATAAGCATCGAAGATGATGGATCAGACCGCAGGTAAAGAACACCCATACCTTATCTCTACTTTTTAACAATATCTTCACACTTAATCAACCAAAATACTATATTTCTATAATATATATGATATGATCTAATCATTGATCCATAACACTATTTGTTGAAAATGCAGTTTACTCTACATAGAAACAGCGGATAGGCCAGGACTATTGGTTGAGCTGGTGAAGATCATATCAGATATCAGTGTCGCTGTGGAATCTGGAGAATTCGACACTGAGGTAAATTAAGAATCATGAGTTTACAAGTTTAAGAAGAGATGATCTCACATTGCTTCTTGTTATTATTGTATGTGAAACAAAAAAGGGTTTATTGGCTAAGGTAAAGTTCCACGTAAGCTACAGAAACAAAGCCCTAATCAAGCCTCTCCAGCAGGTAAAGTTTTTGAAAACAAACTCTGTTTTCTCTTCAATTATTCATTTTTCCAACATTGAGTAGAACCAAATGTTGTTTGTAGGTTCTGGCCAATAGTCTCAGGTACTTCTTGAGGCGTCCATCAACTAACGAGTCCAGTTTCTGAGTCAAATTACATTTCATTCCTCATGACAACGGTTTTTCTTTTTCTTTTATATATTCGACAAATAAGCTGCTTCATTTAGTAGCCCCTCATACACCTGTAATAGTAACATTATTCTCATCAAATTTATCTTAATTCACAACCTCTGAAATCTGGTTATCTACATTGCTTTAAAGATTAAAGAGCATCGTTAACACAAACAACGATTAAGAAAGCACAGTTGAAGAAAGTTAGTTCAGAGAATACAAATCTTCCCCCCTGATTTTAGAAGAAAAGGACTCAGATAAAACGTAGAGATAGAGTTTCACCACATATATAATGTTATATAAATGACAATGAGATTTTCTCCTCTTGCACTCTCCATCATGCGCCACTTGCGTACAGGCGAGTCCATTCCTTAGCTGCATGTATTCAGATTGATATGAGATTACCAGATTAGAGAGGAGAGGAAAAAGTGTAAATTTCAAGACTTAGATCATATTTAATCACCTGTTTCCACAGCTTCGGCTTCATTACTCTTCCAATGCTTAGCAATGTTCTCAGACAGTGGATCATCTGGGTTGGGTGCACTTAGAAGAGCTTGAATACTATTGTTACATTAGCATTGGGAGTAAACAAAAAGTGTCAATGACTAATATTAATTGCTACAATGATTTTGGTTAAGTATGAAGAGAAGAATCAATGGAAAATATACAGACCTCAAGAGCACAGTACGTATTTGTAGGGCAGGACTCCACTTGTCTTTAAGTATGTCAAGGCAGATTCTTCCAAGCTATATACAAGATAAATGCAAACAAAACACGTTTCGTAAGGATAAAAAAAAAAGACAATGTGTTTGGTTAGATATCTTGAAAGTAAGAGAAGAAAAGGAAAAGATTTCACAACAGACCTTATCAATGTTAGGATGGTATATCTTGGTGAGAAACCTAACCTGTGTTACAAAAGATATCATCTCACAAATTCTATATCAATATGAAAAGAATGGCAACTTGTCTAATGTCAAAAGTGATAATGCATTTGGAGTAATCATAACCAACCATAATCACCAATCTCATAAATTATAAGAGTAGAGACGTTCACCAAAATCATCCACTGAGCAATGTGGGGTTACACTAATTTGAGTAAGGTTACCGTGTAATGCAGGTAAAAGATGAGAAATATGTAAAAAAAAACCTTGGGAGCAGCCATAGGATATTCTTCAGGCAAAAAGAGCTCCAACTTGAAAATTCCTCCTACGAAATTGAGGATGAAACAAAATGATTGGTAAACATCAATTGATAGAAATTTTATACAGCAGACTTGAATCTGGAAAAAAAAAAAGTGAAACATAAGAAAAGAAATGAGTGGAGGAGGTACCTTCATAAGGAGATTGAGTAGGACCAAGAATCATAACATTGAAATAGCGCATATTTTCCTCTGATGGAGACGCACTTATCCCAGGAGCTGCACAAAAACGTCGATTGATCAACTTCCCAAAGATAATGTGCTTTCGGATTGAATCAGCTAAAATAAAGTCAACAAGGATTATAATGAATTTACCAGGTTCACTAAGTAGACGTTGAGTTTCCTGCGTGCCAGATCCAACCAAATTTCAAACTCAGATCATAAAATAGATATATAACATCATACTAATCCAAATTCTTCTCCCACCGGAGATTCCTTGTTCCGATTTCAGATTCAAATCCCCAATTATCTCTTCTATGTGTTACAGAGGATCGGAATACGCACCTTGATGATTCTTCGGGGAAGATTACTATTGGCCATTGTCTAGTGCTTTCGAATTCGAAAGATCTTAAAGAAGGTAGGGGTTTTTCAGAGTGACAAGGGAAGCTAACCAAAAGAGACCGCAAGGTGCTTCGTCGTATCTCGCCTACTCCTCCTCCTCCTCCTCCTTCTCAGTGCCCTTTTATGCTTTAATTCTTTTCCTTTTTTTTTTTTAGGATAATAAAACGATGCCTTTATTATACCAACTACTCCAAATCTAATATTTTATGCAATAAAGTAGGAAACAATCAAATATTAATTCATTACTGATATATCATATTTCTAATTTCTTCAATTTTGTACTATTATTCTCTTCCAATATTATTTTCACCATGATTAAGGGTGTCTAGCCGATTAATCTGACAAACTAATTGGATCTTTTTCTCTAAAATTTAGTGTTAATTGCATGCACTATTTTATTTTTTTCGCCCAATGACGTGCACTATTAAATTCGCTCAGGTGGTAACATAATGACGATATTATTACAAACGACAATATATCATGATCTTGAAAAATACAGATAGGCACATTTATAGAATTTAATACTTGTTGGCTATTTTTTAAAGATAATATATTACCACTAAAGTCTAAAACTTTTCTAGTTCCAATAACTATTTTAAGATGATCTCATTCCCGAACCCTAGTTCCTCCATTTCTATTTTGTTATCTTTTGTACCTTTTAAGACGCGTTGGTCGAACGCTAACTTAAGAGGTGTACATAAATATCCAGTGCCCTACATAGTCTTCAGACCACCCTCATCGGAAGGTGTTTAGGGGTCCTAAGCATGAGTTGATTAACTTAAAAATTAAAAAGAAATGAAAATTTAATAAATAAGCTAAGCATCCATGTTTAACTAAACATTTTTAGCAGCGATGTTTAAGAAAATGTGGAGAATTCTTATTGGTTGAGATTTTTTTTTTCCTTTTTTTCTCTTGAGCTAAAACTAAAACCTCTCTCTCACGTTGGAGTTACAAAAAGTTAAACAATTTTAAAAGGTTGTTAACTTTTACTAAAACACTAAATTTAAATAAAATAATACTTAAATATTTCTTCAAGGTGATAAGGGATGGAGATACCTTATTTCATCGCATTTTATCAGTACTCAAAATTTGAATCCGCAATATCAGTAGGGGACACAAAAAAAAAAAAAGACTACAGAATAGATAAGTTCCGGTATCATAAAACATAATCTTTCACGTTCTTCCGACCGTTTGGAGATTTACTCAAAGTCAAAGACTACTCTCTTTTATGACTTTACTACTACGAACCATAAACGTGATTTAAAGCCGATACTAATCAGTTATTAGTTATTACGTTCCTCTCAAAACTGGACAATTAACTGAGTTACAGCTACAAATCTTTAGAGATTTTTGGATTTGAGATCATTTTTGGACTCTTCTAAGTATTACGTATTTGCCAAAAACATTCTTCTCCTGCCACAAGTACGGGATGTAGAACGATCTATACTTAGCTGGCGAAAGCTCTCTGTCCAAATAGGGTAACACTGCGATAGCCTGAAAAAGGCGAAAATAACCGATTTAAGAATGGCAAGTGATGTCAAAGATTGATTTTGTTTCAGGAAGATGCTTTGATTATTATACCTCCCATGTTGATAAGTCGCTGCCTCGATATTGATACGGTCTCCTAAGCTGCAACTCAATGAGGAACGTACAAGCTTCGATGTTCTTTAACTGAATTTAAACAAAGAGAGCAAGGAATCAAGCTATGCTCTAGTTTACGATTAAATCATTTTGAAGGGTTTCATGAGAGAATAATGTGTGAGTTTTACATATTGTTCTTCGGATGCTTGGTTCTTGTTGTTGAAGTATGGAGGTGATGCTGCAGTGCCTCCAAGTGTACTGTTAAATGGGAATGGAAGAAGACCACGGAATCCATCATCGATCCACCGTACTTCGCTAATGTAGTCGGGCACGAAAAATGATGATGGATATCGATGCCATTCACTTCCCACACACAGAACAGAACCTGACATAAGGATAAATCCAACCAAGAGAGTGATCACAATTTTTTTGACAATGGGACTTTGTTTCTCTTTGTCCAATGGCAAATTACTATTCTAGAAATAAAAGTGAAATGCGATCTTCACTAGTGTTAACATAGTAATGATCGAAGCGTTGTGTTCGAAATAGATGTACCTGGTCCCGCATCATCATGGTGCTCCAGTAGTTTGTAGACTTCCAAGGGAGCGGAATAGCCATTTATCAGAGAAAATGTGCGAGAATGTGAAGTACATAAGATAAAACCAAGAATCACAGGTCGCATGTATTTGGTTATCTGCATATTAAAAAGAAATGTGAAAATCGTACAATTTAATTCTTATCAATTTTCGGAAAGGAAAAATTCAGAGACTGAGATATTATAAGCTAAAACTTACGGTCACCAGAAGACTATCACGTGAGCTATACTTATCCCGGAATAGCTCAGGGATGTTCTCAATAACAGCAGAAGCAGAAACACATATAAGAGGGTATATAGGATAGAGGAACCTGCAGCAATTGATTGACCATACAGAAATATTGGTTGAATACCGGTTTACAGTAAAAGTATCATAGAATTGGTTTGTGGGGCTTGTCCAATGACTACAGGATGAAAGATATAGAAGATCACCTTTCTTCTTTGTGGGGCTGAAGTGACATAAACGCCAGCCAAATATACATCGGCGAAATCACAACAAGCAAGCCAAAGTCATACTTTCTTCTGATGATAGGATATATTGCGACAAACAACATTGCCAAAATGAAACAAAAGTTGAAGTTGTTAAATCCATTTTTTATATAAAATAATGCTCCTTCAGTCCCATACAGATGACTTTCTCCACCCCCTAACACATTGTATATCAAGAGATTTAAAACCGAAGATGTCCATCTCTTGTAATAATAGTAATCCACAAGTATTGAGAGTCCCTGGAAAAGAGACAAAACTACTTAAAGAGGAGAAAACGATAACTGAAAATAACAGTGCGAATGAAAGTAAGCGGCAAGCAATAATACCCATAAAATCCACAAACAGAACACAAGGATTGGTGTTAACTTACTAGGAGGAAAATAGAGGTGGCAGCGCCAGAGATAAATGCTTGCTTAGATCTCTTAAACAGAGCATAAATAATGACAGGTAAAAAGGCCAAGATAGAAAATGGCCAGCCAAGGATCACACCAACAACAGAAACTGCAACAGCCATGGCATACTTCTCGAAAAGTAGTAAACCAGATGAGAGACTCATGGCGTACATGGAGAATGAACTGGGGAGAAAGCCTAGCCAATATAAGGGGAAAAATGAATTTGTAAGAAAGCAGAATATACTGTCAAATTTGGAGCAAGGGAAAAGAATAATGTCGTCTGAATAACTTATACCATCATTTGAAACTAAAGTCTATCGAATGGAAGAATAGCTTTGAGAGGAGAGCATATAACATATGCGTAAGAAAAACAACATAAAAAGTGTCTCAAAGCTAGACTAAACAAAACACTCACTGGTGCTAGCAAAGAAGCAGCCACTGGTTAAGCAGAGCATTGCAAGTGCGTAAGTAGCAATACGTTTCCCATACTTTCTGGAGAGTGCAACAACGAGAACAGTGTCTGAGACAGCAGAAACCAAACCTAGAAAGAGTCTCACCGCATAGAAAACTGTAACCTATCCACATGAAAGAAAAAAAGTAGATAAGAGATATGCAGTAACATGCCAATAAGAAGAAAACATGAGGAAGGCTGCAAAGCTATACCTTTTCATCAACAAACCACCAAGAAGCGGGCCGACCAGCGAGTTCATGGAAAAGAATGTACAAGTAGGAGCGAAGAGCAAAGTTAGAACTGCAAACACACATATAAGTAAATTAATCTTATGATTATAATTTCATATAAAACTCAAGATACGATATATTTATTAACGAAAATGGCAACTGAAGTATCTGAAATTAAACCATAAGATTAGAAAAAAAAAACAAGCAAAAAGAATGGTTTCTTTTCAAAACCCAACTGAGAACGGAAATCAAAATTGTACTTAAACCACATCAAAACTTTTACATTTCTAATTTCAATTTGAAACCAAATGATAAGAACCAATATCAGAAGCACAGAGACAAGCATAGCTCAAGTACATGCTCACTCTAGTTAACTAAGTAGGAACATGAGCAATTGCGAGATTATAAAACAACCTAAAGAGTAAATGTAGCACAAACCTGTATTCCCAGGTTTGAAATCCCGACTTGTAGAGAAGATAATGGAGAGGCTCCCAGTAATTGAACACTTCATCGCAGTCATGAATGATGTTAGAAGTCGCACTCATGTAACGAAGATAACACAGCGCCATAAACGGCAAGAACCACCGGAGACCACCATCGTCCGCCTTCCCGCCGTTAGATCGGTCGGGCTTATCGATCTTCGAGTAGGAATTTGTCGACGAAGAAGAAGAAGAAGATCCAGATAGAAGTGGGCGTCTCTGACGCGTCGTTAGATCCATGGAGCTATGAGGATTTGAGTAGGAAAATGGGCGTGGTGGTGGTAAATGCAGATTGCACAAGGAAGTCTCTCTTCTCGACGAAGCAATGAAATATGCTCTTGTGAAAAGTATCAAATTGAACTATAGGCCATGTTCTAAAAATTTCAACCTAGCTTCGATTAGTTAGGTTGAACTCGCTGGCTCGATTAATGACTAATACTTCGAAAAAGTCAATCAACCGATTATTTCCCGTCTAATCCGATTAATGCTCGTCTAATTTGATTATTTTCCGCCTAATCATTTATAATCTAATTATTTTTAAATTTTCAGGTATAAAAAATTTTGTTTTTGTTATACAAACATTTATATTGAGAGTTTGTGATTTTTATAATAAATTATGTTAAAAATATAAATAAAAATCATAAAATAAATTATTAATACTATATTTTCATGTATTTACTATAATTTTTTAAAAAATATTATTTAAAAGTTTAATATAATAGATAAATATATTTTTAAAATATTAAAATAACCTAAAACTAATTCCCGATTAATCCCCGTTTACTTTCCAAATAATTCTCTAAGCGCTAAACCCAACTTCGCCGTCCGACTAGCACCTAGCGAGTTTTAATATTAATATTAATTTCCCCTCCTTTCCCTTGTAATATTAATTCTCCCAACTTTTTTTTTTTTGTTATATGACTCTCCTTTTAGATGCTTAGTCAAAATCCCAATCAAATTTTGGTTAGAAGACTAAACCGACAATTTAACAATAGTCTAAAACTCAAAATCACATTAACCATTAGATATACAACCCACCTCGTTAATCAGACGTTAAAATCGATCACACAAAAACTAAAAAAATAGGTGACCTTAAAAATATGAAGAAACTAAAATGTTCTCAGTCCGGAGGAGCTTTGCTTAGGGAGTTTTATGCAGAACCTAGCAAGTGGAAATGATAATGAATGGTTATAAATGTTTCTAAAGTTGCTTATAGTTTGATTCTGCTTTTTCATCTCTCTAAATTCAGAAACAGGGTCATGGATCAAAGATTGCCAAGCTGGTGCTGATAGAAAACAAAAGTTTAATGAAATTAAAAATAAAGTAATACAAACAACATTTATATGTTAATCGTACAAATTAATCAGACGGTGGAAAATATTGTGATAGCTCGGCTAAGTGACAAAAGAAAAAGCTATCGTGGACCCCATATCACGTCTCCCTCAGTCATATGTCACTTGAGAAAATAATACTTCACATTCTTCTTATTCAAATTAATTCTTCGCAAGTCGGGGAGATTAATTACTCTCAGTTTACTGTTTTCATTATCCCCAGTACATTATATAAGCATACAAATTCACACGATTTTAACCTTTTTCATTGTGGTTAAACACACACGACTACTTTAAAGATACCATTAATAATCTCTACACATTAGTTTCTTCCATATAATCATTAACCATCTGTGATTAGTGGGAAGTTTTTATTAGTATTATCTAAAATCCGGCCCCTCCTCTACCTATCATCTTAGATTCTACTCTATTTCCTTTTCTCCTCCCAACGCCACAGTTTCTTTTTTCCATCTGAGTTCATATCTCAAAACTCGATACTTTCTATGAGCCATGTAAACGATTATAAAAATCCATCATCATAACAAAATCCACCGAAAGAAGCAATGACTAGTACAAATACAAGCAACAAAGGCAAAGGCATAGCAGAAGGATCCTCACCACCGACTTTAAGCCGCTACGAGTCACAAAAACGCCGCGACTGGAACACGTTTTGTCAGTATCTCAGGACCAAGGAGCCGCCAGTTCACATATCCGAGTGTAACTCAAACCACATACTTGATTTCCTCCGATATCTTGACCAGTTCGGTAAAACAAAGATTCATATCCAAGTATGCGTGTTCTTCGGACATCAAGAGCCATCTGGACAGTGTAACTGTCCGTTAAAACAGGCGTGGGGAAGCTTAGATGCTTTGATCGGACGGCTGAGAGCAGCTTTCGAGGAGAACGGTGGCTTACCGGATAAAAACCCATTTGCCAGCGGCGTGATTAGGTATTTTCTGAGGGAAGTGAGAGATTCACAAGCCAATGCGAGAGGAGTTTTGTATAAGAAGAAGAAAAAGAATAAGAAAGGGAATCCTATGAAAGGTCTTGATGCTACGGGAACTAGTACTAGCTCGAATTAATTGACCTAATTGTATCATCTTCAATCCATGGTTAATTATTATTCTTGTTGTTGTTGCCTACACTGTATCTCTCAATATACACTCGTCTGTATTCACATATTATCAAATTATTTTATGTATACACATACATATATAGTTGTATTGACTCAATCTATACGTATAGTAATCCAATATTTATACATTTTTTAATCAGTGCCTATAAGATCAAGTGTGTAGAATTATATTTATAATAGATGAAAATCAAATTCATGATCAATTGTAAAACGCAAACGATATTATAGCATAAGGTTTTAAAATTTTATATCTAACAGAAAGATTTTCAACTAATTTCATTAACTTATTATACCATGGTTTGGTATGTTCATGTAGTTGCGTGAGAATAAACCCTAGACTGCATGTATATATATTTAAAGACAGACAACTACCAAACCCTACAAGACGTTCTTCAATTTAAAAAAACCAATCAAGTTCAGATGATATTATGCTATATATATACACACGTCACACCTAGACGAGATATATTTCGATAGGGTTGTAATCTCGTAGACATGGAGGTGCTCTGTGTGGAGATTTCTAAACCATAAAGATTAAAGATATAAATTGAAATAGTTTAAATGAAGAACACCTAGACCAAACATATTTGGATAGATTCATAAAGTGAGAAAATATGAGATTTGCAGAAAATGTCCACCTTCAAAGTTAATATTTAATATTTACATAAGATCTTATGCATATTTATATAAAACTATTTGTAATAAAACCCTAAATATATGGGATAACAGCCTTCTTAATATTGGTTTGGACTTGGTTTTGAGGCTCTCTTAAGAGTTTCTTAAGAGTTTAGATAAATTCTATGTGTTAGGAAGAAGAATCCATAAATGATCTATTGTCCAAAGCCCCAAATAATCTATCGAAACGATCTGGAGCAATTCGTTCAATTGGAGTACTGGAGTGTTTATCACTGGTGTTTAGCTTATGAAGAATTACAGTAAAAATCATCTCAAATTTTATTATATATCTGATTGTAACTTTTTCATCATCCCAAAATTTCGATAAACATTGTAGATGTTGATTTTTAATTTACAGTTTGCTTAATGTGTGTAGATGCAACAAAAACTGTAAGCCCTCAACTAATAAACAAGGGTCAGTGAATGTAACAGAGCATTTCCCTTAGAGGGCCACATTTTCTTTTTAATGATCCTAAGAAAATTAGGTCCAGTGGTTTAACAAGGTCCGCGCGCAGATTTCCACATCTCACGACGGAGGAGATACTACTACGACTTTGTGCCTGAAAGATTCGTTACAAAACTCTGTCCAAAATTGTGGCTATCCATTATCCAGAACTCATTCATCTCCAGATTCGTGATTGTGGAACGCTTTATGCTCAGATTATTAAAAAAAATGGTTAAAGCAAAATTAGTGGCAGCAGTTGAGTTTGTTGATTAAAGTAATGTAAATATCACTTAGTTTAATGTTTCGTCTTTCAGGGGTATATGATTACAAATTTGAGAGAGGATATATATTATTTGGAGGAGCTCACAAGTTTAGCCAAGAATGAAATTGTCTAATCAGGCTTGAATTGCTTGTGTAAATATGCACCTACCTTCCTTGCATCTTCCTTACAATCTTGCAGCTTACAAACCAGTAAGCGTGTCCATAATTAGCCTGGTCTTGTGGAGACAGAAGAGATTAACTGTTTATCTCTTTGAACCGACTCCGAAACGCAAATTTCCGATTTAGCTAACCGAATGGGTGTTGAAGCTAGGAAATACGCCGTTGATTTATTCTCTAATGGGACAATTAGACAACTACTGAATCTGTTTCTCGTTAATGTATTGGATCCTAAAGATGACTCGCATTATTCTGCTTCATAACTGATGTATTTCTGAAACTGTTTCACCAGCAATTTTGGGAATAAAGTTAAATAAACATTATTTAATTTTAGTCTAAAACTCATATGAATGTTGATAGTGTTACAAAACAAGGAGTTAAACGAAGAAGGGACCATGTGTGTTATCATTATCTCTCAACAGAAAAATAAAATAAAATAAAAATAAAGCCTTCAATTTGAGCAGCACCCGAGTTTCTTCAGAGCTGAGACATCGTTTTTAACTTCAATTTTCTCACCTTTAGGGAGAGAGCCATTCCCATCTTCACCAGCTTCTACTTGTTTCTTGCTGGTGATGCGATAAATCTGTGTCAAAACCTCTGCAAATGCGTCCTCGACATTGGTAGCTTCAAGGGCAGATGTTTCCATGAAGCAGAGCGATTCTTGCTCCGCGTAGGATTTCCCGTCTTCTGTAGGAACAGCTAGTAAGTGGCGGAGATCAGATTTGTTACCAACGAGCATCACTACAATGTTTGGATCTGTGTGGTTCTTGAGCTCCTTTAACCAACGGTCTACGTTCTCAAATGTTGCACGACGGGTTACATCATATACTAGGAGTGCTCCAACAGCTCCACGGTAGTATGCACTGGTGATAGCACGGTACCTGTGACGATAATCAAACTGAGTCTTACAATTGCAGCTAGAATCAGCGTAAATTAAGTAAAGGTGATAGATAATAAAGCGATAGGCTTTATAATCATTTGGCATAGAAGAAAGTTCTTAAAGGCTTATAACTTTCATAATCATAATCACAGGCCAATTCCCAAATCTAGATCCAGGACCTGGCATAATTAGTAGAAGAAATGACCTGATATGTTTCTATCAAGCTGCCAAGGATGTGCACACTGATCTGATATCCAACAATTTGGCCAAAACTAGAACTAACTATACATAGTCAAGAGAGCAACTTCTTTGGTTACGTTCTAACAATAGAGTATAGTAATGTTCCTAATCGTAGTGATATTTAACCAGAAAGAATCACACACTCTTGTTCTAAGATTCAGTCCAAGCAATCATGGTCGGTCCTATTGAGTCAAACCACATACAGAAGGATGACTATTTTTAATTTACATTATTAGCTACGTCCGTATTATATCCATCAATGGTGGTCAAATGTGGTCAACCATTTTCACAAGAGCAATATTCGAGTACGAAAAAGGTCAACAGAGAGACTCTCTAGTAAAAGGCTACTGAACACAACTCCCTACTCCGAATGCAAAAAAAAAAAAAATTCAAAACAAGCAAAGACGCCAGTGAATGAATGAGACATCATTCTAGGAACAGTTTGAAAGAAGATAAAGATTGGGTTAAGAGCTCAATTCCAATGCAAAACCATAAATTCGAATCAAGTCAAGACAAATGAATCAAAAGCTAGATCTGTGGAAACTCGTTTAGTAAACTTCAAAAAAAGGTCACTGTTAGATCGAGAACCTAAGTATGGAAGCAAAGGAGCTATGAACTGTTAACGTGATCTTCGAAATAGTAGCTTTTATTTGAGATGTAATTGAGACCAATTCATAAAATTAAAAAAAAAAAAAAAATCAAACAAGATCTAGCTTACATACATATATGGAGAGATGAAAGACGAAGAAGGAAATGAGGAAGACGAAAAAACGAACCTCTCCTGACCAGCAGTATCCCAAATCTGAGCTTTGATGACCTTACCATCGACTTTTAAGGTACGAGTAGCGAACTCGACGCCAATGGTGGATTTAGACTCGAGATTGAATTCGTTTTTGGTGAATCTGGAAAGGAGATTCGATTTCCCAACTCCAGAATCGCCGATAAGAACAACTTTGAAGAGATAATCATAGTCATCTTCTACTCTGTACCCTGCCATCTCCGCCGTTGATTGCTTCTCCTCACCGATTAATCTGAAAGTGAGAAAGAGAGAGAGAGAGAGAGAGAGAGAGAGAGAGAGAGAGAGAGAGAGAGAGAGAGAGAGACGCAGTGTAAACTGAGATTTGAAATAACGCGAGAAATTTGTGTGATAGTTAAGGTGACAGTCTGTGATTATAATCTGAGATCTTGTCCGTTGGTCTATCGTACGCGTTGGCTTGCGTTTAATGCCATGTGGCGACGTTTTAAACAAGTAACTAATAGTGATTAGCAAAGGAAATGCCTTGTACTGCTGATTAGCCATGTGTTTAAACTTTAACTATGCATTGCCGTCAACAAAATTGTTTAATAATAATAATAAACATCTTAATAATCACCGAATTGACGCCAGCTTTCTCTTCCTCCTCCTCACTCTCTCGCAGAGTTGGGTTTTGGCTAACGGATTCGTGACAGAAATTTAGATTTATCCGGTTATGTCAGATACTCTCGGATCATGGGAATATTTGTTAATATTTCTTGAGAACTGTCCGAATCTTAAATCTCTTGTCATGGTTAGTAATTTTTGTCATCAACTCATTAGTTTTAAGTTTAAACTCAGATTCTGAAAATATTGCATGCATACTAAATAACTCTTCTATTAATTCTATACTTTGCAGAAGTTTCAAGATTATAAATGGGGAATAAAGTTTTCAGATGTACCTAAATGTGTCTTATCATCGCTTGAGTTTGTTGAAGCGAAAGCAAAATGCTTGGCGGATATGAGTAAGCTAGGGATTTATTTTATGGACCGTCCTCAAGAAATTTACTCTATCCTTAGATCATATAGAGTAACGTAATCATTTCAACCTCGAAAAGTTCTTTACATTGCCAAGAAGATGTAACACGTGTGAAGTTGTTGTTCGCTCTAGAACATCTGGAAAACACAAGCCCTTGTCTTAGTTTCCTTGTGCTGACATGATGGCGCTTCTGCTGAGACAGTGTGTAAATTTGGCTTTGTTCTATAGTCCATTGGCTCGCATTCAAGAAGATTTTGTTTCCCTCGTGGGCTTTTGGCTATGGTGCTTTCCTGTATTCGATGGCAGGTTAACTGGTTCAGGTAGCCATCTTTGTTTCAATCTCATTTATCCTTTTTTGACTTGTGATAACAGAAGTCTCTTGTGGTAAGCGGTAACTATTTTGTGAGTGTTCATCTCCGAGGGCTTGAGCAAATAGGCATCTAAGTACGTGGGCTTTTGGGCTCTAAATTTGATTCATCTGAGTACATTGGAAACAGGATGTACAACTAAAAATAACATTGACCAAAAAAATCATTAAAGTAGACGAATTCATGAACATAATAAAGGTCAAAATTTTATAAAAATAAAATAAAGGTGAATTTGATAGTGTTATATATATCTCGTCGACCAAATTATGATGTATCATTATTTATTTAAATTTTGGGTTTATGTTTTAACTAGAACTTCAATAATTGAGACGTATGAAAAGTAGTAATATTTTTGAGAATATAATTGTGTTGGGTGCCATGGATAAAATTTAGCTATAAACACACAAAACTCCAACAACGAAAAGCAGTCATATATTAGTAATGAACCACACTGATAATGAGCCATAGGAATATATAAGTGCTCAATTATGATTATGAAGAACCTAGCACTTAAGTTTTCTCATCTCTTACGGAACATCTCATGGGTCATGAACTTCGTAGTAGTATATATCTATATACATACATACATACATACATACATATAGTGTGTGTGATACGTATTGGACTGAATAACAAAACAAAATAATTGTTTCGTAATTTTATATATCTTATTGTGATGAAAGTTATAACAAAAAAAGATTTGAATGCCTTTGGTTCCTTTGAATGATATTTCTGTGTTATAAAACTCAATTCTGGTAAATTGTTTAATATCATTGATATATTATAAGTGGAATTATAATATGAAATGATATTTTATCGGTTTCTCGATTACCAGCGATGAGGAATTGAACATGAAAGGAGAGGTGTCATATGCATTGAGTACTTGTCTGCTGTTCTTGGAGTTGAAAAGGCACAAACGTATATATATGCAAATATATGCATTGATCCGTTAATTACAATCATAAACACTGTATATATACGGATTCATCAATTTAGTTCATATGTACCTAACCCAAATTACCATTGACCTCGTCCCTCTAAATTCTATATATACAGATCCAGTACTCTATCAAATATTCATTCACACAAAAAAAGAACTACTATTTGCAAAAAAAAAACTTTTCTTGCTTCATAACTAATTAATATTTAGAGTTAAATATTTAATAAAAATTAATTACAGGGAATGGCTCGTCCAAGGAACTTCATTTCGATGATTTGCTTACTGCTTTTTGTTGCTGGTTTTGTCTCACAATCTTGTAAAGCTAGAAAGGTTTTAGGGCCTTCCGGTGTAAGCAAGGGTTTGTTTCTTAATGCCCTACCCAAGGGCGAGGTACCACCTTCGTCTCCTAGCGACAAGGGTCACACTTCTCCTCCGGATGATTCCGATCAGCGTATGGTACCGGGAAACTCGCCGGAGATTCATGAGTTCCTAGGATCAGTCCCTAGCCCCGGCGTGGGTCATTAGGAACATTAATTGAGTGTTGACCTTACAGTTTTATATGCTGTTAATTTCTTTTCATGATAATATTATACACTTACGTACATCTTATAAATAATATTCGTGTCTGTGTGTGTTCATATATGTTCTGGTACCGACGATTGATATATATGTGTTTGCGTGTGATCCGTAATTGAGTAATAAAAATCACTATTCTACACTTTAATTTGTCCTTTTTAATAATATGTATGGTATGGAATGGAATGTTACAAATATGTATGTATTGTAACCACATGCAGCTTTTTCGCGTTCGAACATATTATAAATTTGGAGGAAATACATTTTAAATGATAATTTGTATGATTTTTTTTTGGATTATCACTTTAAAACTCAAGTTATCAAAACTGTTGTTTAATTCATATACTAGTTTTTTGCATTAACAACATTGAGTTCATGGGTACAAAATTTTTTTAATAATAAAAAATAAATCTAAACATCTAAAATTGTTAACAAAATTACAAAGTTTCAGTAAGTGTTTTTAATACGAATTATCTACGTTAATGCATTAAAAGTGCTTTATTGTAATTACTTTTATAAAGATTCCATTTGTTGATATTTATAATATATAAAATATTTTAGTAGACTAATAGTTGCACAACGGTGTTTCCGTGAATATAACCCCAAATAGGCAAATACTAATACTTCCATAGATTTTTTAAAGAGACAAATTTTTGCATCATACATTTTCACATAAATTTTTTACATGTGCATAAGAATAGTGCCCACTATAGTCGAGACTATGGAAATAGGTTGCGTAAGTAAATTAAATTTGTCATGAAAAAAATCTACAGTTATAAGCCTATAAGTTTATAATAACTCAAAAGCTTCGCTTTGTCACCTTTTTAGGAAAAGTTGATGATTTGACCATAAATCCGTATATATATAGTTATTTGTCTACTTAAGTGAGAGACGTCTTCCTCTGTATCGTTGACGTTTTTGTTTCGTGATATCGAACAGATTCAAAGTTTAAGACAAAAGAGGAGAAAAAAGGAACATGAAAATAGACATGCAATAATATAAGGAACAGCATTATTGCTCATCGCCGGGATTATACTATTTAAGGAGTAACTTTTTTGTTATAAATGCTCTCACTTTTCTTAGTCAGTTTAAGTAACCAACTAGTAAGATGGAGCCGCTTATTACACATTCAATGCATGTTATATCTTTATTTTTATATTTTTCATCTTTTAAATAGATAAATCTATGCAATATAGATAAACTCTTAGATCCTTGGATATTTGGTTTGAAAGCCAACCAATTCCAATTGATTTCATATGTAACATCACGTCAGAAGAGTGCCATCAAATTTGATATTTGAAAAATGAATAAATTCTGATTTTGACTAGTCATATTTATAAATCGTGTATATATGTATCGAGTTATATATCATCCAAAACTAGTAGGTATAAATTAGAGTCTACGACGCGCTAATGTTAAATGATATATCAAAGGTTTAATTAATTTGCAGATTAATGTGGTTCCAAAACCCCATTTTCAAATCATGAAAACTGTTGAATCAGACATTTTCTAATGTGCTTTACTTCCAAAACCCCAGCTAAGAAGGAATTAGGCGTTATCAGAATAATGCGGTTCCCAATCAAGAAAAGGACATTTTTATAATGTGTTTTACTTCCAAACCCCAAGCTAAGTTTAAATCTTTCAATGGGTCATTTTCATATAATTTTTTTTTTTGATGAAGTCTTCATATAAATCTTGGTAAATTTGCATTGCTATTAGACTTTTTTGAAACTTGAAAACCACGTTAATTTCATTTTGAGCATGTGAATCTTGCCAATGTGACTTTTATAACACTGGTGCGTCTTTAAACAAAACCCATTATATCCACTTCATATTCTCTGATAATGATGTATCAAGTATACTTCACTTTGCTTGGTAGAGTTAATGATATATATATCAAAGACACCAGCCATCCTTATTTGACATGACCACAAACTATATAATAAAATATTGTCTCCAAAGATTATTCCTGGGAAACTAAACTTAACACTATACATAGATAAAATGTATATAACAACACGTACGATGCCCATTATAGCCCAATCCTGTTGGCTGACTAATGTTACCTTAGATAATTTTTCTTTACTCTGAAGTAAAACACGAGTTTAATGTGTGTTAGATGATGAAAAATAACTATTTTGGAATCACAATAAGTTTTTTCTGGAAGTGATTCATTAGAAGTTTGTGTAATAATAAATAGTGTCCAAGATTTGGCTTTGAGATAATTGGTGCTACATATATTATATATATGGTATGAATTACGCCATAAAATGTTGTATATTCACGCGTGATCTTATCTTTAATCATAAATTGTTAGATGATGAAATTTCAAACTACCACAGCTTTGTGGCTCACGAGTATCTCACTTTGAACAGACCAAACATCATGGAGAGGAAAAAAAAAGAAGAAGAAATAGAGCAACCTTGTGAGTCACGAGATCACGCAAACCATTGTCTCGCATCCCACAGAAAATATCTCTCTTTATATTTTATGTGTCTACAAATCTTTAAAACTTAATCTCTCTCTCTCTCTCTCTGTATCTGCTATGTTAGTTTGTTGGTTTCGTCTACGAAGGAAGACCAAGAATGGGTTGCTCTAGTTCGAGAACCATAACAGAGGGTAGTCTCTCTCTCTCTCTATCTATCAATCTCTCTCTCTCTCTTTATAGTGGTTAACAAATATTAGATGTTGGATCAACAGAAAATCAAGAACTGACCAACGTACACACATCTGATCCAAAGTTTTCTTCTTCTTGAATGTTTTCTTAGTTTCTATGGTATCATTTTTCACCCTCTCCGCCAAAAGATATGATCTAAAGTTTGGAAATTGTAGATTCACATCCAAAAACATTAAATTGATCAAACTGCTAGGACCGTCTGTGAATGAGGTCTGTCATTTTTGATTGTGTGTTTGTAGGGAGAAAAGAGAAGATTCGAAGACCAAAATCATGGAAACATCCTCAACCGATATCAAGAGCTGAGCTGACACAGATGCGTGAGGAGTTTTGGGACACAGCTCCTCACTATGGAGGCAAGAAAGGTGAGGATTCACATCTCTATATACTAAATCTGTTTTGTTAAAAAATATTTATGTAAAGAGTCAAAAAGTTTAAACCCATTTTGTTTATTTTCTGTGTGTATATATATGTAAACAGAGATATGGGATGCGTTGCGAGCTGCAGCAGAAGAGGAGGATTTATCCCTATCGCAAACCATAATTGAGAGTGCTGGTGTCATCGTTCAGAACACTGACCTAACCATTTGTTATGACGAGAAAGGTAAATACCAAACAGATCATTATTTTTCCACTAGTAGCAGTAGTTGAGGATGCTAATTTTTGGCAGGCTCCAAGTACGAATTGCCTAAATACGTTCTAAGGGACCCTTCAAACTTGATCAGAACCAAATAGAGACGTTAAAATAAGTAAGAAGAAAGAGACGAGAAAAGCTTGCTTGTGTATGTTGTTGTATTCTAAGGAACCATGTGTGTTTTATTTCCCTTGTTTGGATTTGTCATATGTGACTGTGCGTATGTTAAAATATATGTGGACTGAATTGGATAGAATGCTAAAACAAAGGTCCACAACAATTCTTTATAATTTTTCCTTAAAGAAGAACCTTTGATCAATACCAAAATGTTGTAATCTATGACTTTGATCTTATCGCTCAAGATTCATATATCTTTTTAATTTTATTCTTGTAGTTGAGCTAATATGGAGAATTATAAAGATTTTTTTGGAATAAAGTAAATATGAACTCTGCAGTCAGCGCTTAAATACTAAACCATTAGGTTAGAACAAATATAACAATCCATTACATACTTTACGTCGTTAGTGGTTGGTTACTCAAAAGAGAAACCGTTACACTTATATCCAAAAGCTTTGCGGGAGAGGCAAAACGATGACCAATGAACCAGAAATTAACCGGGTCGGTTCTCATCAGAAACCGACATGCTTTTTAGTACCGTAAACTGCAACGTAGTTTATCTCGCCGGAGTTTAAGTCACGGTTACGGTTATTTACCAATGTGAGTCAGAATCCGATTGATCAGAACTTCTTTCTTACCGCCGAGAGGAAGATTGTTGGCAGTCAAATATGTCTTCAGTTCGACCACAGTCAAGTCCTTCAGCTAACCAAAGAAAATAGAACATGGAAGATTATTTGTTTTAAGTATATAAATCTAAAAAGCAATGAAACAAGATGATAAATCATTAAGCAGAGATCTAAATCAATGTTTAGCATGTTGCATTTACCTTTCCAGATTTTGCAAGCTCTATAAAGTCATAATTTCCGTCACTTGCAGCACAGGCTTTTCGCTTTTTTGATTTCTCCTTTGACTCAGAGTCACTTTCTTCCTCAGAGTCATCACCATAAACCGACTGCTTAAATTGTTCTATGGCTTTTACAACTCCAGATCTATAAGAAGAAAGGCTCACTCAATAAGATCCCAACATTTTTGTTTCCTTTGCTTATGGATGGAATGTTAAAACAGCGTTTAAAAATCTGGTTGAAAACCTTTTCATTCCTTCTTCGTCAGGAAGTGTTTCATCGTTGGTTTCATGGACCTCATGTTCATCCAGTGCAATGGCTTGCAAGATTGCATAATGTCTCTGCAAAGCTGCAACAAAGAGAGAATTTAATCTCAATATATAGAATCAAGACTAGTAGAGTATTGAACATACCAGGATTAGCAAATTGGCAAACCGAAAAGTCTTTTAACTCAAGACGTCGCATTAGAGCTGATGCCTTTATAAGCTGATCATCTGATGGGCGAGGAGCATCTACACCAGGTTTTGAATGCAACTGCCAAATTTCCACCAACTAGTCAAAATTTGACATACATGAATAATGTTGGAACCGAGTAAGTTTTCAAAAGCTTATCTTTCTTGCCTCTTCGATATCTCTAATATCATTAGCATATGGAAGATATATCATGTTCATCCCTGGTGGCTCCACTTGACCACCATCACTCTCGATTTCATCCTGTTTGGGTTAAGAAAATATATTTGAGTAGGTTGTTGAACAAAGCACAAATCAAAGAGGAAATAAAGCAAAATATCAAGATGAAATATAGTTGTGGAAGAAAGATCTTATAGTAGTTTTCACACCTGAGCTACAAGTGCAACCATTCTTGGAGGTGTAGTGCCACCATAAAATGCAACCGCAAAACTGCGAGGCAAGAGGATACAATAGTTATATGGTTAGTATATCACAGCAAGTGCTAGAGAGTAATAGTCCATCTTAAATCCAAAAGTTATATTCAACTTCAAGTTCACAGAATCATATATCCAATGTGCTTACCGTTCAAGCTGTATCATGGATCTATGCAAGGCAATGAATGCACGAGTGCTCCCTATAACTTCCTGCATAAGTTAGCTATCAAAAGTAAGAGTTCCCACTACCCATGATACACGACTATTTTAAAAGATTAAAAGGCGCACATGTAATTCAAGTCACTTGCTTCATAACTTCTCAGCTAAATGTCAAAATAAGGTATATAACTCTGAAACCAAAAATGATGAAGTATGGTAGATATTTGAAGCTCCCCACTGATATAATACCATTTTGCGGGGGAACATGTGCATAAAGAACTAAAAATAATGTTGGTAGGAAACAACAAAGGAAATAAACATGATTTTTAGCTACATATGGTCGAGGAGCTCTATGATTAAGAGAACGACCAAATTTGAATAAATAATTTCTGCTCTTCCAAGTTCCAAAACTTATGAACAACTACAAGAAAATTAGCAGCAGCCATCGGATAAATGAAAAGCGGGTACCTTATCACATGGATAGAGAAATGTAGAAGGCTTCATATTGTGATAATCTTTGAGGCAACTAAGTGGCTTGAATCCCAGCAGTCTTAAGTGTCCAGTTGAGATTCTTTTTAGCTGGGATAGCTCTCCCACGGTAAACATGATATTCTGACTAGAAAGGAGAATGAAAAAAATTAAAGCCAACTCCTAGTGGACAAGAAAGAGTGGGGGATCAAAAAAAAATTTCAGTTATCAACTAGAGTAAATTTTAAATTTCATGAATGCAAAGAAAGAGATTCACATTTCTTAGGTTGGTTTTTTCTCTCTCATAATTTCTTCCTATTAAATTTGTTTTTGTATTGATATTGAAAATTTAGACATATCTAACAGGTTTTGACCAAAAAAAAAGACATAACTAACAGGTAACGACCATTGCATCTATATTCAGCGGAAACCAGAACAAACCAGGGTGCTATTCAGAGGCTTACTTTTTGTAAGGCTGAATCCGTTGTATAGGGTCTTGCATTATTGCTCCAGTGTCCGTACAGATATATGATCTTTCCACCTGCAGAAAAGCCCGTACATGGTGCTTAAAACACAGACCATATTTCTAGGAAGGATAGATCTTATAAACAGCAAAATATAGATGTCAAGGAAAATTCTTGCTTCATGATATAAAAAAAGCGGACAGATTCTATCTGAAAAGAAAGGTGGTTCACTTGTAATGAAAGTCCAAAATAATAAAAGACGAGTAATAGCCGGACGTAGAGTCACTTGTGTGTTAAATTACCTTCACGGGAAGATTAGTGGTAGAGTCAAGCCAGGTTATGCTGCCAGGAATAGCCGGACGTAGTAAAGCATAACCATTCAATTCAATAGACAAGCCATCACAGATCATAAACGTAATTCTTTTTGCTATTCGCTTGGCAAGTACACGCTTCTTCAGTTGGTCCTTCATGTCCTCTAATCTGAAATAGAGTTCAACTAATTGTGTGAGTACCTATAAGCCAAATTCAAACTAAAGAGAAAAACTACAAAGTGGTGTTTTTGAGGTCTTGAAACTTTTCAAAAAACCATCACTGCTTTTTCCAAGTGTAGTACAAAGACGCTATAAGCAACAGAATGACAAAGACATATATAAGGTATCTCAACAGGCAATAAAGACTGAAAGAACATACTTTTGTCCAACTGATGGCATGAACTCTATAAGCTCATCACTGTTTAATCCAATTAAATCCTGGAAATATAAATTAAAAAAATTGCATAGAAATCCCCAGCTTATAAGGTCAGCACAAGAAGTAGATGGTTAAGAGATTAACCTTGTAGAAGATAGTTATATTGAATTGCTTATCAGGGTGACTGAGGGGAAGAAGCTCGATTGAGATGCCAAGGTCTTGAGCATCCTTAAGGAATCACCAAAAAACAGAAAAAAGTAAACCCATTAGTCCTTCTATAATTTGCTTTCCAAGAAGCTCCTCTGGATAAATTGCATTGTAAATCATATCTTATTAACGGTTGTAACTAAACTACCTTAGCTCTCTGCAACGTTGTCCTCGTCATATCCTCTTTAACAGAGATCCTCATACTCCCAAAAGGATCATCTTCATTAGTGAACAGAAATATGCGCTTATCTGCTGTCTTTGAAGATCTAAATATGTTTTTGTTACAGAATATTACCAACACAGGGATCAGAATATAGGCCAAATTGTAAGGCGTAACACAAACTTACTTAGCACAAAACCAATAAATGAATTTCTATCATTACCCTTTGCGCAGTAGTGCTTGTGCAACCCAGAGAGCACTATAAAGGGTATTCTCACGAGAATCTGAGATTATGCCATTTTGACTGCCAATATCTTTATCAAATGATTCTGCACCCAAAATATACATCTCCCCTTATAATTTTTAGGCGTAAGAAAACATATACATGTACGGCCAAACAACAACGTAAATAAATATTTTTCAGCAGACTACTCCACTCTTCAATCTGTGAATCAGTCTAGAACTACCATTGAGATCACAAGGGCTTAAAGCTTGCTCAACTATTCAAGATTTTAATTCTAACATGTAATGTCCTTTCTTACTAAAGTGATCGCTAGGAAAGGGATTCGAATTTCGAAACTCTAAATTCAAAAAAAGAATAATGTATTAAAGCATAACAAGAAAAAGTTAAAACTTGTAAGGATACAAGGGTAAACCAGCATCTACCTTCTATGAGATCGAAATCCTTAATCATCCGCGCTGTTGGACGGTCAATACACTCTCTTTCTGGAACATTAAAGACATAGACACCATTCAGGTCCTGAAGATTCTTCTTTTCACGCTGCATGTAATAGCAAAAATAAGTGAAGAATCCCAAAAAAACAATACAAGACGTTTCATCCAGACACTTACAGTGTTAAAGAAACATATAGCAATTTCATCATTTGAGCGATTGATAATATGAGCTTTAAGTGACTGAGCAATGCAACGAACAGCAATGTGAAAATGACTTTCTTGTTTGTCCTCTTCCTGTCAACATCCGTAAGCAACTATTAAAAAAAAAGCCTAATCAAACATAAACCTTGATTTCATTTATTTTCTTATATACTCACAGAAGTGCAAGTGGAGCTGAACATTTTGGGAGAAGCATCGATTAGATAGACTACAAATTCTTTGAAGGCCTCTTTTTGCTGCGCGCGCACACAAAACGATGAAACACTCACTAACCAAATATCAATTAGGGTTTCATATTTTTTTGCATTGACTAAGAATCCCAGAAGAAAGCCAGGTCAAACCTGAAGGAAGTCGTTATCTGGGTCTTCGTCTTCGTCTCTGAAAACATCATCTGGGTCCAATTCCATCTCTTCACAGGAACGATACAGAAATTGAGACACGAATAATGGATATTCCTCCGGAAATAAAACCCTCAATTTTGTCAGAAAGGGTTCTGAGGTTTTGGCAAGAACAATACCATTTTAGTGTTCTTCGCAGTTTTTATTTTTATTTTTTCCAGTGTGAATCTTTTTAGGCTACAGCGTCAAGGTTTTATATTGGGCCAAACTGTGAAGCTTTTAGGGTTTGGGCCCAAAAGTAAACGTGGAAGAAACACATTAAATAAAATTATTATGATTTGAAAAATTGTTTAAATAATTAATTAAAAACCTTCACAGAGAAACTATAATAATCGAAAAAAATACTTTAGGTTATATATGTATATATTTTTTTAAGAATAAAAGTTAAACAGTGAACATATTCGTGTGAGAAAAGGTGCAATTGTTGGAAAAAGTTTACAACTTTAATTCTATCTATATTCGGGATAAGTACGCGGTTAAGTACTTGAGCCACAACTTTTAGTTATTAACAAATACTATATTTTGCTTCCTCTTTTTTTTTTTTTTTTTTTTTTGACATCTACGATATTTACTTTTTTATATTATAGTAACTTTGGTCCCACAAGTGTCTCATATGATGAGTTTGTGTGTTTGTGTCTAATATACAGATCGAAAGGTTAAACCCCAAGTTCATGGACTAGTTGGACGAAATAACGGTCGTTTTGGTTCTGTCTTTCTCTTCCAATTCATCACCTGGTTGGTTTACTTTATCTATCTATTTATGTTGTCATGAATTCTATATTTTTCATAGTTTCTTCTTCTTGATAGATTTTTTTCTCTCATTTTATCTGTTAGGATTGCTCTGTTGACCTCAACTATTTATGTGCACTTTACGCGATTGCAGGTAATTATGTACACGTGATGATCATCTATTTTGTTACAATTCTGTATGTATATAACTTTTTTGATGAGTTTATTTTTGTTATATTTAGACGTAATGCTTGTAACATCTTTGAGAGATGGAATGAATCTTGTTAGTTATGAATATTTGTTGCTTGCCAAGAGGCGAATAAAGGGGTTCTTGTTCTCAGTGAGGTAACAAAGTGGGTCGATCTATGTGACAGGACGAAGATATTTACACATTCTTCGAGTCAGAAATCTTGTTGTCCTAAGTTATCTCATGAACCTAGGTCAAAGTCAATAAATCACTCCATACCGAAGAAGAAGGTTTCATCGAACGTTCTTGACCTCAAGAAAGAAAATTACTTCTCAGCAGCAATCGGACAGTCGCACACAAAAGCTCGATATTTCATTGACTCGTCTAGTGATGTTGTTGATTTGCTCAGCCAGCTTGCAGTTGCAGATACAATAGCAACAACGATGGCTCACTCATTTTCTGATAGAGAATTATATCAGACTCGCAATACAGACGAATTTAAACGCTGGATTAATTTCTGTCAGAAGAAAGAAACTGAAAATTGGAGACACGGAGCTAATCGACATGTATTAAAATCTGTCTTGGATTTAACAGTTTGTAAACCATATTTTAAAGTCTTGAATTAGTAATATTATTAGCAACTCATATAGTGGCTTCCCATTTTCTTAGTGGTTTCAGCAATTGTAGGAACTGAATAGTTCGAATCTTTTCTTTATAAAGACAAAACCCAAAATAAATAAAGGTAGAGATTTTTCTACTATCAGACGAGTTTTTGCAATATATCAAAGCTTTGATTGGGATCTATCAATAAAGTCTATCAAACAAAGGAAACTGAAAATTGTAGACGTTGAGATAATCGACATAAAATATATTAAAAAAACTAGGTCTTGGATTTAACAGTTTGTAATTTTTATTAGGTCTTGAATTTGTAATATTATCAGTAAATAGTAAATAAATCTAGTTTTTATCTATCAAATGTGGAACATGAACACAATACCAACAAAACAAAAACATATAACAATCCAAACTAGATATACCCCTAATGGATAAACCTCAAAGCAAAGCTAGTTGCTTTTGGTTCAAGACTCAGGGGAGAAACTAATCACAAAACCAAATTAAACAAAACTGAGATAAGTTATATCACCTCAAGTTCTCTTGTTGGGCTCGAAAACATATTTGATCAGAGACTCCTTGATTGAGAGTAATTCAGGAAACTCTTTCTTGAGCTTAGATGCATCCATCTCGTTGTTGCTTCTAGGAGCCACGATGACCTTAGCTTGTTCCTCTAGTGTGAAGTTTGCCCATTTAAAGTCTGAGTCGATGTAGTCTCGGTACATCTCTAGGATCTCATTGTGACTCACGACACCAGGGTTGGTGAAGTTCCAAATCCCTTTCAGGTTTCTTTTCGCCATCTCTATCGTGATTGGAAGAAGCTCATCCAGCACGGTCATGCTGTTTGGGATGTCCACTACTTTGTTGTACCGGGAAATCTTGGTGATAAAGTTTCTCGGGTTGTTCAGATCAGAGGAAATTGGCATCCTAACCCTTAGAGTGCATACATTATCAAACTCCTTAAGTAGCTCCTCAACCTATGATTGTCACAACAACATCGGTTTTAGAAGATAAGCATATCTAAGTAAACATGAAACCTTTTAGTGTAGATGAAATCATGAGACATTACCATGGCTTTGGTTTTTGAGTAAAAAGAACCAGTGAAGTTTGGTGTGTCTTCTTCTTTGAAGCCAATGCCTGAACCTAGCGGATGGTTTTCGTCATATTCGAATATACAACCAGTAGCAAAGTTCATCATCGAGAGGCTGTGCTCTCTGCAGACATCAGCCAGAGTCAAAGTGCCTGCTACATTGGCACGGATTGTCTCGGTTTTGTGAGACTCACACCAGTCAACATTGGGCCTTCCGGTTACACCAGCAGCATTGAAGACATGAGTAGGCTTAACACTCAGAATATCTTGCAGGAGGGATGATCGATCCTCAAGCCGCCCTTTTCCATACTCAAAAGCAATTCTTTGCTTTTCACAAATCTGTCCGAGCAAACCCCCAATCCATCCAGTCTTACCATATATCAAGAATTTCAATGAATGGTTTTGAGTGGAGCCACTGCTTCTGGGTGTTGGAACCACCATCTGGCTCTGACTTGAGTTTGAAGATAACGAGACTGCTCCAGAGTTCTCTTCAGACCCATCAAAGTGTCTCCCACCGGGCATCATCAGCATCCTCGGGTGGGGAAGCAATGCTCCAGAAACATCACCCCACCAATCCGGGTTCTGTGTGTACCATTCGATTGTCTTCTTCAACCCTTGTTCCCAGGTGGTCCTCTCTGACCATCCCAAGATCTTAAGCTTCTGATCATCAAGGAAGTACCTCTGGTCGTTAAAAGGTCTGTTCTCCACAAACTTGATGTTTGCCTCAGGGTCCATGTTGAAGAGTTTGCAGATGTCCTGAGCAACATCATTCACTCTCCTCTCTTTCTTGGTACCAATATTGTAAACGTGGCCTACTTCTCCCTTGTGAAGAATAACCTCAAACGCCTCAGCAACATCTTCACAGTAAAGGTAACTACGAACATTTGTGCCATCCCCATGGATAGGAAGAACTTTCCCCCTCATGGCCAGCAAAATGAACTTAGGAATCAGCTTCTCAGGAAACTGGTTAGGTCCATAGACATTGTTCCCACGCGTTGTAATAACAGGAAGCCCATAGGATCTACCATACGCCATAACAAGCATCTCAGCTCCAGCTTTGGTTGCAGAGTAAGGATTTGTAGGAAGAAGCTGGGAAGCTTCATGATTACCAACAACAGCATCCTCATCAGTCTCTCCATAAACCTCATCTGTACTTACATGAATAAATCTCCTAATCTGTCCAGTGACTTTGCAAGCCTCAAGAAGAACATGAGTTCCATAAATGTTGTTCTTAGTGAACTCAAAACTGTTACCAAAAGAATTATCCACATGAGTCTGAGCAGCGAAGTGCATAATGGTGTCAATGCCTTCAGTGATGAGTAAGTAGTTAACCAAATCAGCACTAGCGATATCACCCTTGACAAACTTGAAATTTGGAGATAGTTTAGATGGGTTGAGATTCTTCAGATTAGAACAGTAGTCAAGCTTGTCAAGCACAACAATTTTGTAATCAGGATAGCTCCGAATGAGTCTGTTGGCGACATGGGAAGCAATGAAACCGGCGGCTCCAGTGATTAGAATGTTCTTGGGAGTGTATGAAGCCATTAGAAAAACCAAATTTCCTGGATTTTAACAATACACAAATTTAGACGAAAACAATGCATGCAAGTATCAGAGAATATGCCGATAGAGTAAGTAATGATCGAGATTAGTGTTTAAAATCAGCCAGATCTAACTAATACTAAACCTAAATATATCAGCATAAAAAGTATCAACTCTTCAAAATTTAGCTACTTATGATTGCTAAAACCGCAGATTCAGATCAGAGAAGTAAACTTTGAACAACAAAACCAGCAAAAATCTCGATTCTGAGATTTCGAACTTTGGGGAGTTAAGAACAATATCGAAGAAGTCAGCTAAAACAGCAAACTCGAAATTTAAAACAATAAAAAAAAAAGCTAGTGCAGCAAAATGAAATATGTAAAAGAGGAAGAGCGCAATTCTGGGGAAGTTAAAACGAAGACCTCAGGATTTTTTCAGGATTGCGAAATGAGACTAAAAGCCCTAGAGATTTAGCAGTATGTGAGACCACAGGAAATAATCAATTCAAAGGAAAGAAAATGAGAACTCAGCAGCTAAGCTCTGGGAGAAGAAAGGGGTCGATGAAATGAATATATATATATACATATATATAATTTCTATTGACGAATATACCCTTTACCTTCTTTCTAATTTACGGACCCGAGGAACGTTAGCTGGTTCTCCGCGTTTCGTCAATTTTGGTGATTTGGACTGTAAACCACAATGGCCATTTCCAACTATTGACTACATAAAGTATAATAATATCTTTGCGAGAATTAACTTGCTTTTGTAAAAATTTGATGAAACATCTAATTTTGTTTTCATATTATGTGAAAGATGTTAAAATAATGTTAAGTCGGTGTGTCTATTGGTAGACGTTAGGAAAATATATTTTAATTATGAGAATTAATCTGAATAAGAAAAAAAAGATACAACTCAAAATTGAATATTTGCACATGAAGACATCATGGAGTGATGAGTGGGCCTCAACGTGGTGACAAAGTTTATTACCGCGTTGCGTATTGGTTATGTGGCTCACTCTCATGCTTCCCTTATTTCACTAATCAATTTACTTTGTAATCCATGTGACATCAAAATTGTAGTCACAAGAAGTTAACAAAAAAGAAAAGAAAATGAAGAATGCGATGAATCAGGCTTTAATTTGAATTTTCAGAGGAAACCCTCATTAAATAGTTTCTACAGATAAATGGAAAGAAAACAATGTGTGATTTCGAAAATTTTACTAAAGGTCTATCTCATGAAAATAGTTGTGAATTTATGAGATTGGCCTAATATCACTTAAATATATTCCAAAAATCATACGCTTGTAAGACATACTAAATTACGAATAAATCTAAGGTTACCAGAAAAAAAAAAAACATCTTTGATTGGCGTGATGCCAGAACCGCATAATGCTTCCTAAAACTTAAAACTTGTTATGTGTAAATGAGAACATTCATTGTACTTTTACCGACATGCTCACACAAAACCAAATAGACTTTGCTTTTAGCTTTATTTACGTACATCATACTTTCTGTTTCACCGAGTGATGGAAGCCAAAGGAGAAAACCAGTGGAGCTCTATTGTAGTTCCTTCTGTTCAAGAGATGGTCCTCAGCTTTTAGCTGTTGTAGTTCCTTCTGTTCAAGAGATGGTTAAGAAGAAGATGATCACGACCGTTCCTCCCAGAAATGTACGGTCTGATCAAGACAAAACCGAAGTCGCCTATGAGTCTAGTCTCATAAGCGAGATCCCAATCATCGACATGAAACGGTTGTGTTCTTCGACCGCCATGGATGTTGAGGTTCAGAAACTCGACTTCGCTTGTAAACAGTGGGGATTTTTCCAGGTTAAGTCTCCAACTTTACTGGTTTACAAAACAGCCCATGCTCGTCTATCAGGTTATATAGTTTTATTAACGTCTATTTTGATGGCCATCTACAGCTTGTAAACCATGGAATCGACTCATGTTTCATGGACAAAATAAAGTCAGAGATTCAAGATTTCTTCAACCTTCCCATGGAAGAAAAGAAGAAGTTGTGGCAGCGACCAGGCGAGATGGAAGGTTTCGGACAAGTTTTTGTGGTTTCAGAAGATCAGAAACTCGACTGGGCAGATTTGTTTGTACTTACAACGCAACCTTTCCAATTACGCAAACCTCACTTGTTTCCCAAGCTACCTCTTCCCTTAAGGTTTTGCATCAAAATTACAAAATGTTTTAGCATTCTCAAATAACTCCATAAAGCCTTGTCTGTTTAACCTTTGTTTATTATGGTTCTACAGAGATACATTAGAGACGTATTCCGCTGAAGTGAAGAGCATAACCAAGATCTTATTAGCAAAAACGGCAAAAGCTCTGCAGATGAAACCAGGGGAAATAGAAGAAATGTTTGATGATGATATGATGCAGAATATGAGGATGAATTACTACCCGCCGTGTCCACAACCTGACCAGGTTCTCGGTCTAACTCCGCATTCTGATGCGGATGGACTTACCATACTGCTGCAGGTAAACGAAGTTGAAGGTCTCCAAATAAAAAGGGAAGGAAAATGGGTTCGTCTGAAACCTCTCCCAGATGCTTTCATTGTCAATGTTGGAGATGTTTTAGAGGTAAGTCATGTATTATATAAACAGGGAGAGGATATTCATTATGACTATAGATGTTGCCATGAGCTAACCCGACTTGGTATGACTCAATTTTGCGCATCAACCCTGATTTGACCTTGAAAAAGACCAGACCTTTAGTCTACCACAACATCGGTAATTGTAAATAAATTTGATTATGGTGTTGCTAATGCAGATCATAACAAATGGGATATACAGAAGCATCGAGCATCGCGCGGTGGTGAACTCGGAGAAAGAGAGGTTGTCTGTTGCGTCGTTTCACAATCCAGGACTAAATAAAGTCATTGGTCCTGCGAAAAGCCTTGTTGAAAGGCAAAAGGCTGCAATATTCAGAAGCGTACCCACTAAAGACTACTTGCATGGCTTTTTGTCCCGTGAACTCGACGGGAAAGCTTGTCTCGATGTTATGAGAGTCTAAACGAAGTGGTGCCTTGCCTTGTACTCCAAGAAACTATGCCTTCTCCAACTGGTCTTCTCGTGTGTATACTCTGTTTTTCCGCTCTGTAATCTTATACCTATCTCTGTCTACGTTTCTAAATTTCTAGTTTTAGCTACTATTCCTCGTTAAAGAGCTTCCGAGAAGATCACAATTAAATAAGAGTAAACGGCAGAAAACAAAATTAGGAGATTAATTGGAGTCTAAATGTACCTTTTTGTTACTACAGGATATCTTTTTCATTGGTATTTTAATAAATCAAACTAAAAAATCACTTTAAAATTTTGTATTGAAATTTCAAATCAAAATCATAGGTATTATAAAAAGGCTAAATATAAAAGCATATTCACGGGAAAATATGTATCTGAATTTATTAAAAACCGTTGATGATTTCCAAACAAAGTGATATCGTCTAACTAGTAAATCAAATAACCACGTTCATAACTCCATGATGTCATCATGTATAAATATTCAATTTCATTGTAAACCGTGACAAAATTAGACCATCGCTTTTATCCCACCCAGGCACAACTTATAACTACCATTTCTTAATTATTGTCAATGGGTAGGTAGATATACCTGTATAAATGTAGAAATGCATCGAGGAGTTATTTACCACTAAATTTGAATTATTTATTAGTGATCATATAAATCTTTGCATCATTTTTCCAACTACTGGTTTCGTCCATTTTTTTTATTTGTGCAACTATTTCGGTCAATCTAATCAACCTTTTTTTCTTTGTTTTAGTCGGCAATCAATCATTTACCATAATGAAATACGTGCGTATACACTTTTATACCACCTGCAATCCTAACATTATAAGCAATTAGACGTATCATTTTGTTTTGTTTCTTCAAAGAAAGAAGCCACCATGGAAGAAAAAGGAGCAACGAGACAGTGGAGCTCTATTATAGTTCCTTCTGTCCAAGAGATGGTTAAGGACAAGACGATCACGACCGTTCCTTCCAGATATGTCCGGTCTGATCAAGACAAAATTAACGTCACCGACAATTTTGGTCTGATAACCCACATTCCAATCATCGACTTGCAGTGTTTGTGTTCTTCCATCGCCATCGATTCTGAGGTTGAGAAACTCGATTTCGCTTGCAAAGAGTGGGGATTTTTCCAGGTAAAGTCTCCAACTATTGAAAAAAAAAAAAAATCTCCAACTTTACTGTTTTACAAAAAAAAAACCACCATCTTTCTTTATTAGCATACTAGATCTCACACGTAGCTTCGACTGTTATTTTTTTCTTCTTTTGAGGCGTCTTTAGATAGGTTTTTCTAGGCAAGCTTCATAATTTAGTAATTACTATTTTGCTTGCGAAATTGCTATGCAACTCGTTTTTATTTAGTATAACTCTTAGTTTTACAGGCAACCCTCATAATTAACTAATTTCTGTTTGAAGAAGTTGTACAGATAAATTCGTTTCTTACAAAACAACCCATGTTCTTTTCTTATTACCATATTAAACACAAAGAGGAGCATAACACGCTGCGTTTCATTTTGGTTATGTCTTTATGGTCATCTACAGCTTGTAAACCATGGAATAGACCCAAGTTTCTTGAACAAAGTTAAGTCAGAGATTCAAGATTTCTTCAACCTTCCCATGGAAAAAAAGAAGAAGTTCTGGCAGCTACCAAACGAGATCGAAGGTTTCGGGCAAGCTTTTGTGGTTTCAGAAGATCAAAAACTCGACTGGGCAGACTTGTTCTTCCATACAGTTCAACCTGTTAAATTACGCAAGCCTCACTTATTCTCCAAGCTACCTCTTCCCTTTAGGTTTTGTTCTAACTCAACATTTATTAACTCACTCCACAGAGTATTTGTCTGTATAAATATTGGTTTTTGTTTCTCTAGAGATGCATTGGAGACGTATTCTGCTGAAGTGCTGAGAATAGCTAAGATTTTAATAGCGAACATGGGGAGAGCCCTAGATATCAAACCAGAGGAAATGGAAAAATTGTTTGATGATGTTGATTCGACCCAAAGTATGAGGATGAATTACTACCCGCCATGTCCACAACCCGATCAAGTTATCGGTCTAACTCCACATTCTGATGCGGTTGGACTCACCATACTGATGCAGGTGAATGATGTTGAAGGTCTCCAAATCAAGAAAGACGGGAAATGGGTTCCAATTAAACCTCTCCCAAATGCTTTCATTGTCAATATTGGAGACGTCTTAGAGGTAAATTATATCAAATGCAGATGGCAATAGATTATGTAAATGGTTCTAAGATGGGTTTTCTGATTAATGTAGATCATAACGAATGGGACGTACCCAAGCATAGAGCATCGAGGAGTTGTGAATTCAGAGAAAGAGAGGCTCTCTATTGCGACGTTTCACAATGTGGGGATGACTAAAGAAGTTGGTCCCGCGAAAAGCCTCGTTGAGAGACAAAATGTTGCAAAATTCAAAAATCTGACCATGAAAGAGTACAGTGACATATTATTCTCTCGTCCGCTTGACGGAAAAGCTTATCTCGATGCTTTGAAAATCTAAAAGAAGTAATGCCCGAGAAACTCTGTCAGATATCTACTCTGTTTCTCCTCTGTTTTCTTGACTTCTGCAATAAACAATCTCTATAATTAGTTTTTATTCGTTAAAGACAAAAGTTATGCAGTTGAGAATGTTTCTACATATTTCTATTAGCATATTATAAACTTTGTCATCCATCTACTATGTTTCTTGGTTTCTGCATAAACAATCTCTATAATCGTATTTTGCTGCTCTCTATAATTACATGTTATTTGGTAAAGACAAAAGTTCTCCAGTTGATAATGCTTCTACGCGATTGCTATTATAAGACAATATGCTTGTACGTTTTCGTTTCTTAATGTTCGTTGTTGTTCAGAGTTTTATCTAATAAGAGTGATCACATGATCACACACACACACTCTGCTATAGGAAAAGGTTTATTGCAAATTTCTCCAATTTTAAAGATTCCTACATTTAACTAATTTTGTGTTGTTAGCGTGCGCTGCGAGAAAGGACTAGCTCACAAGATTTTTTTAGATAAGTTAAGAAACCTCAACGTAGGACTAGCTGTCTAGCTCACAAGATGCTTTAGAAAGTTAAGAAATCTCAACGTAGGAGTAGCTCACAAGATTTTATAGATAAGTTAAGAAACCTCAACATAGTACTAGCTCACAAGATTCTTTAGATAAGTTAAGAAACATCAACGTAAGACATAACATCAACGTAAGACATACATTGCACTTAACGTATTACCAATCTCTTGTTCAATCTTGTGGATAACACTCAACGTAAGGAACATGTATTTCCCTACAAATGGAGAAACAAACAAAAGTACATCACACATAGGGTTAAACTTTATTATTAGTTGGTGGGCAACTGTACAGAGTTTACATAATTTTAAAGAGATAAATAAACTTGTTGACAAATGAAAAAAAGTATTAATTTATTTGAGATCAATTGACTCCCACGTAACGCATATGGGTTTTCTTATATATACAACACTACATGAAGCCAAATATATAATAAGGAAAAATTCAGATTTTGAGCAATGGAGAAGAGTGTCTATAGATTATGCAGACTCCTCAATAGACTTCATGTTATTCTTTCTTGTCTTTCATATTTCTTTGTTCGATCAGACTTTACAAAAACAACAAATGTCGATTATGTATCGGCTTTGGGAGATCCCGGGATGAGAAATGATGGCTTAAGGGTGGCTATAGAAGCTTGGAACCAGTGCAATGAGGTCGGTGAAGAAGCTAAGAACATGGGAAGTCCTCGAATGGCAGATTGCTTCGATCTTGATAGCTCTAGCTTGCCCGGTAAACTCTTAATGTTGTTATGTTTTTACTTCCCAGTTTTAGGCCTTGAATGAGAAAACCAAACTTCACGTTTTTATAATTAAAAAACACTTGTAAGCTTATTTCACAAACTTATAACCTTTCAACAAACATCAAAGTCTTAAACTTCAAGCTGAAACTGTTTTATTGTGTTCTTGGGAAAAATTTAGTGAAGATAATCCATAAAGTTGACGAAAATGACAACAAACTTGGGGTACAAAATGGAACATACGGAGGAATAAACGCTGGAGATAACGTAGATATATACGCAGCACAAAAGGAGATATACTTAGGAAACAAATGTCAAGTTATGGACAATCCAAATCCATGGCAGTTTTGGATGATAATGCTAAAGAATGGTAATACTGATACATTAGCCGCGATTTGTCCGGAAAACGGAAAAAAGGCAAAACCTTTTCCTCAGACGGGGAGGTTTCCGTGTTTTGGAAAAGGATGTATGAACATGCCATCGATGCATCATGAGTACACAAGCTTTGTGGGTAAAGAGGGACAGATGAGTGGGAGTTTTTATGGGACTTGGGACTTGGATAGTGACGAAAAAGACCCGCTTGGTAATAATTCGTATTATAAAGTGAAATGGGAGAAGAAAGTTGGGGGAAATGAGAGTTGGGTTTTTCATCATTTGTTGAAGACTTCTTCTAAGTATCCATGGTTGATGCTTTATCTAAGAGCTGATGCTTCTCGAGGTTTCTCTGGTGGCTATCATTACGATACTAGAGGGATGATGAAAACGGTAATGAAGATTCTAATCCAGTTTTTCGGTTTATAAGATTTTGAAAACTGAATAGTTTCAGAGACTTAAGACTAAAAACAAATACTCTGTTTCGCAATCTTTCCATGAACGCACAAGATGCTGAAATCGCCGGATTTCAAAGTTAGATTCAAGCTAGAGATTCTAAAAGGCGGCGGATCAGGAAGCCAATTTTACTTGATGGACATGGGAAGTTGTTGGAAAAACGACGGCAGAGACTGCGACGGCGACGTCACAACCGACGTCACGAGGTACAGCGAGATGATAATCAACCCGGAGTCAACCGCAGTCTGCAACCGCAACCGCCTAGGCGCTTGTCCGCCGCACCACACGTTTCCAAACGGAACAAAAATTCACAGGACAGACAAGGAGAAGTTCCCTTACGAAGCGTATCACTATTACTGCGTTCCGGGGAACGCGCGTTTCGCGGAATCTCCCTACGATGTTTGCGACCCGTACAGTAATCCACAGCCGCAGGAGATTCTGCAGATCTTGCCTCATCCTGTGTGGGAACAGTTTGGGTATCCGACAAAGAAAGGACAAGGTTGGATTGGAGATCCAAGAACTTGGGAACTTGATGTCGGAAAACTCTCGCAATCACTCTACTTTTACCAGGTATATATATATTTTTTAATATTATCTGCATATACTACTACTATGTATTTACGTTATTAATTTCGAACAAAAAAATTGCAGGATCCAGAGACGAAACCGGTGAAGAGACATTGGTCGTCAATAGATTTAGGAACTGAAATATATATGAGCAAGGATCAAATAGCTGAATGGACTGTAACTGATTTCGACATTGTTTTATCAAAGGCAGATATTTAAGTGGAATAATAACTTTAATAACTGTTAAAGACAGATGTTAAAGGATCGAGAATCTTGATTTTAAATCGTATTGCTTTACCCAAAAAAAAAAAAAAAGCAGGGCTGGTCAAACTAAACCAATTCGAAACAACCGAAAACGGACTGAAATTTCTCTATAAACCGACTGGTTTTAAGAATTTTCAACACAAAAACGGAACGACTTTAGTATGATATGAAGTGAACACGTTAAAAATAGACGTAAGCAATCTAATATAAATAAAATATTAATTAGTTTATTTTTATTTAGAATTTTTCTTAATTAATAGCGAACCTAATCAAGACCAGAAATAAAACCACAGGTTCATCAAATCAAAATAAAACCAAAGAAAACTAAAAGAAGAAAGAAAGAAGAAGCTAAAATCGAAAACCTAACCCATACGTAGTTTTCATGTAACTGCAGACTTTAATCCAAAGAAAATGAAGAAAAAGAATAAAGACGATAGTCAAATCTAGTCAATGAATCAAATAATTTTGATTCGCTATCTTGAATATAGTTACATGGTCGCGAGACAGTTGATTATTTGGTGATCTTCCCTATAGACTGAAACCACCGGAAGACTGTACCAACCGTTAATTAACAGCCGTCAAAAGAAGAGACGAACAATTCCTTAGAGTTTCTTTTCAGTTTCCTTTTAACGCTATCGATTGAGTTCGTTTTAGCTAACGAGAAAAGCCAGACTAACAAAAGTTCTTTTCCCTCTTTTTTCTTCTTTTGTGTGTGTTTTTCATTTTCTGGGTTTTAAGAGTTTCGCTTGTGCAAAGTCTAGAGCTTTTTTTTAGGGGTTATAATGGCGGGGGATTGTGCAATTGACACCGATAAATATTCTTTGTTGGAGGATTTTAATGTCGATGTTGTGGTCCAAAACAAAGATTTTGAAACTTTCTCTCTTTGTTTTTGGGTTTATCTCTTAGACTCCACCACATACCCTTGTACAATCATTAGACAGGTGAGTTCTCGAGCTAAGTTTTTTTCTCGGAATGTTCATTTGTTTGGTCTGTGAAATAAAAATTGTATGGTCTTCTTGCTTGTTGGAATTGGGGGAAAAAGGTTGGAGCTTTGAGTTGCTCTACTGGTTAATGTCGTTTATATTGATGTTGATCGTTGTGATTTCGTCATAGGATTCTTATTTAAGGTTTGCTGAAACAACTGCTTCTGAGTTTAATGTGGCTTTCTTCTCAGGTTCACTCCGACATGAGTGTTAGTGCACCTTTCCTTGTCCTAGATGAAAACAAGAAGATGTTGCTTTTGCCATTGACTCTCCTTCACAAGGAATCACCTGATCTTGTTAACACTTCTTCTTGGACTGAAGTTCCTAATGTTTCTACAAAAGCTGAGTTTCCTCTTCAAAAATGGATTCATGTGGGTTGTGAAGTAAGAAGATCTCTGAAAAAATCTTTTAAAATCAATCAATGTCTTTTTTTTTTGGGATTTACTGATTTCTATTGTTTCCTAGGTTTCTAGAAACTACATGCGCCTTCATATTTGTGGAGAGACTGTAGGAGAGCAAGTCTTGACTTCTTTGATGACCAATGGCACTAATTCAGATTGCGCACGAAAGATATCGCTATTTAGTGTAGGTGGAGATGGTTATAGCGTTCAGGGTTTCATCCACTGTGCAGAAGTTTTACCTTTTAATCTCCCTGCAAAGTATCACTACACAAAGGTATTAGTTTCTAGTCTTTGCCTTCTCTTCTTTTTCAATAAAAGACTATTGTCCTGTGTTTCTTTATTTCGGTTCATTTCTCTGCCAGGATCCACCTCTATGCTTATCTATTGATAAGCCACGTACTTCCGGTATTGATTTAGAGGAAGATGGCGTTTGGAGTATCGTTGGCGGGAAGGTCAGAGTTCTAGAGCTTATTGTGTATGCTTTTGAGGACTGATTTATTCAATAAATTCAAGATCGTTTTTTCTGATAGGCATCTTGCCGGAAGATTTTTTCCTTGGATGTTGCTTTATTCAATGCTATTGGCCAGCCTGTGCACAAGGATGTGAAGGTTCATTCTCTTATGCTTTCTCTAAACTTTCGGACTTGTTTAGCTTTGGAAATTTGTCTGATAGCGCATTATCGGTTTCTTCTTGCAGGTTGTGGCTTCTTTACTGTATGCTGATAGTGGGACGCCTGTTGAGAAGACGAGTGACTCTGAGCCTCCCCTTTTGGTAAGCCATGAAGGAGTTGAATTCTCAGCTGAAGATAAACCGTGCAGCTTATTGAATGGATGTACTTCCTTAAATCTCAAAATATCTCAGGTAGTGATTATAAAGTGTAGCCATTTGAACGGGATTCCACATTCTTGTTTCCGCTTAAATGATTCTTGTTTCAACTTTGTTTTGTAGCAGCTTTCTTCGAAGAGTGATAATAGGTTGTTCTGCATCAAATTCGAAATACCAGAAGTGAAGGGTCATTATCCCTTCCTCGAAACTGTTACCAACCAAATCCGTTGTATATCGAGGGACCATATTTCTGTTATCCCAAAGAGATTGAACCACATTGATGGAGGAGAACCAGAAATTGCATCAAGTAATGGAACGTCAGATATTCTACTTAGCTCTTCCCCTATGAAATTGATCAGATTAGAAGAAGAAAATACGTCTGAGCGTGAGGTAATCCTATTTCTTTGAGGTACTTTTTGTTTTGCTTTATGTATTTATCGAACTTACTGTTATTGTGCATTGTTGTTTCTCTTGGTTTAGTTTGAGAATGGAAATGATATGAGTATGGAATGGAGACCTCAGAACCAAGAAGAAGATAACTCTTCAACTGATTCAAAAAACATCGAAATCAGAGACTCGCCTGTTTTGAGGAGATATACAATCTCAGACTCTACTATTTTCAGATACTGCCTTGGAAACTTAACAGAGAGATCTTTTCTTCTGAAGGAAATCACAAGCAATTTATGGGATGAAGAAGTATCAGAATTTGCAAATCAAGTTTCTCTCTATTCTGGATGCTCCCACCACAGGTAAATAAATTTAATTAAACTTACAACTGCCTCAAATACATAAATTACGAGAACAAATAGAAAATTATTTTCCAGCTATCAAATCAAAATGGCAAGAAAACTGATAGCAGAAGGAACAAATGCGTGGTTTCTGATATCTCGGAACTATCAACATGTTCATTGGGATAATGTGGTAATTGAGATCGAAGAACATTTCATGAGAATAGCTCAATGCAGCAGTAGATCTCTCACCCACCAGGTCTTGTCTCTCTGTCTTCTCGTATTGCTTGAACTTTTACCAAGATCATAGTCTTGATCTGGTCCTGTGAATCTGACATGAAATTGTGATCAGGATTTTGAGCTTCTAAGGAGAATATGTGGATGCTATGAGTACATAACCCAAGAGAATTTTGAGAAAATGTGGTGTTGGTTGTTCCCTGTTGCTTCTGCTATATCCAGGGGGTTGATTAACGGAATGTGGCGCTCTGCTTCGCCTAAATGGATAGAAGGGTTTGTGACAAAAGAAGAGGCAGAACATTCGCTTCAAAATGAAGAACCGGGTACTTTCATTCTCAGGTTCCCCACTTCAAGAACCTGGCCACGTCCTGATTCTGGTTCATTGGTTGTGACTTATGTTGGTCATGATTTCGTTATTCATCATAAATTGCTCAAGATCGATCACATCTGCGAGTAAGTAAATCTCTTTCTCCCTTCTCTATCTCTATCTCTCTGGCTCTGTCTTGTGACATTTGTTTTGTTGTTAATAGTTCTAGTGAAAGGTATACAGATGCGAAACCGTTGCAAGATATGCTTTTGGCAGAACCTGAGCTATCTCGGCTTGGAAGGTGAGAGAGGAAGAGAAATGTATTTGTTATTATTGAAGCAAAGAGATATCAAGTTCAAAATCTTTATTATTATTTTTTTTGGTTGCATTTTCAGGATCATAAGAGACATTTGAATGTCTACAAAGTTAATAAGCATCGGTTATTGACTGAGGTTTATACTTTTGCTAGTATATATAGATTTACTTAAGTCTCATATTACTCACACTAACTTCTGTAAAGCTCAGTGATTTAAACTAGTGGAAAACATTTTAAAAGAAAATTAGTTATTTTCTAATTCAATTAAATTCAGTTTACGGAAATAAATTAAGGTGACGTGACGTGACGTGACGTCAAAAAAAAAAATGGAGTTGCGAGATTTGCTTCTTCGGTTTGATATTATATTTTTGTGGCTCATTTATGTCCCGACTAGTGCTTGGTCGCTAATCTACTTCACTCTCGTAGTAGATTAGTAGAAGTATTTAACATTAAAATGCTTTTAAGAAAAAAGTTACTACTATTCTTCTAAAAGGTTTCTTCTGAAATTTACATTGTTCAAGCTTCTAAGTTCTAATATTTATGGAATTGAAATGATTGGTAATTTATGGAAAGAAAAAAAATGTATTTAAAATAAATAAAATTGTAAAATGAGTCATACAGTGATTAATTTAGTATAAAAAATTGATTCATTTCATAATTAAATTCATGGATTCCGAAAATAGTTAAACAAAGACCATGATTTCACGTACTTTGATGACTCGTTTAAAAACTCCTTGAGGGCATATAAATTGTACGGTAAGAAATAAGTTTTAAAATGGTTAGATCTAGAATAACGATATTATAATTGTATTGAAATTAGGAAAAGGATATTCTCTAAACTCGAAAAATATGATACTAGTTGGATGACAGACCAATGGAAAGAAAACACGTGGTGAAATATCAGCTTCTAATTTGATGAACCAGAGAACGATGGACTCTTTTTCCCTCTTTCTATTTGTATTGAATTAAAAAAAACGGACACAAATCTGAAAATCTCTCTCGTCCTCCAAAGGGTCGAGTTTTTAGAGAGAGTTCTTATGTGGTTTTGTCTCGACCACCCATATAAAATCAAGAAAAAAAGAAGCAGCTCCATTCACTTATATCACACACTTGATATTTCTTCTACTTTTTATTTTTTTCCGAAATTTTTTCATACACCCAATCTCTCTCTCGTCAGCAAAAAAAAAAAACTGAACTTGCTATACTTTTTACTTGTGTTCAAAAATCGAAGATTCTCTTTGGACTCTCAATTTCCAAGCTTATTATTATCAACCATATTTGTTTTTCTTGCTTTTTGGGTTTGCTTAAAAGTTGTTGTCCTTGTGGATTTTGTCCGAGAAAATGATGATGTCGTGTCGAAATATAGACTTGGGTACGAGTGTTCTTGATCTGATGCCATGTGGCTGCTCTTGTAGCTCTTCTTCCACAAGTCGTCGATTCTTCTCTGCGAATTGTTCGAAGAATGTTTGTAGGATTGGTGGCAGAAGCTATGGTGGGAATTTGGTGGTTCTCCGGCGAGATTTGGGGAGCTGCAGAGCGGTTCCGGCTAAACCCAAGGAGAACTCTCTGGTCAACGGTAACGAATTTTTTCAGTTTTTCTTAAAGCAATCTGATTTTGGTTGTCTAATGGATGGAGATGATTGGATTTTGAGGTTTGTTTGGTTGAATGATTGGTCTGCTTGACCTTTTTTTACATAGTAACTCAATCATTTTACATCATAGAAGGTGATTTTTAATCATATAACAGTAAATTTCTCAGCTTTAGTGTATGTTTACTATGCAGAACATATCTCATGAAACAGAGAGTCTTATAAATATTAAAGTTTTAAGTGTTTTTTTTTTTTTTTAATGTTTGCTATGAATTAGATATCAAAGATTCTTATAAGATGAGATACTAAAACCCAAACTATTTCATAGAGAAGTCAAAGGCTCACATAATTAAGTGTTTTTTCTTTTAAGTTTTTGAAGTGATGGTTGTGTAGGTATTGGTCAAGATAAAACAGTGATGCTCAATCTGAGGCAAGAGTCACGAAAGCCAATATCCTTGGAAAATCTGTTTGAGGTTGTAGCTGATGATTTGCAGAGTTTGAACGACAATCTTTTATCGGTTAGTACCTCGGCAAGATCTCACTCTGCTCTCTTAATACAAAGTGTTATGCTTCTAATATAAATTCTCTTCTTTTATAGATTGTTGGTGCAGAAAATCCGGTTTTGATATCAGCGGCTGAGCAAATTTTCGGTGCTGGTGGCAAGAGGATGAGACCGGGTTTGGTATTTCTTGTATCACGAGCCACTGCAGAATTAGCAGGCCTAAAGTAATCTATACAATTGCCATTACTATTACGTCTTCTGTCCTTCAAATTTGTTTATAATCTTTAGGAAGAAAAATGATGATTTCTAGTCGATCTTGATAAAGGGAACTTACTGTAGAACATCGGCGTTTGGCTGAGATTATCGAGATGATTCACACAGCAAGTTTGATACATGACGATGTGTTAGACGAAAGTGATATACGAAGAGGTTAGTGAAAAGTTTCACATTCTTTTGATCGGACTTTTACATTTTTTCTGCAAAGTTTTAAGCTTTACTCTGTGTGTTTTGTAGGTAAAGAAACAGTTCACGAGCTTTTCGGAACAAGAGTAGCTGTATTAGCTGGAGATTTTATGTTTGCTCAAGCATCATGGTACCTAGCAAATCTTGAAAACCTCGAAGTCATTAAGCTCATAAGTCAGGTAAAAGTTTTTTCTAATGTTAGAAGAAGCAATACAATATAAAGAGCATTTGGTGTGAATCTTGATTTATCTTTTTTCAGGTAATTAAAGATTTCGCAAGCGGTGAGATAAAGCAAGCATCGAGTTTATTCGATTGTGATGTCGAACTCGATGACTACTTGCTAAAGAGTTACTACAAGACAGCTTCACTAGTAGCTGCAAGCACTAAAGGAGCTGCAATTTTCAGTAAAGTCGAAAGAGAGGTAGCAGAGCAAATGTATCAATTCGGGAAGAATCTTGGTTTATCATTTCAAGTAGTTGATGACATCTTGGACTTCACTCAGTCCACAGAGCAGTTAGGGAAGCCTGCAGCTAATGACTTAGCCAAAGGTAACATAACCGCGCCAGTGATCTTCGCGCTAGAGAATGAGCCGAGGCTAAGAGAGATCATTGAGTCTGAGTTTTGTGAGCCTGGATCGCTTGAGGAAGCGATTGAAATGGTTAGAAATCGCGGTGGGGTCAAGAGAGCTCAAGAATTGGCTAAGGAGAAAGCTGAGTTTGCGTTAAAGAATCTGAATTGTCTTCCTAGGAGTGGTTTCAGATCGGCTCTTGAGGATATGGTGATGTTTAACCTTGAAAGGATTGATTAGCTTCAAAGAGTATTTGGCAGAGGAAATTGTAACACTCTTTATATATTCAACCACATAATTTTTTTTTTGTTTTACTGTATGTTATAAACTTATAAAAAAACAATAATAACTAAATAATTCTTATTATTGCGAAAACAAAATTTACTCATCTTTTAGATAGATACGAGTTACGAATGGAATTTACCACAACCAAATTGTTTATGTAATCAATCTGTGATTTGGTTACATACATCTTCGTACTGAACAGCGACAACAAACTTTAATGAACCGTATAAAAATCTATTCTTAGTATAAAAATAAAAATCTATTTTTATAATTGAAGTCTGGTGATATTGCATTTATTAAAAAATATATATTGCATTAATGTAATAACAGCAGTCAACGTTAAAAAAATTTAGATAGCTGGTTTTAAGTTTTTAGATAAACAAAACTGAATATAAAATTCTAAAACCCCGAATAAAGTATAATGAATTATGGTTTGAATTTTACTATTATTATTTTTTAGCCTTTTCTAATTTCTACTATTCTAGAATGTTTTTTTCTTGGGACCAAATCAACTAAACAAACAAAACAAATTAGAATAAATGCTAAACATCTGATCTTGATGTACTGTGTGATGTGTCTCTTCAACTATCTTTTCTTTTCTTGTTTGATTCTTCCTTTCATTTTTAATATATAAATATATGTATATGTGTGTAAATTAGTAAATGAGCTCAGAGCAATAAAGCATGATTTTTTTTTCGTCAAACAAGCAATAAAGCATGATAGATTATTTCAACAAAAATATGATAAATATCTGATTATTTCATCGCAATCAGATAGATATCGCCCCCGGGGACTAATCTTGTTTAACACACTTACCTGAAAAATATTCGTCCTTTTTTCTCTCTGTTGTTCAGACACTTGAATTTAAGGAACATGTGCAATTGAACAATAGCAAAGAATAATTTGGGGTAAATTAAAAGGAAAAGATTAATAAAGATTCTTATGAATTTTTCTAGATTTGATTTTTTGTTGTTGTTATATACAAAACACCTAAAATTAGATATATTGGCCAGCATTTACCACTAACACCTTCCAAGGTTCTGTTTTGTTGATGAATCAAAAAAAAAAAGGAAGAACCTTTTGATTTTTTTTTCTCATTCTTCTTCTACGTCTTAAACTTTACGGATGATCAAATGAGCTCCATGTTGTGGAAATGTAGTTGCAGCTGGGAATGGAGCATGAGTATACAATGGAGAGAGCTCTACACTGAACCTTTGAAGAACCATTGTTAAAAAGAGCTTAGCTTGCAACATGGAGAAGTTTTGACCAATACAAGTTCGAGGGCCCGAGCTAAACGGCAAGAAAGAGAGTCTTCCTTTCGTTGCACTCGCCACACCATTGACGAATCTCTCGGGCTTAAACTGTTTCACATCATCTCCCCAAAGATCAGGATCATGGTGCACCAATAGCATTGGTATTGTGACTACAACTCCTTCTGGTAAAGAGAATCTCTCTAGCTTCACTTCTTGTTTAGTTATCCGACATGTGAAGTATGCTGGCGAGTAGAGTCTTAGAACTTCATGGAGGACCATAGTCACCTAATGATAATGGCCCAATGAGGTTAAATTAACAAATAACTCATTTGGTTTTATATTTGATTTGAAAATGGCTACTTACGACTTTCAGGTGGCTTAACCCTTCGAAATCTGGCTCGTTGTTACCAAACATCTGTATAATCTCGTCTCTTGCTTTGTTTTGCCAGTCTTGATGTTGGCTTAGCGCAACAAGTGTCCAAACAAACAATGAAGAAGTCACATTTTGACCAGCTAGATAGAAAGCCTTACAGTCATCTATCATATCGTCAAGACTCAATCCAGACTCTTGTCCTTGTTCATTCATGATTTTTGTATTCGAAGCCAACATCGAGCACAACAAGTCACTGTTCTTGTCGGTACTTCGTCCCCTTTTGATCTCCTTCTCTTTTGTCTCAATCATAGCTTTAAACATAGTCCTCATGTCCCTTTCCGTTTCTCTCAACCTCTTGTTGAACTTTGTTGGCAAAAATCTGCAAAGTTTACATATTAAAAAACATGAAAATTGAATCACAAATGAGCTTGTAGCTACCAAACTTGGTTTATAAGAAACGCATTTTTCCTTACTTTGATCCGGGAATGTAGACGGATCGAATAGCTTGGAGACCAAGATCGATCTGCTCTTGTTGGATTTCAAAGATCTTGATACCATCTTTGTAGTAATCACCAAAAGAAGCACGAGCAAGCATGTTTTTGGTTAAGTCATGACAGTAAGTCCAAGAATCAAGTTCCACCGTTCCTTTCGCTGAAGCTAATTTTTCCCATTCTTCTAGCATCTCTTTGCAACTCAAGTTGAATGCTGCTAGTATGCTCTGTCCATTAAGATAGAAAATATTAAATATTATTTCATTTCAAATATCAAAACCAATCTCATACAAAAATTCACATAAATGGGTCTGCAAAAAAAAAAAAAACATTTATATATTGATATGATGGCTAACCCCCTGAGTTTCTTATTTGATATTCTTTGTTTATCAGAAAATCATTTATCTACTGATATTCCATGTTTGGTTAAAGATAATGAATGCTCTATATATAGTATATGTATGTGACTTATAGTGATCACGAGATGATGTTGACCACAATTTTCTTTTTTAAAAAGGTAAACACGAAATGATAAAATTATTTTTCCGAAAGAGGTTGATATATTATAAATTTGAAATGTGTCTTTTTGGCTTCTTCTGTTTTTTGCTTTTAGACTTTAATAGTTGGTGGCATGGATTCTCGTTCTTACGTACCTATCTCTTTTTGTTCTTTTTTCTTTAAATACTTTTCTTAAAATGTTTTTTCCGGGAGAGTTGAATTTTTGTGTCAGAGATTTTGGTCTTGGAAAAAATTAATCTTTTTAAAATTTGTTTTTCTTGGGACCAAATCTTTTTAAAATAGTTAACATATTATTTTTAGTTTTTCTACTATTGTTTAAATCTCCCGGCTACCAAGCAAGTGAAGGCGTTATTTGTTCTGTTTATGGTCAAAGTGAAGACGTTACTTAGCTGTCTTCCTCTTCGAAAAAGTAAAAAGGAATGAGACTGATCAAAATCTAAAGAATGGGATGAAAATGACGTCCATAAAGTTTCACATTATGTCAGAGCTAAATTTAATTATAGATATATATATATATATATATTAGTTGTTAGAGTCAAAATGAGCAGTGTATATTCATCAATTTACCAAAACTAAAAGAAAGAAAAGATACCTTCAAATTATCGATTCGAAAAGCAGGATTGAGAATGCTTCGATGTTTGGACCATTTGGGACCTTCGTGGTTGAGAAGACCACTGAGGAAAACATGATTATGTGACCCAATCTTTGGTTTTGGAAAGAGTTCGTGTCTTGACATTATTTCTCGCAGTGTCTCTGGATCCATTACTATCACGTTCGGGTACGGTCCGTACCATGTGAAACACTTCTTCCCTATTAAAACAAATATCAATTCATTATTATCATGTTAATTTAAATAATCTAATTTACATATGAAACAAAAATGATATGATCCGCTAATGGCTAGTGTTTTACTTTATTTTATGTGAGCTAGATTTAGATTATAACCAGAGAAAGATATCAGATTTAGATCTTGTTTATGGAATATATATATATATAATCTATATGCACAATTAACTCTTTTAATTCCTTACTTTAATCTCCCTGTTCATATGTGGTAGTATATTTATACCTTGAAAATGATAAAAACTCAAGATGAAAAGATCATGACCCAGTCCTAACCAAATTTATAAATAACTTTTATGAATATTACTCAATATCAAGTCTCTTGGTTCTTATTTAGATTAACACTTTCTTCAAGTACAAAGAAAAAAAAAAGAATTGATAATTAAGTATAGAGTTTGATGGATCATACCATGATTTTGAACAGTGTGATGAAGAAAAGGCATCATGCGAGGGAGAAAATCGGCGGTGAGGGGAAGAGGAAGAGAATGAGCATTTTGATCCATTTGATTACTTTCTCTCATATCTCCGATCAAAATTCTATAAGAATTCCCTGAAAATCCTTGTTTCTTCAGATATTTCTCCAGTCTCTTTGGCCTTAACCAAACCCAATTCACAGCTCTAAATACCCAATTCAGTACCAAGATCGAAAACCCGATCAAGAGCACTCTTTTTACTGTAATTACCTCCATCATCTTGATCTTTATCTACGAAGAAGAGAAGAAGAACGGAAGAAATAAAGAAAGGAGACAAAACAATAATGATGATGATTATAATTTCATCAGTTGACTCTATATGTTGGAGGCAGCTGTACATCTATATATATGCGTGAATATATATAAATACTGTAGGATAAAAATGTGATAAAACTTGTTATAATATATGTAGAGAGGAGATATGTAATAAATCGTTGTATGTGCAACTGGCAATGAATTTATAACAACAAGTTCTTTGGTGTATATTTCCAAAAATTTAATTTTGTCTTCCTTTCCTTACGCTACATGCATGTGGCTTTATTTTTTAATATTTTTTTGAAACTTATATGTGGCTTTATTGCATGAGTATTTTGTAGTATGTTTAAAAACAAATTGTTTGTTTTTAATATAAACTGTATAATGATGCTTCCATATTTTCATTTTTTTTTTGTTTCTTTTATGTCATCAGTTTTGTGTTTGTTTTGCGTCTGCATACCGTAGCTATCTACATTAGAGAAAGGAGAGTTCTCACGTAATTCTCTCCTTCATTTAACTTTTCATTAATTTTAGTTTAGCTCCAATTATTGACATTCTGAGGTGGACAACTTGAATTTAACCTAAATAGTTATGGAAGTAAATTTTTTTTAAAAACTAATCTCGATCTGATAATTTGTGATTGTTAATTTAGTTTAATTGGAGACAATAAATATGGAACCAGGTGGCGTTGTTCTTTTAGAAACGATGAGATAGCAATGTCAACTCTCTTACGAAACGCAAGTGATATAGTATAATATAGTATATACATAAAATAATGTTCGTCCAACCACATCAATTAATTTGAATTTTAATAATATAATGCAATTACGCGTAGACTAGGGTCATTAGCATTTACTAAATTCCACGTAGGACAAGATAGACCTAACGGCTACGGGCGTTGTTGGTTAATTATAATATTTATAACGTAAGCTTATTTGATTAGCTAGTAATTAATTTAATTGTTCTGTTCAAGAAGTAATGGATATAGACTAGGCTTGGAGACAAATAAAACTTGTCGCGGAGGTAAGTAGTAATTTTTTTATTAGACGTTTCATAAAAGTCCTAAAAACTTTGCTAGCATTACTACCTGAGATGTATCTTTATATAGACAAGAAACCTTTGATTATAAATAGATTAAGAAAGGCAAAGAAGTCTGGCGTCATATATACATTCTGTATTTCTCTGTTACGTCTGATGTATAAAAACTTTTTTATACACTTTTATTCAAATAATGTAACAACAACGGTAGCTTTTGCCATCAGGGAAAATGGATTCAGATTATGAAATATGAGTATATATGACGCCAAGTCCTGTGTAACAATTTTGATAATTAAAAAAAAAACCAATTTATAGTTTTCTAGATTCTAAAATATCAAATTCATGCCATTTGTTGTACTTGTTCAGACAGAACATAATAACTCTTCTATAAAGACAGGTGATATATTGTTGCAAAAAGAAAAGTTGGTTAGATTCATAAAATAAAGTATTCCTAAAAATTCTTGACTTTATTTTTTAACCAAAATAAATTTCTTGATTGTATACTTGTGCTGTATGAACCAATTTTTTTAATCTAAAGGAAACAAGATTAAATCCTCACGTAATATTAAAAGAGTTTTCTCTCTTCTACTAAAAAGGTTACGTGATCTATCATCTGAATATATATAAACTTTTAGAAAGAACTTATTTAAAAAGCTTTACACCTGTTTTAGTTGAAAGATTAACAAAGATATAGATATATAGTATAATGGGAAAAATTGTTAAGAGTGATTTAGTGGAGTTGTAAGAAATCAAATGGAAAAAAAATAATTCAGAGAGTTATTTTTCTCATCATGAGGCGATAAAACGAGAATCCAGAAGGAAGAAGATGAGGTCACGGTGAAAGTTATAGAAATTAGCTCGTGAAACAATAACTAATATATGGGCTCTGATTTAAGAAACAAATGGGCCCTCCTTAAATTTATAGCCCAAAATAAGTTAAATCTTTCTCTCCGATCTGCGGCGTCGGCGATTTGCAATCGAAACAGAAAACCTTAAATAGTTCGATTTGGTTAATCTCAGATAGTTTTAGAAAAATTCGCAGAGATTCGAATCCGTTCTTCGCCATGGACGAGTATCAAGAGATGGAGAGATTCAGCATGGATAACGACTATGAAGGAGGTCGTTGGGAGGGTGACGAGTTCGTATACGAGAAGAGGAAGGAGAAGCGGAAACAAACCAAACACGATGCTACTTATGGGATCTTCGCTGAGACCGATTCGGACTCCGTTGATTCTAGCGGCAGTGGCGGAGGTCGGAGGAAGAGGCGTAAGGATCGGGATTCGGGAAGGAAGGCTGACTTAACCAAGCCTGTCAATTTTGTTTCTACAGGTGCGGTTATGCCGAATCAAGAGATTGATAGGGATTCTAGAGAACATGCTGATGAGAAAGATAGTGATAAATTCGAAGACGGTAACATTATTGATGAGGATGGTCAAGTTACAGGTGGATTGGGTATTGGTAGCTCAGGTTTAGGGTTAGGGTTTAGTGCGAATGGTTTTGATGAGGAGGAAAATCTCTTACCTGGTGCATTGGGAAAGAAGATAACTGATGGGGCAAAGATGAGAGGGAAGGCAAAGATGGAGAAAAGAGGTCAAGAGGGTGGTGCAAAGGGTGGGAAGAAGAATAGTTTAGGTGGTGATATAGGTAAGTTTGAGAAGTCTACTAAAGGAATTGGTATGAAGCTGCTTGAAAAGATGGGGTACAAGGGAGGTGGGCTTGGGAAGAATCAGCAAGGTATTGTAGCTCCTATTGAAGCTCAGTTGAGGCCGAAGAATATGGGTATGGGTTACAAAGATTTCAAGGAGGCAAAGTTGCCTGATTTGAAGAAGGTTGAGGAGAAGAAGTCTGTTGCGGTCAGTATCAGTGAGAATGCACAGAAGCATGGTGATAGAGGAGGGAGAAATCTTTGGAAAAAGAAGAAGGTGAGGAAAGAAGTTTATGTTACTGCAGAGGAGTTGTTGGAGAAGAAGCAGGAGGAGGGCTTTGGTGGCGGGCAGACAATTATTGATATGCGAGGACCACAGGTTCGGGTTGTGACAAATTTGGAAAACTTAGATGCAGAGGAGAAAGCAAAAGAAGCAGATGTTCCAATGCCGGAGTTACAACACAACTTGCGCTTGATTGTTGATCTAGTTGAGCATGACATTCAGAAGATTGATAGGGACTTGAGGAACGAGAGAGAATCAGCCTTGAGCTTGCAGCAGGAGAAGGAGATGCTCATAAAGGAAGAAGAGAAACAAAAAAGACACTTAGACAACATGGAATATATCGCAGATGAAATAAGTCGAATTGAGCTGGAGAATACGTCTGGGAGTCTGACATTGGACTCACTTGCTAATTCTTTTGAGGACCTGCAAACAAGCTATCCTGATGATTATAAGCTTTGCAACTTGTCGATCATTGCTTGCTCAATTGCCTTGCCTCTCTTTATCAGGATGTTTCAAGGTTGGGACCCTCTTAGGGATGCAGTGCATGGTCTCAAGGCTATATCTTCTTGGAGAAAGCTTCTGGAAGTTGAGGAAGATCAAAATATCTGGGTAATCACAACGCCTTATAGCCAACTAGTCTCAGAAGTAGTGTTACCTGCTGTGCGAATAGCAGGCGTCAATAACTGGGAACCTAGAGACCCTGAGCCTATGCTTAGATTTTTAGAGACATGGGAAAAGTTACTGCCTTCATCTGTACTGCATACGATCTTGGACACAGTAGTGCTGCCCAAATTGTCAACTGCTGTTGAATATTGGGACCCACGAAGTGAAGTTGTTGCCATCCATGTTTGGGTGCATCCTTGGTTGCCAATACTTGGTCAGAAATTGGAGTTTCTGTATCAGATCATTCAGATGAAATTGAGTAATGTTCTTGATGCATGGCATCCTAGTGATCCATCTGCCTATACTATTCTTTCACCATGGAAGACCGTGTTTGATGCTACAAGCTGGGAACAACTTATGTGCCGTTACATAGTTCCCAAACTTCAGCTGGCTTTGCAAGAGTTTCAGATAAACCCAGCAAAGCAGAATTTAGATCGGTTCGATTGGGTTATGAAGTGGGCATCTGCAGTACCCATACATCTAATGGCTGATTTGATGGAGCGATTCTTCTTCCCCAAGTGGCTAGATGTGTTGTACCATTGGTTGCATGCTGAACCGAGGTTCGATGAGATCCAGGAATGGTATTATGGTTGGAAAGGGTTATTCCCGCAAGAGCTTTCAGCAAACGAGAGAATCCGAAGGCAGTTAAAACGCGGTTTAGATATGTTGATGGAAGCTGTTGAAGGAGTTGAAGTGTCTCAGCCGAGGGCAAGGGCACATGAGCATAGACAGTTCAAGCCAGTTCAGGCTCAAGCTCAGGTCAAGGTTCAGATGGATAACACTGAGGTGTTGAGTTTGAAAGAAGTGTTGGAAGTATTTGCGCAAGAGAAGGAGTTGCTGTTCAAACCTAAACCGAATAGAATGCACAATGGTCTTCAGATATATGGGTTTGGGAATGTGAGCGTGACGATAGACTCAGTGAACCAGAAGCTGCTGGCTCAGAAAGATGGAGATTGGTACCTTGTAACTCCTGATGACTTATTGAGAATGCACAATAATGCAACTGTTTCTGGAAAACGATAGATTACACATTTCAATTATATAAAGGTTTCTGATGTATAAACCCCTCTTCAGTATTATCAAATTTTGTGTCTTTAAAAAAACTCATATATTTTGACTTCTTATTTAGATAACAAAACAAATTATTCTCTCTTTCTTTCTTTATCGAGTAGGTAGAAAGAGCAAGTAGATAATACAACACAGGATTTTTAACGAAACCTATACAGAGGGTAACCCAACAAATGATAATGGACACATCACCAGTCGTCTGCTCCTTTAGATACACCCAGAATCACAGCGATTGTTGCAAGAATTGCCTGCAAGCAATGTTTTCACACATGAATCAATCAATTTGTTCGAGACCCATGAGATTTAAAGGATAGATGATAAGGAGGGAGACACTAGTAATGGAAATAATATTACAGCGATAGTGCAAGCAATGTATCCTGGTTTCTCCCTGTAATCAATCCTTGTTCCAAACATCATGATGAACAATCCGAAATACCAAGGGATTGCTCCAAGGAAAAATCCAACAATGAACCTACATAAAGACCAAATATGTGTGTGTTCATCATCAGGAGCAAGATCTCGGTTCTGAATAGTGTTTACCAGGACAGACATATTAAAAGCAAGTGTAGATAGTGAAGGAAGAGCGAGACTTACAGAAACCATCCAAGACCAATTCCACAGCAAGGAAGACGGCGTGGTCTCCCAGTCACAGGTCTTCCTTCAGCAACACCACCATATACTGAAACTAAAACAATCAAGAAATTGAGTTAACATAACAACGAATGAACATACATCAAATTATGCTATTGCCTTGAATCTGAACATGAAGAAGAGAAAATGAGACACAACCTAAGTTCCCTTACAGATTATTACACGATCCTTTGATCTTAAAAAAAAAAAAAAAAAAACCTAAAGTCCCAATCTGCAGAAATTGAAATCAGCATATCCAGTACAGAAAGAGAAGCAACCTGGAACGGTTTGATAGCCATGGGCATAGTAAGGAGCTCCGGAATCGTAAACACCAGGCGGTGCCGATGGTTGAGGAAACCCAGTGACCGGAGCAGAATCATGAGGCGGAGGGTAATTTGAAACACCTTGAAACGTTCCGTATTGATGATGCTGGTTACCTTCTTCTGCAGCTAAACCTCTGCTTTTATCTTCTTCTCCTTGACCCATCTCCTGATCTCTTCTTTCTCACTCGATCGAGATCGATAATTTTGCAACGCGTTGAAACAATACATTGCTGACCCGATATAACGTGTATTTTCCAATTTGGACCCGGATTTTTTTTATGAAATGTATTTTTTAACCACCGAGTGCAATGTTAGACATATATACGATTAAATACTTTTTATAAAATTTTAAATGTTAAGACTTCAAGTTGATGTACAAATTTTAAAAATATTTTAACTATACTCTTATATAATTCCTATATATTAATAAAATTATAATTGATTGTGCATAATTTTGAAAAACAAATTGTTATTGTTACATAAAAATAATTTGGTTTGATGTTGAAACTATATTACATATATTATAAACAATGAAAAAAAAAATTATATAAATTTATATTAAAACATGTAATTGGATATATATATATACAGTAAATAAACAAAAATTTATACTTTGAGTTCAAATTTAACAAAAATTATATATTCATTCATTAAGCTTCGAGTTCGTAGGGAAGTATCCATGTTTTAAAACCCGCTAGGCGCTAGTCGGGCGGCGATGATGGGTCTAGCGCCTAGAGGATTAATCGGAAAGTAAACGGAAATTAATCGGGGATTAGTTTTAAGTTATTTTAATATTTTTAAAATATATTTATCCATTATATTAAACTTTTAAATAATATTATTTTAAAAATTATAGTAAATACATGAAAATATAGTATTAATAATTTATTTTATAATTTTAACATAATTTATTATAAAACATCACAAACTCTCAATATAAATGTTTAAATAACAAAAACAAATTTTGTTATACTTTAAAATTTAAAAATAATTGGATTATAGATGACTATGTGAAAAATAATCGGATTAGGCGGAGATTAATCGGATTAAGTGGAAGATAATCGGTTGACTGACTTTTTGAAAGATTAATCATTAATTAAGACGACGAATATGGAGTTAACGTTTAGACGGGATGTAATCGGAGGTATGTGGAGATTTTTAAAACATGCGAAAAGGACTATGAAAATAATTAACGAGTATGAATGATTTATCTTCAATCATTTTTCTTTTAATACAATTAGTTAATGAAAAGGAAAAAAACTAATAATACAATAAGATCATTTATAGTAATCTGTCACTATCAGGACAGCAACTAGTTGTACAGTATTTGTTTTTTCTTTTCGTTATTGTTACTTCTTGTCAACTATCAGCAACTTCATTGTTACACTTTTAATTACTTTCTGTGAGTGGTATGGGTTCTCTCTTCGTATTTCTCGTCTAAGAGGAGCCTTTAATTCCCAGCCTCCAAAGAAAAACAGACCTTGAAAATCAAATTGAATTAACCAAATAAATTTCCACAAATTTATGCACCTCCATTTTAATTATATAACGTTTGCAAATTGTACAATTCCTCTCACGAAAAAAATAGATTTTTATGTATAATATTCGAACCTCTCAATCTATGGATTTGACCATTTACATGTAGTAGATTGTGAAAGAAAAAATTAGCAAAACATGAAAATATAAGCCAACCTTTCTTCAACAAACGCAAATATCATCATCATCATCATCATCATCATCATCATTATCATCATCATCAATGGAATCAGATAATCCGTGGTTATTTGAGAATGTAATGATCATTACATTCTCATCCGGTTTATCTTCTTCCGGTTCAATAAGATTCGTCATGAGACCATTCAAATCCTGGTTTTCATCTGTCATGAAGCAGTGAAAAATGGAGAAGCAAGTAAAACAACAAAACACTAAATTGACCGCAAACAAGGCGATGCAGAGAATCACGACAATACAATTGTAGGCATCCATCCTTGTTGGAAACTGAACATGATGGTTGGTTTACAAAAACCAGGATCATTCAAATGGAGAAACCAAAATCACTATTCAACAAAAGTGGAATCCAATATTAATATTTGTGTTATATTGATTTGATTTTCTGGTCACCTCCACATATATATAAGAAGAAAAGCTTTATATCTGAAAATGTCATCTATGTTTACATCTATTTATAAGAAGAAACCAAAAGGATAAATAAAACATTTATATTATTTTTTGGGTCTGCGGTGGAGAAGATTTTTCAACGGATAAAGGTGGTAAGCATGACAAATAACATTCGTCTATTTCAGTGACCGGTTCAGGATTTGCGATTGAATCTAAGATTTGGAACCTAAGCATGACAAAAAACCATTTGTTTATAAAGATTATCTGATGTCAGCATTCAATATGTGGCTTTGAGTGCGGATGATGTAAAGGGTTTGAAGATTTCTAAGTTTGATATAAACATCAATAAGCATTACTACAAAATAAAACCTCATTTAAAAAGAAGTTTTGTGGCAATCTGACATAGTAAACTAGACTTATTCTTCTGCTTATCTGATTTATAAATAATTTACCGCAATAACCATACAACTTTATCATTGACTACTTGAATTTTGTAATCTAGAAGGACTCAGGAAAATTTATTATTAAGAACATATTGTAAAGACAGCTATGAACTCGAAAGCCATGAACATAGAATACAAATTCGTCAACTCGCTTTGAACTTTCTCCTTTAAGATTTCGAAACTTTGTCCAATTTATACAGCGAAAAACCGCGAATATATAGTTTTAAAGTCATCTCTTCATAAAAAAAACAATTGACATTGGATCACATAATGTCAACTATTTAAAAAACATGGCAAGATGAAACAAGAAAATGTCAATGAGTTGCACAAAATAGAAAAAAAAATGCAAGAAATAAAAGATTCAGATGAGTAAGGCAGACATCATGTAGAAACAGAGAACCACCAGCAGCTAAGAGCTGGGCAGTAATTAGTCTCATATTCAGCCATTACAGTTTTCCTCATAATCCCAAATTGAGTTAAACAATACACAAACTAATAAGCTTTGAAATGGTCTCAAGCACTAAAATCGTCTCTTAAATGCTTAAGTTCCTTGATAGAATTTCCAAGGGGTTAATGCAGTATAGGATTGATTTATTATGCTTCGAAAATCATTATGATTCTTGAAGCTCATGCTTACAGAGCTAGATATTGAAACAGAAAAAAAAACTTGGAGCAAAATTGAAAAATGAAACGATTTCAAAGATAAAAGTGACAATATTGATTCAGTTCATAAACCCAAATGTAAATACTCGTACAAGAAGTCAACTTTCCTTCAAGTCATTTCGTCGAGCATCTTCTGGGCACTTTAACTGAACCAAGGAGATGACTTCTTAGGGCAGTTCCAAAAATTCTTTGACTGGGTTTATAAGATCCGTTTCTGGCCCGGTTCGATTCGGTACGTAGCTTTGTTTATTTTGTTATTAATAGCCTTTTTAATTCTCTTAATAGTAGTTGTGTTAAGCAGAGATAGTCCCTGTTTATTAACTGTTATTACATATGATCCCTGCTATTTCGTTTATTATGGTTTCAATCCATGTACTTTTTATATAACATAATCACCCTTTAGCTTTGTTAATTTAAGATGTTGTGCCGTCGAGCTTTATTTATTATAAATGTTTCCAACAGTTTAATCTATTAAACATTTTTCCTTATACTTTTGTTTTATTTATTACAAACGGTTCATAGGCATACACACGTACAGAAACAAAGAAAAAAAGGTCCAAATTACTTAACACACACAAAACCTATCCGAAGATGAACCACACAAACTTAGACGTGATAATATATTCTATATTACCGAAGAAACAAAGTAGCTCTATTCCCAGATAGATATCCGCCATGGCAGCTGGTTTAAGCTTCTTTAAGCTCTCGTTCCTCCTCAGCCTCCTCTCCGGTGGATCAGACATACTGAGTCCAATATCAAGACCCGGATCCGAAGTCGGAAAATTCCCACCGTCGTGTAACCGAATCGAGTGCCCGAGCTATGATGTGATTCACGCCGCTAATGGCTACGAAATTCGCCGGTATGATACAACCGTTTGGATTTCCACCGAACTGATTCAAGACATCTCTCTCGTCGATGCTACAAGAACTGCTTTCTTCCAGTAACTGCAAATTCTCAACTTTACTTTGTGAAATTATGTTTTTATTCGGATAAAGATTGAATTTTTGATTTTTTTTTCAGATTGTTTGCTTATATTCAAGGGAAGAACGAGTATCATCAAAAGATAGAAATGACTGCTCCTGTGATCACTCAAGTCTCACCAAGCGATGGTCCGTTTTGTGAATCTTCATTTACTGTATCCTTCTACGTTCCCAAAAAGAACCAGCCTGATCCAGCTCCGGCCGAGAATCTCCACATCCAGAAATGGAGTCCTAGGTTCGTAGCGGTGAGACAATTCAGTGGATTCGTATCTGACTCAAGCATTGGCCAAGAGGCGGCGGCGTTAGAGAAAAGCCTCGAAGGTACAGCTTGGGCTAATGCGATTGAGAAAAGCAAAGAAGACGGCGGTGTTGGGTCAGATTCAGCTTACACGGTGGCTCAGTATAACTCACCCTTCGAGTTCACGGGTCGTGTCAATGAGATTTGGTTACCGTTTCAAATCGATGATTAATTAAGCTGTGTCTTTTCATATGCTCTACTGTAAAATAAGACAAGAGGTTAATCTGTAAAGTGTCAACCTTTTGTTTGTTTTTCCGAATTAATTTTCGCAGAAACAGAGGAATATGATATATGATAAAGATTGAACATTTGCCCTGAACCAAATACAAAGATGATTAAAGACAAACAAAAAATATTCAGGGCACTCGAGTTAAGTTTCCCTAAAGAGATCTAAACATATTTAAAAATCAGGGGGAGGTTCAAAACAGAATCCTCTCTAGTCTCTTCTACTACCAGTAACTGTAAGTTCGATCCTGATCGTTGCTAAAATCTGGGTTAGTCTCATAATTTACATACATATTCTGCTCATAACAATCGCCAGACGGATATGATGATGGTGATGGATAAGGATATGGATATGATGGTGGTGCTGAGTCCATCACGACTGTGTTGTTGTGATTTGTTTCTCCCTCAACAAAATACCGGATTTCGGGTTTGGTACCTGAGAACATTCTACAAGCGACAGTATTATGCGGTGACGGCTCAACGTTGTGGTATAAGTTGTTGAAGATGGAGAAAGGAGAAGAAGAGTCTACGACATGGCAAACATCTGTGTAGTCTATGGTGCTGAAAGAGTCTCTCGTTGATTCTGTAGTGAAAGAAGCTTCGTCTGAGCTCGTGAAGAGAGACCATTCGCTTGATGATGACTCTGGGATGTTGTGGTTCGCTCTACTAGGTTTGAAGCGGTTCACCTGGTTTCTCTGTTCCTTCATCTCGTTTCTTGGTTGCGGATGCCGAACCTGTGCTTTTCCGTTTTGTTCTCCTCTTTGATGGCGCGGATACGATCTGCAAAATTTGTATATTCAGTATCCATGACCCGGGAATGAGAAAACTGTTACAAGTAGCAAAACCGGTATTTTCTTACCTCATGTAGAACAACATATAAGCTCCTTCTGACATAACTTGAGTCATTGGTACACGATGAATCTGCAGAGTTTGAAAAAAAATTACACAGTTTATAAACCGTTTGGTTTGCTGCATTAAGGAGGAAGATGCAAATCAGTTTTTACCTCGGAATCATCGATTCTGAACCAGTTGCCTCTCAAATCTTTGACATAGGAAATGTAATGACCCGAGAAAGATGCGTTGAGAGTATCCAAGTGAACTATAACAGCGTAAAGCATATAAAGCGGAGGAACATCTCCGGTTCCTGTCATGAAAGGAATCATGTCCAGCATTTCAGGAAAACTTATACATTTGTTTATTTTCCCGTATCTTCCTTCCTGCATACACAAGGCTTTCAAAAGTCAATAAATCAATATAAACTTGAAAACGAAAAAAAACAGTTACTGAAGAGTCATCTTTACGTAAGTGATACCTGGAATCTCTTAAGAACAATTGTGAGAATGTTTGGTGCTTCGTGAATGCTCAATTCTTTCCTCGCTCTAACATATCCAGCACACCTTTCTCCAATGTAATTATTCACATAATTATAATTTAGTTTCAGTACTACAAAATAAGGACGAGAAATTTGTTTTTTCAATCTAACCTGCTACATCTATACATATTTTCTCCGTCGAGATCTTCCGGTCTAGTAAATTGAGTTAAGGCATCTTGAAGAGATTCTACCCAACCGTATATCTCTAATGTGAGATCCATTATATTCTCGTATCTTTCTGACTCATGATCACACCTCAAGCATTTCACCTGGTTTTTTCACAGAAAGACAGCAGCAGGAACAATGAGCATGTGTAAAGTCAAAGTAGACATAGATCGCGAGCCAGGAAATCTAAACACCTTTGAGCGGAGACGTCCACCAAACATGTGTTGAACTAAGGTTGTTTCTTGCAGTCTTGGATCCACTTTTGTCTCACCTCCAAGTCTCTCCAAACATATGGATTGCATAGAGGCAACCAAAAGCCTACATCCACAAGTCAAAAGAATATGTTAATTTCATGAGAAATCGACATAAGCTTTGAAATATAATCACATGCAGAAGAAAAACCTTAAGAACTCATGAGCATCTTCTTGACTTCCATCACCAATCTGACAGTTTATACTTCGCATGTGTGAGAGAATTCTGCTAGCAGAAAGTGGACCTCCAGATTCTCTAAGCATCATTACATGTTGCTCTAGTTCACACATAAGGCACCAATCTTTCCCAGAACCTATTGTGGAAGAATGACATTTACTTTGTCAGAAGTAGTAACCTTAATCTGCAAAAACTTATGCTACGCGATAAGTTGGGGAAAAAACATTACATGATCTAGAATGTGATCGTCGAAGCAAATAAGCAACAAGTGGTTTGGTACATGTTAAGGACTGCAAGACAGCGTTTGCATAGCAACTGGAAAAGAAAGATGATAGTAAATTAAAGCATATAGACTGGTAAGGATATTTATATTAAATGGATTTTCCTATCATAAAATCAATCTTCAATTTTGCAGTTTAAACAGATTGAAAATTAAGTAACTGAGGAAATACCTGTTTCCACAATTTACAAGTCCCCTAGGTGATAAGTCAAACACTTCACACTGAAAGAATTTAAGAAATTCCTCGTATGGAAAAAGCATCTGAAACATAACAGCTATATACTCAGAAAACTAGGAAACTGAAGATACAAAACTAGATAAGTGAAGAGACAGTAATATCACCAGCGAACTAACTTTCAGGTTCTTATGTCGATCATCATGCTTTGTAGAATTTCTTAAACCCATCATCTTCATTATTCCCATGGTTGAGGAGATGCCATTGCATTCTTCAGCAACGCCAGTATCCTTAGACCTAACAGTCTCTGGATAATAGATACAAACATCAGACACTACACAAAAGAATTATTACGTCAAAGTAAAAACTCAGAGACACTCACTTGATACTGCAGCGACTTGCCCCTTCTTACTTGTCTCTGTACATGATTGTTCTCCAGATTTGTTAACACCTGGTTTGGGCAGTGAAGCAATTCTGCCCCCTGTTCAATTCAATCCACATAAGAAGATGCAAATTTCAAACTGAATAAGCCTATACTAGAGTAACTTTTATTAGCTTGTGATATTAGCCCTCACCTTTAGCAGGAAAATGTGTGTTTGGACGACCATAAGAGCTTCTTGCTCCCACATTGTTTTCGTGTTTGTGACTTTCCTGCATACCATTTACAAAAGGTTGTCCATTCTTTTGCACACAAGAGTTGTCAACAGAATGCCTTCTGGGATTTGTTTCCACAGCATAACTGCTGCTTCTTGACTGCAGGCAAAATCACCAGGTCTAAATATTAAGCACTGTGTTGACTTTTAGCAAGAAAACGTAACTGTTTTGGCTTCTGTGAATAATACAATGAGCTAGATGTTCACAAGGACAGCTAACCTTATGTTTAGTGTGACCCTTCTTGTTATCGCCACCAGCACAAGTAGCTTCACCACGACAAATTTCTTCAGAGGAATTAAACACAATAGCATTGTCTCTTCTAGATGATTCTCGGTTGGACTTGGACGAATTTTGTTTACCTAAGCTTTTCCTCCCTTGTGTGTTGACTTGTGGCGTAATATCAATCTGAGAGATACCCAAGCTTGCAAATTCCACAGAGCTTTTTGAAGTCTTTCCCTTAGCTGCCTGCGTAGTATTGTTACTATATGTTGAATCCATGCCGTGGTCATGCAAAACAGAATTTTTCTCAAAGGAAACCCTCTCAGATAAAGGAGAACAATTCTCCACCGGGACACATTCATCTTTATGAACTAACCTCCAGTGAATTATTTGGCACTTCCCAGAGCTACAAGTGTAAAAAATCAAGACTTTCATGGGTTAACATGTCTGCAACTTTTACCCGCACAAGAATGTCATTTAAAAGGCTCAAAGTGATAGAAAGAAAATCCAAGAAAGATATCTGAAATCATAACGATCTGTGGAAACATACCAGTATCGAACAGTTTTGCATCTCGAGCAACGTGTCTTAGAAGGACCAAGACACCTTGCACAGACATGTAACTCATTATTATTGAAAGGAGCCACAACTGGGACCTCACATGTAGCAGCCACGGAATCAGATCTCTCCTCAGCTGCAATCCCACTAACACCAACCACAAACTCGGCTCTTATGGCACCACTTGCAGCAGAAACAGTCTTGGTCTTGGTTCTTAGAGCCCTATTCTCAGTAGCTACAGTCTCAAATCTTACACCCCTATTTGGACTAACCATGGTCTCAGCTCTTAAAGCTTCTTCTGTTGCCATATGAGCCAGCAAGTTAGCCCTCCCTCTTTTTTCAGAAATGTCACTCCATTTTCCTAATAATACATAAACTAGCACAGGGAGTACTACTAAAACCAGGAACAATATTGGTATATCCGCTCCCCTTGGTTCAAGCATGTCCTCAGACACGCATTCATGACCCGATCTACAACTTGCTTAGTCTCCTAAAACTACACAAACTCACATAACAAAAAAAAATCCTAAAATCAAAAACTTTTTCCAGATTCAGATTGTGAAGCTATTGATTTTCTCTGAAGTTGGCTAGCACTGCAATCAAAAACACCAATGGAATGAGGCCAGTTCCTTAAAAAAAACAATAGAATCGAGTCTACGTTCACACATTTTTACAAAAGCGACAGAAATAACCTCTAATCTCTAAAATCAACAAACCCCCAAATCAAAGTAAAGGATCTCACTCAATAACCAAGGTCTGCTAAATCCCCGATTCAAAGCAAAGTAGTCAGTGTTGAGTCCAAAAAATCCTAAATTTCAGACATAGAACAAATCCTTTATGAAAGAAGTTTTGCTAAACACTCGCGATCCAAATGAAAAAAAAAACTCCAAATCCGTACAGACCGTAGCACATTATTCAACAAAGCAGCTAAAAACTTGTCTAACCATAAAATCCGACGTTGATAAAAGCTTCCATTGCGCTCAAATCTAAGATTTCAACACCCACAAAACCCTTACAGAGTAGTTTTAGCAACGATTAAAACTAAGACAAAGCACAAAGAAAAAGGAAAGAGTCGAGCTTTAAGAAGAAGAATTTGGGGGCATGCCTTATTTAGCGAGATGAATGCAAAAAAAAAACCCTAATTTCAGTCTTATCTTTTTGCTTCTAGTCTTCTGGAGCTCGAAAAAAGATGCTTTGATTCCTCGAATGGTTTAAGACAGAAACAGTCTCTTAGTCTTACTCTCTTTCTAACACACTTTCTCTCTCCTTGTCCCGTGTTGTTTATGCTCTTCGTTTTCGCACTCTTCGCCTACTCTGTCTCTCTCCGTCCTTCAGGCTGCTGTTCAAATAAAGTAATTCTAATTACCCCTTTTTTTTATAAAAGGAAACAATTAATATACCAGTATTCCCTAACAAAAATATAGCTTCGCAATTAATTTTACCTAAATACGTTGTTATCCCACGTAATTACGAGTTCATTGATTCAATTACTTTGCAATTGTTGTTTCCATTAAAATCCAAATTTACAGAATGGAAATCTATTACATATCCATAAATTACTCTTTATTTTTCCTAAAATACATGTTACATTAGATTTGATACTATGTTTACCTTAATTGACAGAAATATAAAAGTTTGAAAATGACTGTTGACGATTTTCTTTTCTGAGATAAATAACTGTTGACAAAATCTTAAACTATATCCGACAGCAAAAATTATGTTTACTTTTTTTTTTTTTTGTAAAAGTTATTCAAATTAAAGCAGGTGAAATAGTCTTACAAAATGGTAAAATATTACATAAGAATTGACAATATAAGGATACTTAAAGGATATGAAAACTTCAAGGAATGAGGAACCAAGTAGAAACTGAGAGCTCACATTTATCAAATGCAAGGAAGGCGAGCACACAAACTACCAAGAATACAAAACCCACAAGAAGAGAAAGCATGTGGAAGATGGAGGGAAGAGAATGGTGCCAAATCTTAGACCTGAGAAGAATCAAGGACTGAAGATGGGGTTTCACTTAATCATGAAGGAAATGGTGGCTGTAGAACTGCTAGGAAGGCTTACACCTTTGAAAGAACCGAAGAGAAGCCAGCCAAGCTAGTCAGCGAACCCAACAGTCAATGCAAAACCCCTAAAACCCAAGCAATGCTCCAAGACCAGAAGATGAGCAAGCTAAGCCACCACACTACAGAGCGGAGATCCACAATCAAAGAAAAACGACAACCCTGACTATCCAACCAGCAAACACCAAACCTCCAGCAAACCAAATAGTAGCCTCAGCACACGAACAACAACAAAGACGAAGAACAGCCTAGCAGGGCCTAGCCAAACGCCCAGAGAGAGAACCACACCAACTAGAGACAAGCAAAGCAAACTGGAAAGGGCTAAGGACACACCTTACCAAGGAAAACTAGAGGGGAAAGAGGGAGAATTCCGAGATGAGAGCCACAGCAACCCCAAGCCACTAACCAGTGCAAAGACAACCAGAAGAATGGAGGCACCCTCGACGAAAATAAACTGGCCTGAAGAAGAGAACCCTTGCCCCGAACGAGCTCGAAAAAGAGAAGCTTCTAAGACGAGAGGCTGGGGATGAGAAAGAAAACCCACATCGCGAGAAAAGACAACCCTGATCCGAGACAACAGAAGCAACAAAGGAACAACCAGATGACACACAGAGGAAAAGAAAGAAGAATCAAGCTGGAGCCCCTCTGAAACAACTTACAGAGTGAAGGACCTCTTCACCAGACAAGAAACTAAGCCCGAACTGGACTAATCCGAAAGCATACATGGGGAAAAACTCAAACCAGCGCAGAAGAGCCAATAAGCACAAGAAACGCGGAGAACCTAAGCTAACCGAGACCAAGGAACCTAAGCACAAGCCAATAAATTATGTTTACTTGTTCAGACATTAAAACTTCACACACCGTAAAAAACAATCTTATGCAACTATATATCAAAAACGAGTAATAATATACATTATGATTTTCTTAAACAGTAAAAAAAATATTTAGAATTTTATTATATTATTGTGTATTTTAAATATTACTCAACTTTTTTAAAAGATCTTTGAAATGGCTTCTACTCCATTTATTGTAATATGCATATGTTGTGCATGCATCTATCTATTTATAATTCGTGATTATGGAACTGAAATAATACAAACATAATAGTTGTAGCTGCATTCTGAATTCTGTTTCTAGCATTCTTTAACGAGAAATATATCGTATATTGGTCATCACATATGGTGCCTGCGACTGCGACAACGACGATTGTTTTCCATAGCATTCTGCATTTTTGTTCTGCATTTTCAAAACATTATTCTTATGTAAGGCAGTAATATTATTATATAGTCTTTCATTGTCTACAAATACATGTCATATTAGATTTGCTAGTATGTTTACCCATTAACACCTTTTAACAGGAGTATGAAGGGTTTTAAAAGTATGAAAATGACAGTTGACAAAATCTAAAGCTATATCCGATAGTATTAATTAAATCTCACTTTTTCTTACATAAAAACGTTACACTGAAATATCAAAAAAAAAAATTGACCAACCAAAAATAAATATTGGAAAATAAACGTAAAAGTTATAGTTTTTTGGTCATATCTCAGAAACGTTAGAGCAAATCTGATATTGTCAAATCAAAACCGAATAAGAAAATACATATTATACAAAAGAATACTAAAAATAAAACTATTTAATATGGTTTTTAACTTTTTATATTAATTATCAGGTATTTACAATTTTTACCAACTTTTTTAGTAGCTAGTTAGTTCGTAAAAGTTTACGAACGTGGCATGATCTCGTAATAAACATCCGTCACGTGGCACTTAGCCATTTGTTCTAACTTGTCAGAAACAATGGGTCCCACGTTTCGTTCATCTCAAAAGGTGATATGAGTCTTCACATCTCGAATCCAGACCGTTGGATTATTCTATAGACGACTTTCAATAAAACCTTAGGTGGGCCCGTATTTTAGGATTGTACTGTCACCCTTCAGTTTCAGTGAATGCTGCACGAGTATAACTACAACTATATTACTATTTACAAATCACTCCAAAACTATTACATAATTAACTCAAAGACACTGAATTTTTATATTGTCAATTTTGATAGACGATCCTGCTTCAATGGCAGCTCACATGCAAGAGTCGAGATCCAAAGACCCAGTTCAACAGAAAAGCTACTGGAGATGGAGAAAGCAGGATTTTTTTCCCGGAATTATCATTCCAGAGCTTCTCTTCTTACAAATCAGCTCTCACCGCCACTTGTCCTCGTCTCGCTGACCGTCTTATCTCGCGTTCCTCCGACGAGAACGAGCTCGATGCTGGCCGCCGTGAAAGTGAGAACCCAATGCGTCGTTGTCTCACTTGGTGGGATCTTCTCTGGCTTAGCTTTGGTTCTGTAGTCGAGTCTGGCGTGTTTGTGATCACGGGTCAGGAGGCTCGAACTGGAGCAGGTCCTGCCGTTGTTCTCTCTTACGCTATCTCCGGTATATCTGCTTTGCTCTCAGTTCTATGTTATTCTGAATTTGGAGTTCAAATTCCAGTCGCCGGAGGTTCTTTCTCCTATCTAAGGGTAGAGTTGGGCGATTTTATAGCGTTTATTGCTGCTGGGAATATTCTGCTTGAGGCGATTGTTGGTGCTGCTGGGTTAGGTAGGTCATGGTCTTCGTATCTATCTAGTTTGGTCAAGAATGATTCTGATTTTTTCCGGATTAAAGTCAACTCCTTTGCTAAAGGGTTTGATCTTCTGGATCCTGTTGCTGTGGCAGTGCTTTTAGTTGCTAATGGCATTGCTATGAGTGGAACAAAGAGGACTTCTTGGTTGAATTTGATTGCTTCCGTTGTCACAGTTTGTGTTATTGTGTTTATTCTCGTTGTGGGGTTTACACATTCAAAAATCTCCAACTTGGTTCCATTTTTCCCTTGCGGTGCGAAAGGTGTGGTTCAATCAGCTGCTGTTGTGTACTGGTCATACACTGGGTTTGATATGGTGGCAAACATGGCTGAAGAAACTGAGAAACCATCGAGAGATATTCCAATTGGTTTGGTTGGTTCAATGTCTATGATCACTGTGGTTTACTGTTTGATGGCTTTGGCGTTGACTATGATGGTGAAATACACTGAAATTGATGCGAATGCTGCTTATTCTGTTGCTAATGCTCAGATTGGGATGAAATGGGCTAAGTACTTGGTTGGTATATGTGCTTTAAAAGGCATGACCACAAGCCTGCTTGTTGGATCTATTGGCCAAGCTCGGTACACCACTCAGATTGCTCGGTCTCATATGATTCCTCCATGGTTTGCTTTGGTTCATCCGAAAGCAGGAACTCCTATTAATGCTACTCTCCTTGTAACCATACTAAGCGCAATAATCTCCTTTTTCACCAGCTTAGAGGTTCTATCAAGTGTTTTCTCCTTTGCTTCCCTCTTCATTTTTATGCTTGTGGCAGTAGCATTGCTCGTGAGACGTTACTATGTGAAGGATGTTACTTCTGAGACCGGTCTGTTACAGTTTCTTGGTTTTCTGTTTCTGATCATTGCTTCTTCCATTGGAGTATCAGCTTTGTGGAATGCAGGCGTTAGAAACTGGATCCCATATGCAGTGACCGGAGTTATTTGGTTTATAGGCACTTTGGGATTGGCATTGCTTCCGAAACACCGTGTTCCTAAGGTTTGGGGAGTCCCGCTTGTTCCGTGGTTGCCATCGTTCTCAATCACTATGAATCTTTTCCTTATTGGATCACTCGGTTACGTAGCGTTGTTGCGATTCATTATTTGTACCATGGTGATGCTTTTGTACTACCTATTTGTTGGTCTTCATGCAACCTATGATGTAGCTCATCAGCCACCTGAGGAAGCAAAGTTTGAGGGAGAGAGATACAAGAATCATCACTCAACACTTCACTATGGTTGATATATTGTAGAATTTCCCATCTTTTTTTTAGGTAATTTCAGTATTATTTGTATTTAAGGTACAATAAAATCAGTCCAAATTCAATGTTGAAAGCTTGACTTGTACTGTGTTGTATGGAATCTTGGAATTAAATAACGCCTTCTCATAGCTTTAATTATTTTCTGATTTTATAGTAAGTTAACCTATCGAGTTTAGATTTGATTTTGTTTGTCCTTTTCGAAATATCTAGAATTTCTCAATTATTACGAGAATAATTTTTCATCTAGTCAAGTAATCATGATGAAATTCATCATATGCCACACAATGTGATGTGTTGGTTGAAAAAAAATATCAAACTAACCATAATGATCAGATGCTCCCAGTAACCTTGAAGGTGACCCCGTAAATGGGCTCACTCCGTAATTGTAGCCCGTAACTGAATACAGCCCAATAACTTAAGCCCATGACCCAATTTTAGTAGCGGTGACATTATATAAAGGAGAAGCCGTGATGAAACGAAAGCGTAAAATCATAACGACAAGTTTCTTGTCCTTTGTTTTCCTGTGGTATTGTTTAGCGGAAGAAGAAGAAGAAGAAGCTCGAGGAGGAAGAGGAAAGAGGCAAAGATGGGAGAACGGAAGGTGCTAAATAAGTATTACCCGCCGGACTTTGATCCTTCGAAGCTTCCTCGGCTCCGGCGACCAAAGAACCAGCAGATCAAGGTTCGTATGATGCTTCCAATGAGTGTCCGATGCAGTACCTGCGGAAATTATATTTACAAGGGAACCAAGTTCAATTCCCGTAAGGAAGACGTCATTGGCGAGGTAATTTTGAGTACAATTTATCCCCTTTCTATGTAATTGCTTTCTTCGGATGTATTTTTGCGTAATCTCTTAGTGTATTAGGAGTTTCATCTGACCTTGTTTAGTGTTTATTGCCCTCAGTTTTTGAATTGAAACTTATCTCGAAAACTATTTTTAGATTTGGGGTTTTAGGGTTTCGAGAAATTGAGCTCTTGTTTTGGCTGCTCATAGAGAAAAACTAGTTTCTTTTTCAAGTACCTTTACCTGGACAGCTACTGAACTCTTTAAGTATTTAGCTTTACTATAATCTAGTTCGAGCTGCTTGAATAGTTATTCTTGGTGGTGTTTGTGTGGCTTTTATTCTAATGAATTAGTTTCTGGTCTTCTTTGAATTTGCAGACGTATCTCGGGATCCAAATATTTAGATTCTACTTCAAGTGCACCAAATGCTCTGCAGAGCTGACTATGAAGACGGATCCACAAAATTCTGATTATATTGTCGAATCTGGGGCATCTCGTAATTATGAACCCTGGCGTGCAGAAGATGAGGTAAGGACTTGAGACATGTAGCTGTGAGGATTATGTTTTTTTGTGCATGATGTTGATATACACTTTTCTTGTTTACTAATTTATACAATAATTATCTTCTATTCAGGAGGTTGACAAGGATAAACAGAAACGAGATGCTGAGGAGATGGGGGATGCGATGAAGTCATTGGAGAACAGAACTTTGGATTCTAAAAGAGAAATGGACATTATAGCTGCACTTGATGAAATGAAATCAATGAAGGTATGAGACAGATGACTTTTTGTATCTCCTCCTTCCTCGCTTTCTCTCGATCTGTGTTCAACTCTGAGATTTGAGGCTATGAGGCTAGTTCATGTTTCTGTTACATGCTGGAATAAGTGTTTTTGTACTGATTTTCTTTTATTTTTCTTTTTGCAGTCTAGACATGCTACTGTGAGCGTAGATGCAATGCTGGAGGCCTTGCAAAGAACAGGCGCAGAGAAGGTATGTTCCTGTTGCTCTGTTTCCTTGTTCATATATGTGCGGTTTGATATTCTCTACGCAGGATGCCTTTTTAAGTTAAATATTATAAATTCCGGGTTTTTTCCTTTCATTATCGAGCCTTGTCGTTGCTCTTTGCACACCTTCTATTTTAGCAAATCTCTCTCTCTCTCTCAGTTGGACAATTGTTATGTTAAGTTGTATCGCCTACTCAGGCCGTAATGTTTTTTTTTTGTGACAGGTAAAACGAATTGAAGAAGAAGATGAAGCAGTTATAAAGTCGATATTTGGTGTAAGTATTCAATATCTTTTTTTTGCGTAAATGTTGTTTCTCCACATGACATTTTATCTTTGCTAAACTTCTTTCATATTTTCTGTTTCATCTGAAATGCAGAAACAGAAAGAAATTATTAGGAGAATTGCAGATGACGATTTTGATGATGATGATGACGATGATTTTTCCAGCCTTGAGAAGGATAAAAAAGGATCTTCTTCAGATCTTTCAAAGGTGTCTTACTATCCTCCATCAGAACTTTTTTTTTTCCAGTTATGCCTCATCCTATCACCATATATCTAGTTTTCCGTAATCAGCCCTAACTGTTATTTCTTTAAATTTTGATATAGAAACGAAAGGCATCAGAAGAAAGTCCAAGCAACCCCACAGATATTTTGACTAGTTCTTCTGCAGGTTGGTTTTAATCTTTCAAGTTTATCGACTTTGATTTCCTTTTTTCACGTTAAATAATCTTTAACGTGGTTCAACATTTTTTTATCAGAAAATCCAAAGGCGCCGAAGAAACAATCTACCAGCAAACAACACTTCAAATCCGTTCACATAACAGTCATCAAGAAGCCATCTCAACCAAATTCTTCAAAGACTCTGGCTCCTGCAAAACCAGAGGAGAAGGACGGTGTGGCTAGCACTAGTTTAGCGTCGTTATTCCAGAACTATGGCAGTGATGAAGACGAGGATTGATTCTTTTCTTTTTGGTTCTCAACAAGGTCTCGCACTTTCACAGATCTCATATTACTGTTTTTGGAATTGGAGACCATCTTTGTACTGTTGATATTTGAGATATTTCAGAAAATATGAGTTGATATTACGATTAAATATTTCAAGAAATTTGCACATGACAATATGACATTGCAGGTAAGAGGAAGAGAATCTGCAATTGATTTGGATTGATAGTTGGTTTCTGATGAAGCTGACCAACTTACAAAACTGTCCAGATAAATACAGCAAAATACATCCCACTAAAATGCAGAAATGGTGAGCACACCATTTCTTAAATCACATTCCACACAGTCTTGTATTTTACTTCTGCCCTTTCTTCTTCCACAACTCACCAAACATCTTCATCCCAGAACTCTTCCTCTTCCCACTTCCCAATCCATCATTATAATCATCAGCTATTCCATGTGGTTCCATGAACCCAGCGGGGTCAAACAATCCACCTGCAAAACACTTCTCAGCTGACCCAGATCGATCCCGACCATTCATCTCAAACTCTCCAGAAAGTACCGCAGCTGCAGCGTCCGCGGCCTTCCTCCACTGCTCGCTTTGAACCCTTAGCTTTTTCATCTCAGCCTCTAAAGCGTCTTTTGCTTCTTCCATGGACTCAAGCTTCTCCTTCAGGTGAGCTGTATTTGCTCTGCTTTCTTCTAACTCTTTTCCAATCCGACTCACCTTTGAAGCCATCTCATCTTCATTAGCTTTCACATTAGACATCTGTGAAGCCGTATCACTCAACTGATTCTTCAAGTTCTCGTTTTCTTTGCCTAGTGTCTCATGTTCTTTCTCCATATCATAGAGTCTAGCTTTCAGCATCTTGATCTCATCTTCCTTTGCACCCAGTTTCTCAGCTTCTACATTTCCGGTTCTCGGTTCTTCTTCTACTGCAATCTTCTCAACAGGAACCTCAAAAACATCAGTCTCTTTCTGGGCATCACCGGGGATTTCGTCTCTGTCAATAGTCTCAGCCTCAGCTGCAGATTCGTCCATTTGATCTAGCGGGTTTGGTTTATTAGACTTGCTATGAAGCTCATCTTGAGCTTGTTTCTTGACAGCTTCAGCATTAGCCAACTGCTCTTTGAGTAATCTGAGTTCCTCTTGAGCTTGTCCTAACTGTGACTCTAGATCCGATATTCGACCCCCAAGTTTCTTCTGAGAAAGGGGATCAGTGTGAGGTCCCCCGCTTCTAGGAGATCTACGATCAACACCGAGCTTAAAACTCCGGTCAGTAGTGATGACACGTTTAGGATGATTCAAGTCAGAAGTAGATGAGGATGTCCTCAGCCTTGGAGCTTGCCTCTGAGACAACTCTGAAACTCTAAAGAAATGAACAACACCAGAAAAGAGAAAAAGTCATGTTAGTCACATAAGGACTTGCTAATGTGCGAGAATGACAAGGTCAAGTTCGAGAAATATATGTAGTTGTTTACCTTGGTCTCGGCATTTTAATTTTCTTCCGAGGATATATTACACACAGAAGCTAAAAATTTCTGGAAGCTCCAAGAGTAGTTATGAAAATCTGAAGCATCAAATGTCATTTATTACTGCAACTACTAAAGCCATAACTCTTGTCGGAGAATTCTAATAGAACTGAGATAAGATTATAATCACATGCCTCCTAAAGCGCGTGTGTGTATGATTATAAAAGAGAGAGATGTTCAAACTTTTTCACCAAATGCGAAAACAACCAGAAAGTAAAAAATAAAGCAAACACAAAATCTTCAGTCTTTCTAAATCAAAGAACAAAGAAAGGGAATTTTCAAAGATACAAAAGAAGTTAGAAAACTTTCTTTTTAAGTTCGTTTGCAGTTTCTAAGGGATTACAACTTACAGTTAAAGAAGAAGAGGTCATTGGATTAGAAATACAATGAGTAAGAGAATCTCATAGAACGAGTAAAAAGAGAATGAAAACGGAAAAGATAGATTTTAGTTGGGTGATTGTGAGTTAATAGGAACAAGAACATAAAAACAGAACAACACCCAAAAATGAGCAGGAGACAGAGAGAGAGAGAGTGTTTTGTAGTGTAACGCATGTACCTTTACGTAACTGACAGCTTTATTTGAAGCCAGGCACTCTCTAATCTCTATATCCAAGAAGCCTAAGAGAGAGACAGAGATGGGTTTTTTGAAGATTTGAAATAAAGCTGGTGAAATTGGGCGAAAGTGAGATTTAAATTCAAGGGACCATTGGGGAGAAGAAAAAGAAGGGCAAAACTATAATTTAAGTCTTGGGATAACGTCCACATATACACATAACCATCATGTATGTAAGTCCGCATGTTTATATTTATTTTTTTGTTAAATATATACAAGTCCTCATTTTTTTAATCAAAAACCAACTATTGTTTTTTTAATCAAAAACCAACTATTGTATTAAAAATTTATTCATTGGAGTAAAATTAAAAATATTTATTAATTACAATCATGGGAATGTTAATCATGTATAGAAAGATCAGGAATTAGCAATAGAATCTAAAACCATCAATGTTGGATATTTGATTTCATGTATAATCTACTTTGTAACAAGTATACTTAGACAAGTGCATATGAAGGTGGATTTATGATAAAGTTCGTTTCTATTGTTTATATCATTATTAATTTTTTACACACATAAGTATTTTACCTACATATCAATATTTCTGACAATCTTGTTTCTTTTTGTCGGTTTTGTACAAATTTAAATTTGCTAACCCTTTTTATTTCCCCTTGTCTAATTTCGACGTTTCTTTTTGTCATCTCCAACACGTCGAGCAACCAATCTGATATTCTTAATGAACGAAATCAAAACTAGATGATAAATATATCATTTATAGAGCGCACTGAATCGCCGTAAAAAAATTTTGATGGCTTGGGTGTCCATATCAACATACAATTATTGTTTTCTTTAGCTAAATATTTTATTTGACCTTGTCACTACCTAATTTGGACTTCATATTTTGACGAGTGTCATTAGTTATATTAGCCATGGATGGTTTGGACTAGTTGTAGCTCTATAAATTGTTTAAATAATGTTTTACAAATCATTATCCTTAAACTTCAGTTTCATGTGCTTAAAATTAGAGAAAAGGTAGTAGAATAACAAAATGAAGTTTCATGAAAAATTAGTCTTTTCACCTTCTGTTTCATTAAAAAAAAAATTAGCCTTTTTAATCTACACTACTCTACAGTAATTGAGGTTAAAAATAATTAAGTTTAGAAATAAATTTGTGGATGGTGTAGGAGAAAAAAAAAATCAACATTCACAAAACAAAGGGAATATAAGACATATAACTTGTCTGATTTGATCATTTCCCGTTTCGAACATAAACCAATAGGATTCGAACTAACCTGGGGTGATCTCAGAAATTAGAAATGCAATTATAATAAATAAGTAGTCACAATTATAATTATAGTAAACATACAGTATTTGTATTAGTTGTGGGAAATTTAAATGTAAATGGACGGTCCAAAGTGAGAAAAAGGTGAAGTGTACTTAATATTCAAGAATCAAAGACAAAGTCATGGGAGTGAAATAAGTAAAAATCCCTAACAGGCTAAAACCCTAAAGATGACCACCACACTTGAATTGATGTTCTCTTCTCATTAAACATATAAGAGACCAAAGCATGTGAATCTTCATTTTTGTCGTCCTTTCTTGACATTTCCTCAACTACCAACTAACTATTCTTTTAATCCCTTAGCATCCCCAAATCATCCATTCTTCACAAAACTTTTCCAAGCCATAGCTCTTATCCATCATCTATGGAATGCTAAGACGGCAAAATCACTTCGCAATTATGCAAGGTTTTACCAATAATAAGACCTCACGGAATCATGAATCATAATACCATTTTTTTTTTGGAATTCTGTATGATATTAATGACTCCTTCTGTTTTATGATAATAGCTCAATCATTCTGCAATTTCCGCAAGCTCCTACCAATCGTAACATTTTGCCTAATCATTTACTATAGTTCAGCAAATAGGTGACCAACATTATAACTTTTCTAAATATTTTCGTTTTATATTGAAATGTGTATTTACTTTGCAATTCCCTAATTGTTACCAATCACAATTCAAAATCTAACAGAATCACGATTTATTTTACATGTTTGGTAGTTCAGCATGATTAATCACAAACAAAAAAAAAAAAAAATCTTTACATTCTGCAAAATTTAAGCTTTTTTTCTTTACATGTAATAATTCCATCGGTTTAATTAAATCAACTTTTCTCGCAGGGACCGGTCTTAATGACATGTCTATTTAAGTATTTATACAACATTCATCATTTCATTTTTGTGAAATGTCACCAATCAGAATAGAAATTGAAACAACCAACCTTCTGTATTAGGACTGAAAGTCATTTTACTATTGACACATGCATTAAGTGATCTGATCTAACACAAACTAGCAATCCAAAAATCAACCCACTCACACTAACATATATAACCAAAGACTTAACATTTTTTTCCGTTTTCCTTATACATTAGAAACACTATTGCCATGTAACTTCCCTGGAAATATCATTAGCACTATCATCAGCTATATCAGATCTTGTGTAGCTGATTCCTGTTTCTTGAACCATGTTAACGTTTTGATTGGAGGAAGATTCACCAACCATTTGCTGCCTTTCTGCTAGAACAGCGATTGCACAAGCTAGCCCTCCAGATGGAGATGATGATGATGATGGCGTTGATTGTTCTACTTTATGATCTTTTACAGGCATTTCATCAGGGGATGTGTTTCTCTGCATTCCAGGTTCCTGACCAAAAAGATAAGAGTTAAAGGCTTCTTAGCATATTTACAAAAATGCTACATACTTCCAACTTTACTAGCCAAACAAATTACCTGAACCGAGAGCCATATTGCTTCCATGACCATTATATCCTCAAGATCAAAGTCAAACTGACCGTCCCTGAGGAGTTTTCGAATAACTAAATAATCAGTCACCTTGTTGTTATTTTGAAATTTAGATGAGAGAAGTGAGAGCTTTTTCTGTCAAACATAATTTTCATTCAACATACGTTTTTTTTTTTTTTTACAACACTGCATCTTGTTTAAGAAAACTTAGACTCACTACTATCTAACTACTCCCACTAGACCTTAAGCACACTAGTACAAAAACACACAGTACACTACTCTTACACACTTTTACTCATAACTTAACAACTCCATTAGCTTTCATGTAACTAAGACTTATTCAGGTTTGGTTTGAATTCAAATTGGCATTAGTCAACACTCCCACTTGCTATTTTGAAACTCAAACCAAGCTTGTGACGAAGACGATCAAAGTTTGTTCCTCCCAAAGCTTTAGTGAAAATGTCTGCAACTTGATCTTCTCCTCTGCAATACCTTAGTTGAACTTCTCCATTTCTCACTGATTCTCTGACAAAGTGATATTTGATTTGAATATGCTTAGTTCTTCTATGTTGCACTGGGTTCCTCCCAATGGCTATGGCAGATTGATTGTCACAGAAGATAGGCACTCCATCTTGGGTTTTGAATTTCAGTTCCTCTAGCAATCTTTTTAACCAAATGCCTTGATTTGTGGCAGCACATAAAGCCATATACTCTGCTTCAGCCGTGGATTGGGCTATGGTTTCTTGTTTGCTTGTTTTCCAAGAAAACACAGTTGAACCAATGCTGAAGCAATATCCTGAGGTTGATTTCATATCTTCAACACATCCACCCCAATCGCTGTCTGAGTATCCAATGAGTTTGGGTTCGATCATTGGTGCAAAATTTAACCCAATATCAATGGATCCTTTGATGTACCTAAGTACTCTCTTTGCGTGCTTGAAATGCTTAGACTTAGGCTCCTTCAGGTACCGAGATAAGTAGGAAGCGGCAAACATAATATCAGGCCTTGTAGATGTAAGATACAAGAGTCCACCAACAAGGCTTCTATAGAGAAAACTGTCTACCGGACTTTCATCTTCTTTATAAAGCTTTCTTTTAGGTAGAAGAGGAGTTGATATTTCATTGCAATCTTCCATGTGAAATTTCTTTAGAAGCTTCTTAGCATAGCACTCTTGAGATAAGGAAATACCATCTTCATTTTGCTTGATCTCCATGCCTAGAAAGTAGTTTAGAAGTCCTAGATCAGACATCTCAAACTCACTTTTCATGGCTTTCTTAAATTCCTCCACCATTGTTTCATCATCTCCAGTCACTATGAGATCATCCACATAGATACACACAACAAGAAGGTTTCCTTGATTTTCTTTTGTGTAGAGAGTAGGATCGTTGTCACTTCTCTTAAATTGTTCTCGTTGAAAAAACTAATCTATTCTGCTATACCAAGCTCTAGGGACCTGTTTTAAGCCGTAAAGAGCTTTGTGCAACAACAAGACATGATCTTCTTTTCCATCTTCTTTAAACCCAGGAGGCTGCTCAGCATAAATTTCTTCCTCTAGAACTCCATTTAGGAAAGCGGACTTGACATCAAGCTGGTACAACTTCCATCTTCTTTGAGCAGCAACTACAAGCAACAGTCTAATGGTTTCATGTCTTGAAACTGGGGCAAATGTTTCAAGGTAATCAACACCATACTGCTGAGTGAAGCCTTTTGCAACTAGCCGAGCCTTGTGTCTCACCACATCTCCTTGAGCATTGGTTTTCAACCTGTACAACCACTTGACTCCCACAACATTCTTGTCTTGAGGTCGTTTTACCAGTTCCCAAGTCGATTTTTTTTCTATCATTTGGATCTCTTCCTTCATTGCTTCTATCCACTCAGTATGCTTAGTGGCTTCTTCAAATACAGCAGATTTTTCAACACTAGCATAGCATCCTTCACAAGCAGCAGAGTATTCAATGTTATCATAAGGAGCGTTTAAAAGAATGTCACTTAGAGAACGCGTCTTTTGGTTTAGTTTGCTGCAGTCTCCTCCAGGGTGAGTCTGACTTGACCTTGGTTCCTGAGTTTAAGTAGCTTCATCCTCACTTAACTCTGAGTCTTCTCCTTCAGGGCCTTCCTCAGTAATGATCTCCTCAGAAGATAACTTATAGTGTTTTACAACTTTACTATTGTTCCAATCCCATTTACTTCATTCTTCAAAGATGACATCTCTGGAAATCGCAAGCTTGTCTTCTTCTATTAGATAAGTTCTATACCCTTTTATCTGAGAACTATAACCAACAAATATTGCTCTTTTGGACTTATCATCCCACTTTCTTCTCTTCTCATCAGGTATATGTACATAACACATACATCCAAATACCTTCATATGGTTTATATGAGGTTTTACTCCATACCAAGCTTCATATGGCGTTTTGTTCTTGAGAGTCCTTGTTAAAGTTCTATTCTGAATATAGGCTGATGCATATACAGCTTCTGCCCAAAGCTTTAGAGGTAAGTCTTTAGCTTTAAGCATAGCTCTGGCCATTTCCACCAAGCTTCTATTTCTTCTTTCAGAAACTCCATTCTGCTGGGGGGAATAAGCTGCTGTGAGTTGTCTTTCAATCCCATGCTCTTCAAGTAACTTGTTGAATTCTCCAGATAGATATTCAGTTCCTCTGTCTATTCTGAGCTTCTTGATTTTGCATCCAGATTGATTTTCTACAAGGTTTTTGAATCTCTTGAAAGTTGCAAACACTTCAGATTTGGCCTTTAAGAAGTAAACCCATACCATTCTCGATGCATCATCTATGAAGGTAAGAATATATCTGCTTCCACTTACAGAGAGGTTTTGCATAGGGCCACAAACGTCACTATGAATAAGATCAAGCTTCTGAGTAGCTCTTGATTCAGACTCCTTAGGGAAAGAATCTCTGCAGTGTTTACTCAAAATGCAACTTTCACAGGTTTCTTTGTTCACTTTGAATTTTGGTAGTCCCCTCACCATTTCTGCAGTCTGCATAATCTTCAGGTTGGAGTAGCCAATGTGGCCCAAGCGTTTATGCCACAGTTCTGCAGCTCCCTCTTTGCATATCATAGCTTCTTCTTCTTTAGTTTCCCATTTGATATGAAAGCTTTTGTTTAACATAGGCACTTCTCCAATGCTTCTTCCAGTTCTGTCTCTGATGATGCAGCTTTTGTTCTTAAAGGTGACTTGGTACCCATTAGAGATCATCTGAGGAATGCTCAGAAGATTTTTACTGAGCCTTGGTACAAGGAGCACATCCTTTATGATTCTTCTTCCTTTCCTAGTTAAGACTTCAATGTCTCCCTTTCCTTTAGACATAACAATAGCTCCATTGCCTACTTGAATAAGGGTTTGTATGCTTGTGTCTATGTTGATGAAGACTTCCTCATTTGGTGTCATATGGTTTGTACACCCATTGTCAATGAGCCAAACATTTTTCCTCTTATCTTCTTGAATTTTTAGTCTTGCCGTGAGCATGTGGATTTCTTCTTCACATTGCTTTAGGCATTCTTTCCCTGCAGATTGTGTCTTCTCTGTTTTGGTGACTTCTCTGTTCACCTCTTCATTTTCTTGATTCATGATCTTGGTGTCTCTGACCTTGACCATATCTTCTTTTCCTTGTGAATCGACCTTGGTGTCTCTGACCTTGGCTTTGAACTTTTTTCTTGATTGGTTTTCTTGATTCATGATTTTACAGCCTCCAGAGATCAGTAAGTGCTATGATACCATGTTGTTATTTTGAAATTTAGATGAGAGAAGTGAGAGCTTTTTCTGTCAAACATAATTCTCATTCAACATACGTTTTTTTTTTACAACACTGCATCTTGTTTAAGAAGACTTAGACTCACTACTATCTAACTACTCCCACTAGACCTTAAGCACACTAGTACAAAAACACACAGTACACTACTCTTACACACTTTTACTCATAACTTAACAACTCCATTAGGTTTCATGTAACTAAAACTTATTCAGGTTTGGTTTGAATTCAAATTGGCATTAGTCAACACACCTGATATGGATCACTCAGATTTGAAGTTCAAAAACATGTTTTACCGTTGTGCATGCCAGAAAACGAATGATGTGAAAATGTTAAAACCATATCCAACTGATACAGAGACAAGTTAACAAGAGGAAGAATAGTTCTCACTTCCTTCTTAATTGTAATTGCTCCCAAACAATCAAAGTTCCAAGAGAAAGAACTCATCTAATAAAAGTTAACACCTAAAATCGAGAAATATGGTTGCAGGCAGGGATGAACTTTCATACAACCTCAAGGCATGTACCAACATAAAAATTCATTTAGATCCAGTTATAGAATCGTGGTGCCAAAAAAATAAATATAAAATAACAGAACCTGAAGAAAGACAAACCTTGCAACCCGAGAATGCGATGTAGAACATGAGTCTTGGGATGAAACAATTTCCTCATCCTCTGCATAAACAATATCTTATTGAGGTTACAAACCAAGAAAAACAAACATAGAAAGATACACAAGTTGAAACAGAGAGAAGAACTAACCTGCAGCAGACCCATATTCTGTATCAACAGTCGCTGAACTTGTGCTAGAAGAAAACGATTCCAAACGTTCCTGCATTCTTTCATCTTCTTCTTCAACTTCCTTTTGCCTCATCCTGATTTTGGCTTCTATAACTCGCTGCTCTTCCTTCAGAACACAGAGAGAACAACATGAGAAGAATCAGTCAGAAATCCGATCATTTACTCATTTAGAAAGTTAACTGTTTTCAAGATTAGATTCTGGCTTACGATTTGTTCAATGCTCTTCTCCTCTTTAGTCTTCCCTCCACGGTACTCGACAGCATAATTAGAAGTTTTGCAAAACGGGCATCTTACATTTGTTAAGGAGGACGCGGAAAGACAGAATTTTGATATGTAAAGACCAAAAGCCTAATGCTTAATATAACAAATGAAGGGATACTGAGTAGGTTGAGTTGAATTAGGATTCTTCATCCGCAGAAAACACTCTGTATAAAACCAAAATACAAAGTCAATGACTTCACAAGTATACAAAAAAAGAAGAAGATTTAATAGTTAGAGATGGGTAATGAATATAATTATTCACCTGTACAAATGCTTTTCATACAACATCTTGACCTATTAAGGCTGGGACAATACTAGAAAAAAAAAACAGAACAAGAAGAACAAATAGGTTGCATGAAAATCAGTCAAAATTCATATCCTAAGATGAGGCACTAAGGAAGATAGGAGAGTAAGGTCCTTCAACCAAAATACAAACCAGAAAGCAGATAGGACATTCTTCAAGATCACGGGAGGAAGTTTCTTCATCACCAGGATAGCAAGGAGCAAGCTTGGACTCTAAGATGAGTTTCCTAAGCTTTTTAATGTCGACATCTTTGTTCATGTACAAACCTTGTTGTGGCTTTGTGTATCTTTCATCCACAATTTGTCTCCTCCTTCCCAACTTATTACCCATCAAAATTATCTCTTTAAACTAAGATCATAAGAAACACAATGACAAGAAGAAATCAATTTACTTTACACAGTTCAGAAAACGCAATAAAGAGCTCGTAGAAATTCAAAAATGTTTCCTTTCTTCGACCAAAACCCTAATTTGCAACGGTTGTTGATAACAAATCTCTTACCATTGAGATGTTACAGAAGACAGTTTGAAACCATTGAATTGGTTATATAATGAGAAAGAAGTTAAAGAGTCAGAGAATATACCTTAAGAACGTTGAGAAAAATGGAGAAGAAAATCAGGAGGCAGAGAGAGAGAATTGGATAACGAGAAGAGGGACAAAGATCGGAACTTTCTTCAGTAGTGTTTGTGTGACTACACGTACAATGTTATAATATATATTATATTATTCATACAAGAGATAAAAAGAGAGTTTGGTATCTAGAATTCTTGTATTTTTCTCTTTGATTACCTTTTTCCAACTTTTGTCTTTTGGACAGGATGAAATTGTAAAATTTGACGGGGAAAGTAGAGAGATGATGACTGAGTGAGAAGAAGAAGAAGAAGAAGATAAAGAAACGGTGGAAGAACAAATCAATCGTCATCTCTCTTGTTTTCACTCTTCCTCTTCCTTATCCCCCCCCCCACGCGCCATTCTCACGCGTCACTTCACACTAGGTGGTTGGCTTCGATTTGGAAGATGATCGGCACCAAACCATCCATCACAACCAAACTGGCGATATGTATGTTAAGTGTCAACCACGACTCGTATATATATATATATATATATTACAGTTTTACTGAATCTTTGTATATAGCCACATTGTTTCATTTTCAGTATAGGTAAATGGTTTTCTAATGCTATAGTTTTAGTATTTTTCAGTATATGCATCATACATATGTTTCTTTCAATCCATTTCATCAAAATTTAATTCATCTCATGGCCATTGAGTTTACAAGTGTAAGATTTCTCATCTTTATTGTTCTACTTCTGTACTATTTTCTGTTTATTTTGATAGAGAACTATATAAGCTTTTATTTCTAGTAATAAAGTTAGACATGAAAATATCTAATATATATATATTGTTAAAGAAAACTAATATATTTGGCGGACCACAAAAAAACTTTGCAATTTGAAAATTTAAAACCGATTTGTTTTTATGATTAATGATAAAAGATAATACACTGGACAAATAAATCCATATTTAATTGATACTATAAAAATAATTTAATAAATATAGTAAATAAAGATAATATTAGACTACTAGTGCAGTTAATATTTACTATTAATTACTAAAAAGGAAAAAAAATCACTGAAACGAAGCAATACTAATAAAGTGAATTAAAAAAACATTCTTATAAATTATGCTGTAAATAATATTAAAATGATAATAAGAAATACAATACTACAATTTTATAAGTGCAGAATATTTCCTTATATACATTATTTCAGTAAGCAAGAAAAAAAACACATTTTAAGGAACCAGGGAAAAATAAAAAGCAAGTAAGAAACTAAAGATCACTCGTGTTTTACATAGGCCTCTTTAAAATATAGTACATTAAGGACTTTTAAGTTAAGATACTAAGATTAGACCCAATGGGCCTTAATAAACACGGGAAAAGAAAACTAAACCAAATTATGGAAAGAAAAAAAATAATTAAAAAGAAGGAAACAAAAAAACCGAATTCTCACTAAGACTATTAGTCAATGTTCTGACCATAAATCATATAATTCGCCGACCGGAGGCATCTCCCTGAAAAAGTTATCGATCTCCGTCGTCTCTAAACCTCCTTCTGCTTCTTTTCCGACGCCACCTAATCGTCGTGATGAATCTTTCCCACCATAGCCTTGTCCGGGAAATTCGAAAGAGCCGTCGGCGACGACAGCGTTTTTACCGGTGAGTTCTTGAACAACCGTCTTGAAGCTCCGAGCATCAGTCTGGACGTACTGTGTGTTAATGAAGACAACCTTCATCGGTTCAGATCTCATTCCAGACATACTTGTTGTTGATTTAGTTTTGTTGTAGACAATCAAATTATACAATCTTTTTTTTTATGCTCTCTTAAGTATTTTGCTTTTTGAATCTCGAGATGTTTGTTGCATTATTTATATGTGTAGATAAATATAAAACACAAACACACACAGTTGTATAATATAAATATATATATTTGTGGGAAGACTGGACTTTCATTTTATAGAATTTTAATAGTTTTAGAAACATTTATTATCATGGGACTGAACTATATAGATAAGAGCTGGGGATTTTTTTTAATTGCTATATATATAATTGCGGTTACTGGAAAACTATACTTACTATACAGGTGCGTAATAGTAATACTTAGTTTCTAGAAAATGCTTACGTATGTAATTACGATCGTAATTCAGTAGTGGCGCAAACTTTCCACGTACTAAAGAAATTAGACTCAAGTAATTAACGTTACATTATAAATATCTTTATTTAAAGTTGTGTAACCAAGGGCTAAACTGAAGCTGGGGATTTTACTGCACTTTGAGGTTCAGAAATAATAAAAAAAAAATGCTGGTGTAATGGATCTACTTATATAGAGTTAAGATATATCAAGGAACTAATAAAATCTGATGGAATGGAATTATTTTTGCACAAGTTCAATAGATGTTTAGCACTTTGAGAGATCAGTCGATTAAATATATGTATATAATATATAAATATCTTTTGGCTATAAGAAATTATGTGTGGTCTTTGACGTGAGTCTCGTACGGTACGGGTGAGACAAGTTTGACCGTTAACATTCAAGCAGCCTTGACGGACCAAATATATAAATAGACTTTGTCATTATTATCTGGAAGACAGTTACTAATATTGAAAGAATCATTTTATATATATATATATATTGTTTAATGAGTCAAAGCACGCCTTATTTGATGGAATATGAAACCACATCACATCCTGTGAAATAACTAGCCAAACCTCCAATCTTATTCCACACTTCAAGATAGTATTGAACTAAATTATTTTTTCATTCCAATGTCCTTCAAAATACTGAATAAAACTACGATTCCGTTCTAATGTTTTCCAAATTTTCACATCAAAATAAAAGGACTAAAAAGAAGAAAACGGAATCGATTATGCTTAATTAGCTAAACATCTCAAACTCGATCATACAATAGAAACGAAATAATACCCGAAACAATATATTGGCAAATTTGATTTGGTATATTTATCAAAGTTACGATTCTCTGCTTTTAAAGAGAAAAAACAAGATAACCGTAATGCCATTTAAAACTCCAAAACAACAAAATTTTACAAATCAAAATATTTATACAAGAAACAAAACAATTTTAGCCAGTGGTTACTAACAAAAGTCAGGTTCTTTAAATAGACTTTTTCAAACAGGTCCTTGAGAGATGTTAACTCTATATATAAATAGATAAATTAGACCAACATTTCTTTTTATCGTGTCTTACAAGGTTTTATAAATAACACATTTTCGCTATCAGACAAAATTATAAGATGGCTTGCATTTTTTGATAATTATTTTGTTTGGAAAAGTTTCATGTTCAGATCCAAGACTTAAGGTTAAAGAAAATGTATAGAAACGTTGAAGAACAAGCTAGCAGTCAATCTACAGTGTACTTAAAACTTTCTTTGCAAGAATTTTCAGCTAATTGACATTAACTTAAAACATAACGGACCATCCAAGGATGGTTCTGCCACTGCAGTGTGCCGCTCATGGGAAAATGGTTGTTAAACATTCTCTCGATTGACTTGTTTTTAATATTTTGCAAATATATATCATTGGTAATTTGGTATGTATATATATATATCATGTATCACTCAATTGGTTTGTATTTGATATTTTTCCATCAAGTGTATATATATATATATATGTCCATATTTTTTTGATAAAGGGCTTATGTATGTCCATTGATGTGTATAATTAATGACTGTACATGTATTTTTTGGCAGCAATTAATGTACATGTATGTGTTTTAAGCTACATGCAATGAATTCTTAAATCGTGGTGATGTAGTTCGTTGAATAGTTTTAAGAATATATGTACAATTAATCTCACAAGATTCAGAGTCTCAGACCACAAGACAAATAAATATACGAATTCGTGTTTACTAGTATGAAGGTTTTAGAAGTAAAACATTTTTTTTAAATCCAAAGTTGGTAACAAGAATCACTAATTATCTGTAGATTTCTTAGCAAAGTTCATTAAGATATGTTTCTATATAAGTAGATAGTGGTCTTATTTTCTCGTCTTTAAAAAACATATAAGAATATAAAACAATTCTTTGCCATTTCAAATATCTCAAAAGGAGTAAAGAAACAGAAACATGCAGGCTAGTATCTATGAAAAGAAGCAGATAGCTTGCATTTATTTTGTGGTTAAGGCTTATTGTTTGTCTCTCTTATTCGTCGCCGTCACAACAGGTCGCCCCGTTACCGGACCAAAAGTCTTCGATGTTCGAAATTATGGTGCTAAAGCCGACGGCAAAACGGATAACACCAATGTACATGACATTTCTGAACTTTTCTTTGACTATTTTTTTTTGTTCTCAACTTATTCATCTGTTTTTATATAAACTGGATTAATTATATAAAAATTTCAAGAACAAACGATTACCTTAAAAAAAATAGTGAGCTATTTACTTGATTTGATATATTGAATGATTTATATATATATATATATATCGTATTTAATATGATTAAATTAGAGTTAGTTAACGAAGACCATCTTTTTGTTTTGATTAAAAAGCTTTTGACTACATATGCCTATGATTTTTAACCCGAAAACCAAACATGTTAAAGTAGTTATTTTCCGGTCTAGAATCCACTTTGGTATTACACTATTATTTTTTATCTTGTTGTTTAGATAGATCGATGCACAATTCAATTATTTTGAAAGCCGCCGTCAAGATAACAAAAAAGAGGGTATTAGAATTCTAAACCAAATAATCAAATGGACATACAGAACAAATACAATTCTTTTGTTCGTTGTCCATGGCATTTTAAAAAAAAATTACATTCAATCTCTTAAATTACTATAGCGCTCTTGCATTATAAATTAATCTACCTTGTTTGTTAATGTATAATATAAGGCATTCACAAATACTTGGAAGGATGCATGCACATGGAATGGAAAAAGCAGAATGTACATACCGAAAGGAAGATTCTATCTTGGTGGTGTAACGTTCGTAGGACCATGCACTGGTCAAATCTCGTTTGTCATCCATGGAACCTTATTGGCTCCTCCAAAACAACAACGACATTAGAAAGGAAACGTGGATCAACTTCCAATATATCGATTACCTCACCGTCTCCGGCGGTGGCATCGTCGACGGTCAAGGAAAAGAGAGTTGGTCACTCAATGACTGCAACAAGAACAATCATTGTCCTAAACTTGCTATGGTACGTACCCTTTCTTGAACCTCTTTCTATGTCGTTATATATTTATAGATACAGGAAACAGGAAATCTGGAAAAGAATAGCAAACTATAGTTGAATTCAAATTGTTATTGTTTATTCATGAATAATTTTTCTCTGATTTTAAATATATACTGAAATAACTATGAGAGTGTAATTGTAAAGAGGTCTCTAACTTATCTAGAGTCTTTCAATACAATATTGTACAGAACATGGGCTTCGATTTCGTAAAAAAGTCAAGCATCGAAAGAATAACATCACTCAACAGCAAAGCGGGGCACTTCAATTTCTACAATGTTGATCATTTCAACATCACTGGCGTCAAAATAATAGCTCCAGGCGACAGCCCTAACACCGATGGGATCAAAATAGGTTTCTCAAGCAACATGCGAATCTCAAACACTCATATTAGCACTGGAGACGATTGTATCGCAATCCTATCTGGAAACACAAACTTTGATATCAATAATGTCATGTGTGGTCCGGGACATGGGATCAGTGTTGGAAGCTTAGGAAAAGACAAAAATGAGAAGAACGTAGAGGGCATAGCGATTAAAAACACGGTCTTTACCGGTACGACCAACGGTATACGGATCAAGACGTGGGAATCTTCGGCTACAAAGATCATTATCTCTAACTTTGTGTATGAGAATATTCATATGATCGATGTGGACAACCCAATCAACTTTAATCAGAAGTATTGTCCTTACCCGCCGTGCGGGAATCAGGTAACTTGCTACGCAATCAAGAAACATCTCTGTGTTTTTCAACTTTGATGTAACTCCTCGAGTTTAATTAACAGGTTAGATGGTGATCTTTGCAGGGAGATTCTCATGTTCAAATCCAAAACGTGAAGTTAAAGAACATTTGGGGAACGTCGAGGAACAAATTGGCTGTGAAACTTGAATGTAGCGAAAGCTTTCCTTGCAAGAATGTTCAGTTAGTTGACATCAACTTAAGGCAAAGCGGAACCGACGGGCCTACGACGGCGGTGTGTGAAAACGTTGAAGGTTCTGCTAGTGGCAAGATGGTTCCTCCCCATTGTCTTAATTGATCTGGTGGCAACACCGTACGCTCGTTTTGTTTTCTTTTTGTTCAATTTGGTATTTATACATTTATTCTTTTTCTTTTTTTGGTTTTGTTGTATTTGATATCGAATGATTATGTTCCTTTTTAATTGAAATGAAACACAGACAGTAAGTTTATTTTGAAAATTTCTAAATGTAGATATTTATATTTCATCAACGCTATGATATAATGAACAATAAGATGAACGATGATTATATATTTTTGGAAATTTTTGTTACAAAAGTAAAGCAAGTATTACACTACATTGCAGTAACAGTCGTTGATTTGGTGTAGCTAATGTAACCACTGAGTGCCACTGCGAGCTTCAAACTATTCCCTCTGTGATCTGAAGAGATTTTATTAATAAGAAGTGTTGTAAAGATGTAACGGTCTCAGATACTAGATTTAAGGAGATTCAAAACCGATGCTCGGTCGGGCATGCTCGGTATTGCCCCCTTTACTTGGACACAAAGAGAGGCAGCTGCAGCTGCATGCACCGGAAAAGAAGACAGAACTAAAAGTGAGACAAATCTAACCTGAAATATGGGTTTAGGAAACTAGATTTCTTGAAGTTTGTAACTAATTATTTACCAGCAAATCTCAAGCATTCCTCATGGGACTTGCCTTCTACCAAAGCCACTGCAAACGCTGCTGTGAAAGTATCCCCAGCTCCTGTAGTATCGACCACTTGTGCAGCCGGTATGATTGACTGCTGGATTGGTTTTTCCCCTTGTATGAATAGTGCAGATCCTTTGGACCCGAGTTTCACTAGGACTTGTTTGACACCCTGAGAAAAACATTGTTTAAACATTATAAACCCAAAACCCACCATCTTCAAAAAGTCCAATTGCAGTAGAGAGCAACCAAATTGTAGAGTTTGTAACTATTGACAATGTTAAAAAAAAAGAGAAAAAAAGAAAAGGAGTTACCATCTTATGGCACTTTGCAACAGCTTGGCTAATCTGTTCAAAAGTATCAGTTGGCATTTGGGTCAAGCGACTGAGCTCAGTTTCATTCGGACTCAAGATGTCAATGGAATCCAATAGCTCATTCGGAATTGGCGTATCCATTCCTCCCACATCGAGGATGACAGGAACACCTGCTTTCTTCACAGCCTGCAAAAATAACATCACCAACCAAAGTTTCTTATACAAACGAACCAACACGATTTTGCATTAGCAATCTCAACATAATCTATTCCTAAATCATACATTTGTTTTCAAAACACCATTGCAAAAGTCAGAAAAACTTCTCAATACTACAATAATTCTCACTCAACAAATACTGTATTGAAAAAAAAAAGAAATTCAAAACTGACCTTAGCAACTTGAATATTAACTGAATCAGGGATCTCTCTTTGCAGCAGCACAATGCCAGCATTGCTCACGATCTCAAGATCATCATCGCTCATCTTCTCAGGCCAAGCTTTCATATTTGCACCACCAACGATAATGATCGAGTTCTGACCGTCAGATTGAAGCATCACCACGGCGTGTCCCGTCGGCTCATCAGTCACCGATCTCACGTAATCTAAGTGGACTCCACACCCATCGCCCAAGGCCTCTGCGATAAGCTTCCCATGCGCGTCTTCCCCCAAACGACCGACGAAGTAAGTCGGATACAATAGCTTCGCTCCACACGCCGCCTGATTCGCGCCTTTTCCGCCGGCGAGCGTTTGACCTGTTTTCGCCGAAATCGTTTCACCTTCTTTAGGCAATCTATCGATCTCCACATAGATGTCGGCGTTCGCAGATCCCACAACCACCAACGGCGGCGCGTGGGCGCCAAAGCGTGATTTGACATTCCGATTTGCCGATGGATCGACGGAAAGCGAGAGAACACGGAAGGATCTTCTGGGAATAGGGCGGGAAAATCGAGGAGGAGTTGGATTCACAATGTTGACCTGAAGCTTGGGTCGATCGAATTCGATGTTTGGATGAAATTTGTTCGAATGAGAAATTGAAATTAACCCTTTCATCATCACTACCATATGATATTCAATTATTCAAAGCAATAACTTTGTGATCTTATTAGTCTTCTCTCACTAATTCTCTCCAACTGTAGAATTTTTGTATCACTAATTGGTTTATGCTATTATAGATTTCGAATTATTCATTTTGAATTTGTAAGTGATTAATTCAGATAAAATAGAATGAATCAAAAACGCCAATCTTAAAATCTAATTTTTACATATTCAAACACTTAAAGTAAATTTTCTAATCATTTTGTAACATGTCCATAATCTGATTTATGATTTTATAATTTCTAATTGTTTTGCAGAATTTAAATTTAGTCAAAATTAATGTAACTTGTTGACCAGAACAATTAAAAAGAAAACATTCTTATATATATATATATATAATTTTTACTTACCACCCAAAAGGCCAAAACAAAGTAATTCTTATCCACTTTGGTTTGTTATTATGTAATTAAATCAAATATCTACCGTCAAAAGTATGATGACGCATGCAGTGTGCTAAGCAACTAGCGAAAACATTTTAATATACTAATCACGTATACGTGGATTATTTCATACAAAATGTTATAAATGTGTGGGAAAATAACAAAAAAAAGAAAAGAAAATTATTTGAATCAAAAGTTTTCTGCAATTAGTTTAATACAATATTGTCTGACTTAAAGGACAAGCAAAATGCGATTCAAATTCCTTATAAATTACCGAACCTGTAAATTCTTTACCTCACACAAAACAACACTATAGAGTAACAGAAAAGTCTTGGTGAACTTAATCAAGAGCAAAAATGGCGGAGGAGGTGATTCTTCTGGATTTCTGGGCGAGTATGTTTGGGATGAGGACAAGAATTGCTCTGGCGGAGAAAAGAATCAAGTACGATTATAGAGAAGAAGATCTATGGAATAAGAGCTCCTTACTCCTCGAGATGAATCCGGTTCATAAAAAAATCCCGGTTCTCATCCACAATGGTAAACCGGTATGTGAATCTCTTATTCAGATCGAGTACATAGACGAGATTTGGCCCGACAAAAATTCTCTCCTTCCCTCCGACCCTTACAAGAGAGCTCATGCCAAATTCTGGGCTGACTTCATCGACAAGAAGGTAAAATTATTTGTTTAAAAATTCTATCTGATTCTGATGTTTATGGTTTGGTTTTGGTTTATCGGCTTTGTAGAACATTCAAATAACCGTTTACGGTTTGAATTTGCTTGATTTTGGTTAGAGCATTCAAAATACTAAAACCAATCGGTTTCTACACAAATATCAGTTTTAAGTAATTCGGATTGGTTTGGTTTTTCCTTGCTAAAGTATGTTGTAACTTGTAATCAATGGATCAGGTGAATGAACCGGCGAGGAAGATTTGGGCGACAAAAGGTGAGGAGCAAGAAGCATCAAAGGAGTTTATCGAGATACTCAAGACGCTAGAAAATGAGCTTGGAGACAAAACTTACTTTGGAGACGAAACATTTGGGTATGTGGACATATCTCTCATTGGATTCTATAGCTGGTTTGGAGTGTACGAGAAGTTTGGGAATGTCAATATCGAATCAGAGTGTTCGAAACTGATGGCTTGGGCCAAAAGGTGTTTGCAGAGAGAGAGCGTCGCCAAAGCCCTGCCTGAGTCAGAGAAGATCACTGCGTTCATTTCCGAGCTTAGGAAGAAACTCGGGGTTGAGTAAATCTCTTGTGTTGTTCTGTTCTATGTTGCTTTGTATTATTTTCTTTTATTAAGGTTTATTTTACATAATAATGCGATTATGTGAGGTTGTTTACGCGTAATTGTTGCTCTGTTGTGTCTTTTTTTTTGTATCAGCAGTGTATTAAAAATAAAATTTCGATACAATCTACTTTTGGATAATAAATAAATTAAATATTGTTGAGAAATTTTAAAAGCTTTTCAAAAATTCAACTTGGGAAGAAAAATTTAACATCAGAACTATTCTCATCGTATTCGATATCCCAAAATAAATTATGGGGAAATTTATCAACTTAAAGATTGAAGCATTTCTAGTCAAGAATGTTTGGTCTAAGTTTGATCAACAGTGTGATAAGGTGTGTGGTACAAGGAGGTTTGATATAGGGAGCGAAAGGCGGGAAAGGAGGGGTTTATCAAGTTATTCAAAACTCTACAGTTCGAGCTTGGAGACAACACTTATTTTGGAGGTGAAGTATTCGGTTATGTGGAGATAGCTCTCACTAGATTTTAATTTTACAGCTGGTTTGAAGCTTAAAAGAAGTTTGGGCATTTTATCACCGAAGCACAGTGCCCAATACAAAAGGGGCCTCTGAAAATGGCCCAAAAAGCCTGCCATGCATTGCTCTTTTTTAGTCACTTTGTTTTTCTTTTCTTTTCTTACTTTGTTGTCGACAATCTGTTTTACTTTCTTGTTGACCTTTTTGGGTTTACCGTTTACGTGTTTCTAGCGATAACAAGTAACCCTGAAGTGGTTCGAGTGTGTGGAATGTGGAGATGTCGTGTTTCATTATGAGTATTGATTCAATGGTATTAAAGTTTTATATACTAACGAAATATTGTCAATTCACTAGAAAGGAGATTCAAAAGTTAAAAAGCTTCTATTTTCCAAAAGGTGTGTCGTTCCTCAGTTTCTCTTAGGTTCTTACGTAACTCATACAGGCTTTTTTCGGTGTGATGAATATCAGGAGCCGGTCTTACTGTTACTTGTAAGGCATAAAATACAACCGGGATTTTACTTTTCAACTGAGTAGTTTCGGATTCAAGTATTGAACCAATAAGTCCACTGATAGTCAACGGTAAAAGCTTATAATTAGATAAACTGACTCGATCTTATTTGAAATCGCATTTAGAAACGGTTTTTATCTTGGTTAAAATGAAACTGAAACGAATTAGTTATAGTTTATAATTTATATAAAGTTCAAGCAAAGATAAAGTATAGCTCAGTTTTTGTTTAAAATAAATGATAAATTTGATTATAATTGAATTTAAATCGAAATATTTTCATTATTATATCTATTTTTTCTTTGATTTCTTTTAGCAAATAAAGTTTTTTTTTTTGAACACGACTTGGAATCTCTATACTATAAAACATATGTAATCATACAATTTAAAACGTGGTTCGGAAGGTCATTAGGGTGAGATTTAGCCTCTTTCAAAAATGGCTAGTTTATTTGAGTAGTAGTATTAGTTAAAGTAGCCCGTGAAATTTGAATATTAAATTAATGTCAAAGCTATTTCTGTATTTGAAAAACTTTTTACCGTTGTTTTGTCATAAAAAGGCACCTTTCAAAAGTGACCAGTTTATTAAGTAGTAGTATTAGTTAAAGTAGTCCGTGAAATTTGAATATCAAATTAACGTCAAAGCTATTACAGTATTTCTGAATTTGAGAAACTTTTAACGTTGTTTTTGTCATAAAAAGCATCTTTCAAATATGGCGAGTTTATTAGATTATCAAGTAGTAGTATTAGTTAAAGTAGCCCGTGAAATTTGAATATAAAGTTAATGTCAATGCTATTACAGTATATGTATCTGTATTTGAGAAACTTTTAGCGTTGTTTTTTTTTGTCATAAAAAGCATCTTTTTCTTTCTGGTTAAACATAAAAGCGAATTCGGAAATCCAAATTTAAACAGTTTGAGAAACTTTCAATGTCCTATTTTTCATTAAAAAGCGTCTTTAGACATCTTTACAACAGTCAAGTAAATGTTACAAGTATAATATATATTAATGAATATAATAAAATATGCTAATCGTTAAGAGCACTACCATCAACGTTTTTTTTAATCTAAATATTCTAAAATATTAAAATAAAAAATAAAAAGTAAGAAAGGGAACAAGGGTACGAGAGAAGTTTGTATCACTTTAAATTTTTCTGACTATACTTTTTCATTAGTTAGTTTTTTTAATTAAAGCATTTATTTTAAGAGACTCAATGAAATGATGCTCCAAGTACATTATATAGCTAGCTTTGTTATTTTAAAATCTAGAGTTTTATGAATATACTTTTCTATTTAATATTTTACAAATAAACTTTGAATTAAATAATGGTGAAAATCATTTTATTGATGTAATTTTTTTTTTGAAAAATTTAATAAAAATAATAATTTTAACACACTGGAGATAGAAAAGACAGAAGAGACCATCAAAGCAAGATATAATACTTAACAAAAACAGAATAATGTCATTATTTAAATGTTATAGACTTATAGTTTTTGACTTAATAATACAATAATTTAATTTAAATAATAAATTTGTATTAAATTCATTCTAAAACAACTGTTGCAGCTGGTAAAATTCATATTCAAATAAGTGATGCAGCTGGAGTAGCATTAGGTACGATCCTGTATCCTGTGGACACGTGTTATTTATTTATTTTTGTTGATAAAAGGTTTATCGCCATGCTTTTTTTTTTATGAACAAGCGAAGTTCCCATGAATAGAGTCTTAAAAAAACAAAAATAATAATATGGAGTACATGATATCTCCTTCCGAATCAAGATATTAGTTGACATTTATAGAAATAATATCCGGATACAATTAATGATATATTAAAAAAAATGATTGGATCATTGCGTAAACGTGAACAATAATATAATCCACATACAATAAAGGAAAAAAACAAACAATGATGTATACGTGGCACCGGATCAGAGCTATAAATTTCCTGAAAAACCCGAAACTCTTCTTATCCTCTATTCGAACATTAATTGATCAGAGCTAAACCGGATCTGAAAAAATGGCGGACGAAGTGATTCTTCTTGATTTCTGGCCAAGCATGTTCGGGATGAGGACGAAGATGGCTTTGGCCGAGAAAGGAGTGGCGTATGAGTACAAAGAAACAGATCCATGGGTTAAGACTCCTTTGCTCATCGAGATGAACCCGGTTCACAAGAAGATTCCTGTTCTCATCCACAATGGTAAACCGATCTGTGAATCTCTAATTCAGCTTGAGTACATCGATGAGGTTTGGTCCGGTACATACCCAATTCTTCCTTCTGATCCTTACCAGAAATCTCAAGCTAGATTCTGGGCAGATTTCATCGACAAAAAGGTAATAACTCCTTTTTTTTTTTTTAACTAATCTGGAATAATAGTTAGGGTTTTTAGATGAAGTTTTGTTGGGCATTCTTGATGTTTATTGTAGGTTTTGTTGAAAGTGAGAAAATAATCTGCTAGATACAGGGGTCAAACAAATTACGTCAAAGAAAGAAAAAACTTAAATACAACAATTTGTTGAAAGAAAAAAAAAACTTAAATACAATAATCTGTTTTGATATAAGAAATCGAAACATATCAAAACTTAAATAATTTATGATTTTTTTTTTTTTTTTTTTGGTAAAGTTATACGACCCAGCATTTAAGATATGGGGGTCAAAGGGTGAAGAACAAGTTGCAGCGAAGAAGGGATTGTTGGAACACTTCAAGACACTTGAAACAGAGCTCGGAGACAAAGCTTACTATGGTGGTGAAATATTCGGATTCCTAGACATGACACTAATGGGATATTACAGCTGGTTCAAGGCCTTCGAGAAATTTGGTGAATTCAGCATGGAAACAGAGTTTCCGATATTGATTCAGTGGACCAAGAGGTGTTTGGAGAGAGAGAGTGTGGTTAAGGCATTGGCTGATTCTGATAAGATTGTTGAGTATGCTTATGCCTTGAGGAAGAAACTTGGAGTGGAGTAGATCTTTTGGTGTTGCCTACAAATACATGGTTGGGTTGGGTTTCAAGAAAGAAGACTCTGTACTGTTCTGTGTGTGTTTCTCCTATGTGAGCTTTGTGTGTTTTTATCAACTGTTGTTCTATTTACATTCTAGTACTCGGAAGAATTATTTATAACCGTAATAAATAAATGTTTTTATATATTAATTATTAATTTGGATAAACCGGAGGGTTTATGTCTCCGGTTTTATGTGTTACATTATTATAATAAAACTAAAACGAGAAAAAGAACCCAAAACTGGATTAGACAAGTTGTGAGAAACCGCTTCATTTACAGGCGGTTTAATATAGGAGTCGTTTTAGTTCACGAACCTTGCTTGCTTGCGTTTCGTTCAGGGGGACTTGTACTACTTCCTAATTTCATGCATAATACGATGAATTTGTGTGTTTGAGTATTTTATTTCTTTCCTTTTCTATCAATTATATCAACATCAACTTGTTTCCGGAAAAAAAAAGAAGGTATAAACATCATCTCATGTCAAACAAACAAAAATTGATATCAACGCCATGTAACCATATGACATGCCATCTCATAGCCATTAGTGACTTAATCCATTTTCAATTACAATATAGAGTTGAACTTGATTGATTATAACTTACTACTGTCGTTTTTAATGGATTATTAAATTAATTACAGAAAACCCAATCAGTATTGTACGGAATTCTGATATCTTCCGTGGTTTAGCATCATTTGTGGAGCTTCTGATTTATTTCTGAAATAAATATGTCTGAAACTGAAAGTACATACTTTATAACATTATTGATAATTGATTTCTGGTGTAGCCACGAGACGAAAAACAACACTAGTATATCTTTATTTTATTTTTGTCTTTTAAGTTTTAGCCCGATTGAAGGAGATTACAATGCATTAAAGTTTAGAGTGTTAAACAAAAAGAAATAGTCAATTTTGAAATTTATTTATCTTGTGAAATGTTTGCTCACTTGATGGAATATATCTACTTACATTATGTTATTTATTTTCCAATACTTTTTGTTACGTATAAGATGTGTGTTTTGATTGATTCAGCACTTTACCATGACTTTTAATACACGTCGCTAAGCTGACTCTTATCATAATATCTTTATCAAATTAATCACTAATATTTTTGGATGACTTAAAAAGAAGATAAAGTCTCCAGAAATAACACATTAAATAACTCACTTTTACATTTAAATAAATCAGTCCATACCCCATATATATTATGGAAAAACGTGCTAGCCATTTTTTTTTTTTGGTGAGAACTATTACTCATTTACTCTATACATTTATTATCTACGCAGAAGAAGTTTTTTTCTGGATCTCTTCCCGATCACGAGATTGGGTTAGCTCCAAATTTAATATCCTATAAATATAAGGTTTACCTTTTTTGAAAATATAGAGACGAAGAAATCTTGATAGAGATGTTTACTGGTTTTCTAACTTGACTTGAATCCATGGTAAAAAAATATGATTAAGCTTTTCACGAAAATAAAATAAAATAGTATGATTAACTTATTAAATAGAATATTTAACAAAACAGTATAGTCCTTTGCAAACACTGGGATATAAGACACGTAAAACTTTTTCTTGAGAAGCGAATAATATTTATAGTCCTTTGCAAACACTGATCATTAAGGGGAGCGATCAAATTTTGCATTTTTAGCGGACTTATCAATTTCGAAGCCAAGACTTTAATTTTTTTTTCCCTAGAAAAGTGTGAGGAGTGTCATGAATATCGAAATTAAATGCATTCACCAACCATATCAATCCAACACTTCCTTTTATTAATGTCACACATTAAAATTATATCCACTTGTTTATAATCACATTTCCCCCCGGGACTACAAAAAGAGAGAGAGACGCTACAAAAAAAAATATTGAAGAAGAAAATGGAGAAAAGTAACGAGCATCACAAGGCTAGCAACGGTGTCTCCGGTGGTGGTGCGACGGAGAGGTGGGTTGTGGTTAGTCCCGGAATCCGAAGCGCGGAGACAATGCTCCGGTTATGTCCGGTTGGGCTTTGTGTTGCGGCACTTGTTTTCATGCTTAAGGACTCAGAAACTAATGAGTTCGGTTCAATTTCTTACTATTGGCTACACAACCAACCACAGCATTTAATCAATTATCTTGAGCTATATCCATCAATTCACGTTTCAGTTAGTGTATATGGTTCTAAGGAAATAATCATTGTAGAAGTGTATTAGTCGTGCTACATTTTTATTTTTATTTTTTAATCTTATTTCCAACAAATAGGTACTTGGTGCACGCAAATGGAATATGTGCAGGCTACTCTCTTCTGTCAGCAGCCATTGCTGCGATGCCTCGTTCTTCTTCAACAATGCCTCGTGTTTGGACCTTTTTCTGTCTCGACCAGGTTTAATTAATACATTCGCTCAATCATCAAACTTAATGATCCGCTTTAGACTTGGAATTGATTTCATATTGTTTAATCGTCTCAGCTTCTGACCTACGTGGTTCTTGCTGCTGGTGCTGTGTCAACTGAAGTTCTTTACTTAGCCTACAATGGAGACTCATCCATTACTTGGAGCGATGCTTGTAGTTCATTTGGCAGCTTCTGCCATAGAGCCACTGTTTCTGTTGTCATCACATTCTTCGTGGTTTGCTTCTATGTCGTTCTCTCTCTCTTCTCCTCTTATAAGCTCTTTACTCGCTTTCATCCTCCTTCCATTGTTGACTCCGACAAGAATCTCCAAGTCTCTGTCTTCGGAAATTGATCTTTAGCTTTCTTAAGTACATCTAAATTGTAAATGTTTCAAATAATGTTAAGAGAAAGGATCATTGTGTCTGGTATTTGTATTTACTCTGCTTTTTATCCTATTACGACTGGTCTAAATTACGGGTATGGACATGAGAATCACACATTATATGAGAACTTGTTTTCGGCCTAATTATCTTCGATACATTATGCATAACGTGTATTAAAACTTTGATTTAAATTCAACCAAAAATCTTTGATTCAGGATTATGATATACAAGATAATAAAGCAGGAAGAAACATACTTGGTAGCAGTGTCACCCATATTTAGGTGTTTACAACTTCACCTACTACACAAACCTTTTACTATGAATTCAAAGACACACAGGAGTTTATAGATCCGAGAGATTATAGAAACTTCTTTATTTGTACTTGCAGAAAAAGAAACCCAAGCTAAAGACTAAAGAGCCTAACCAAGTGTTGTGCAAGCTTATATGCTACACCACACGGATATGTATATAGATTTCTGTCTGAAATCAAGAAAATTTGTAATTGTACCTTGATTTTATTGGCAAGTAAATAATCCTACTTTTTCCCATGGCTGCTTATCAAAGAGTGGCGTTTCAAGAGCTTCTGGGATGGAGTTCGGTGATCATCCTACAAACAAAACAGTTAAAACAAAGTAGTGTTACCGTCAGATCCTCTTGAGAAAGAAAATAGAGTAAAGGAGATGCAAGTTGGTGCAAACCTTGCACAGAGATGCAGCTGATTCTGATTCCATTGTCTGGTTTTGAGGATTTTCAAGCGACTGGAACGAATCAAGGGCATCAATAGTTAGTTGCCACCCACAAACCGCCTCAGTGAAACCCGAAGAACCCGAGCTGTTGCTGCTACATCCAGCAGCAGCCACATTTTCATTAACCCAAGGGCAATAGCAGTTATGATACTTTATTGGATCGAACTCCACATTTTCATCATTACTATCTCCATTAGGAGGCCCTGAAAAAGATTCACCATATATGCTTATACTATCATATAAACTATTTTTAAGCGACAAAGCTTGGAGTAACTAGCGCTTCATAAACCAAAGAAAGAATTCTACAGACCTTGGCCAATGGCAGTGTAACTTGATCCAGGAAGGGCAAAGCCAGCATTGAGCGGAGACTCATTCCAAGTCTGGGTCACTTCTTCTTTAGATGCTTCATAACCAGAACACACGATCGCATTGCAAGATAGTGATGGATGAATACTTTCATCGTTCATCAACACATTTATGTTACTCATCTTTTCACCGCTTTCAACAGATTCAGCCTTCAATGAATCAACAATTTTAGAGCCACTGTCCGCCCTCACAATGGATTGAGACACCCTATCTTGACTATCCCCACGCCTACCTTCTATATCCATTTCTTCAGGAACAAAATCATCAGTAACGCCTTGGTCTGGTGCAAATTCACCACTTTGTCCCAGATTCTCAATGACTTCTGCAACTGGTTCTATATCTCCAACAACGCTATCTCCCCTATGGACTGAAACATCAGCTCCGTGGATTTCTGCCTCATGACTTGCACCCATTCCAACACTACCCCCACTGACACCTAAACTTGGTCCATCTCTTCCCTGAACAGTGAGAGTCTCTGTGTTTAATACTTCCTCACCATCATTTATGCTGCTAATGCCTGGTTCAGCGTTAAACCGAATAGGAGCTGGTTGGAAGCATGCACTCTGCTGAGCTTGATTGCTGAAATTCAGCTCTGAAGGATCGTTGAAGTCAGCACTTTGAGCTGTCGCCACAGAGGGATAATTTCTGTCATCAAAATCTACCGGATGGTTTTCCACACTTTCCATAGAATCATCATTGTCACTGTGGCAAATTGTATCCATTGCAATGACAGAAGAAACACGTGTGGAGTCTCGGGCACCTGGGAAAGCCATAGCTTGTTCATTTCCTTCACTAATTGGGTCACTTCTATTTACTTCCCTCTCGTTTTCAGCATCCAGTGAATGACTTGGCCCCCCAACTGATAAATCTCGCCCATACAAGGGAGGATAACCTTCATGCACATCAGAGCCTCGAGTGCGCTTTGAAGGCCCGGCTGAATCATCATTAACCTCATCACCATCACGGTCAACAACAGTCCCTTCAACACTGTCTGCATGTTGTATCCGTAAATAAGGCCTATCCACCGTGCTTCCACCATCGTCCAGACTCCGTTTACGAGTACTAGGCCCTCGTGATTCATATGAAGCAGCGCGATCACCAACCTCACTTCCTGAAGGCTGCCTCCACAACACTTCCTTCCCTCTATCACTAAATTGGTAATTATCACGCGTCACAGACATGTTCAGCTGCGCAGAGGATGACGCACCAGCTGCAGTTTGATATAAGCTTAGACCTACATTTGATACTAACCTTCTCTTAACTGATGTTTCAGCCTCGTCAACATCTTCATATTGCTGCTGTTCCATGCCTTCATTAGTAAACCATCCATTGATTCCACTTGTTGCGCTGTTGCCATGTGTCGCTCCCATTTTCTTGCTCGTTTCAGGAATATTGGCATTTATAGGCGCAAATGAAACCGGCCTAGAAGAAGTCATGAAATCCCAAATTCTGATGGTTACACCACATAAACTACAATCCAGTAAAGGTGATCTGGATTCTGATTTATATTCTGGACCCAAAACTTCATAATTTCCAGAGGCTCTTCTGGATGAAGCCGATAATTGTTTCTTGCTTGGACCAGGGTCTTGTAGACGACCTTGATTTCTAGCTGGACCAGAAGGGCAGCCATTTCTGGCTGATTGGGCAGAATATTCTTCACAATCTTGGATATGTGGAAGCCACCTAGGCTCCCATCCACATAGGCTTATCAGCTTTTGAGCCTACACGATAAAAATTCAAATAAGAAACAGTAGCAGTTTATGGCTAGTAAGTAGTAAGCTTGAATTTTCACGAATCTAACAGCACATATCCCGAGTTCTTACGCGAGAGTAATTACTGAGCGCCTCTTCTTTGGATATTTCTGCAGCTGAGATATTATCCATTCTGAAACTGAGGTCATCAATGGCATAGACTTGGGGTTGTGCCAAAAGGCGGTCAATTTGCGGTAGTCTTGATGCACGCATCTGATCGATTGCAGATTGTGAAACAATTGGTAGAGAATAGAATTGTAGGAGCCCATCACAACGATCTTTATAACCTCCAATCAAGGCTGATGGAGGAGTAGGCGGAAACTGAACTAAGCTTTCTGGACATCTATTTCCTACCCAAGGACAAGACTTCTCATGTGCATCATCAAGCTGCTTGGAGAATTCTTCTCGGATGCTATCACCTTTTATCAGAGAAGGATAAGGGCTATCAAATGTTAGCAGCATATAACGAGCTGATTCATGCCAACTGATCTACCGTACTTAAGAAAAGAAATGACAGGCAAAAAGCGAACTCATTTCATTGGGAGATGTTGGATACTGATCAAAACTCTTGGCTCCAAAGATGTTTACAAAGAGTCTGATAAATATCATCCCCTTTTTTCCATACATTACAAGAGAAAGATGAATACTTGAAGCAGATACAGGATCAAGAATCAACCTTGGGAATGGTTCAACGAATCTTGGGGAGGAGAGTATTGTAGAATGGCCCCACAATATTCACATTGAATTTTGTCTAGATCAACACTAACCCATCCTTTCTGAGCACAGGCCAAAGAACTTGCTGTCTGTAAACAAAGAAATAGCATGGCAGGATACACCATTAATCAAACAACATTCTTTGAACAAAAGAGGAAAAAGTAAACAACCCCACAAATGAAGCAACCTAGTTATTCGTCTTCATTTGTGTCATTACCGGTTATTTTAAGTACATATATCCTTCCATCAGTTAATAGAATTGACATCTCAGCATAAAGGCCCATTGAATATACTGTTGGATCAACTATATAAAAATTCTTTGAGCCAAAAAAAGAACTACAGGAGGCTATTTGCAAAGTATATCAGCATTTAGCCCAAAGGAAAATTATTTACTAGATTTAGGAAAACTAAACTTAAATTTGGTAGGATATGCACTTCAAAATTGCACCTTTCAAATAACTCTAGTTTGATAAGTGTGGAAAAATGAATTTGCATGTGTAAGAGCATAAAAAAAAAATCATACTTTAGGCTTGGCATGCCAATTAGAAGGCTTGAAAGTAGCAAGACGTCTAAGTAAATCTCCTCTATCCCAAGTTCTACAGGAACGGCTTGATAATGCCAGCCCATGACCTGACCAGTCCACACTACCAGCGTTAACAAGAACAGCAGGAGATGATGCCCCTGCAGAGCTGTTAATTGCTTCAATTGAGATTAATCATCGAATTCCCAAAAGCAAAATTAAGATGCAAATCCTAGTGAAAAAACAAATCTGAAACCCTAGAAATGTCTCGTCTTAGCTCGAATTCAACAAAAGGAATCAAATAGAAACGTAATCACTCAAAAATGAAAGTGGATGTGGGGGGGGTTTACCTAGCAGCAGCAGTTTGAGGAGGAGAAGGCGATCTAGCACGTCGCCGGAACCTATCAACAGGAGTAGCAGAGGCGGAAGCAGAAGCTGAAGCTACACTGTTCCGATTACTCGTAGTGTTTATATTCTGCGAACTCACATCATCTTCCTTCATCCTCCTTCGTCAACACATACTCTCTCTCTATATCGGGCTTCACTTTCAATAGAGTAGGCGAGAGAGAGAGAGAGAGAGAGAGAGAGAGAGAGAGAGAGAGAGATCTGAAGGTCTCAAATCACAAATCTTTCTTTTCTCTCTCTTTGTGTTATTTATTAATCCAATTTATATTCATTTAATTTTTAGTATTTGATTCTGTTTAATACTCTCTTTCTTATCGACGAAGTTGCCCTCACTCACTGTACAATATACGGCTCATATGTAGCCACGTGTGTCAATCACGCTAAACTTCCCGGGTCGGTATGTCTTGATTTATGGGCTTTAATATTTGGCCCAAAATACGAATGTAGAGGACCAAAATTGTCCAATACATTAAAATAAGTTTTAATTTAATAACATCGTGGAAAAAAGATTTAATATAATAATAGAAAAAATATAAGGCTGTTTTTTTTTTTTTTTTTTTTTTGTAAATAGGCCTTATCGGAAATCCGCGAAAATTGCAGGCATAGAAGCAGCCACACAAGCTCAAGTTCAAAGTTATCTCCGCACTTCTTCTTCTTCTTCTTCTTCTTCTTCCTCCACTTATCTTTTTCGTCTCTCTCTCTCTCTCTCTCTAAATTTTCATCGATTCTTTAACTCATCTTTCATGATTTCTGATTTGATTCGTCGATAACTCCAATTTCTGGGTCGAGTTTCTTTGGAATCTCTTCTCTTGAATTTTCTGCGATTTTTAGAATGAGAGAAAGTCTCTGATGCTGTGGTGAATTTGTGATTGTTTTGTTTTGTTCGTTGTCTTGTTTTATCGAGATGCCTTCGATGCTTGTTCTCGTTGGCACAATGCCTTCCTTGGCTTCACTGGTTAGTCTAGGTGGTGCTAGTGCAAGTGTTTCCGGAACGAGTTCATCGGACGCTTCGTATGCATTAGTTAAAAGGGTTTCTTTGTCAAGGAGAAGCGTTAAGGGGACTAAGAAATGGCTTTGTAGATATTCTGTTTCGTCTTCTTCTTCTACTACTACTGCTGACTTCATTGCTGAGCAAAACAACAACTCAGCTTCTATAGATTCTAACTCGTTTAGAGGGAGTATAGATGGGGATGATAGTGAGATTGTGCTCAAGCAGACTCCTAAACCTGTGTTGAAACCTCCTGTTGCAAGGGTTGATAGAGGTTTGGGGGTCAATTCTGCTCCTTGGACTAAGGAATTATCAAACGGGGGTAAGTTTGATGGAGAAGAAGACAGGAATAAGGTGATTGAATCTCTTGGTGAAGTGTTAGATAAAGCTGAGAGGTTGGAAATTCCCAAACCGGGTAACACAGAGGGTGGTGAGGCCGTTAGACCGTTACAGCCTAGTGCCAACACTAGTAACTCGAAAAATGGGAGCTATGCGAGTGCTGAAGGGACAAAGAAAACAAAAACTATGAAGAGTGTATGGCGTAAGGGCGATGCTGTTGCAGCTGTGCAAAAAGTTGTGAAGGAATCACCTAAAATCGATAATAGAGGAATGCAGGTCGAACCTAGATCCAGAGAGGACGAAGAGGTGAATGCCAAAACAGGCACTCAATTGGCACCACCCCAGCCACCTTTGAGACCTCAGCCACCTGTAAGACCTCAGCCAATGTTACAAGGGAAGCCTATGGTAGCTAAACCAGCTGTTAAGAAACCCATCTTAAAAGATCTTGGTATGGCATCAAAACCTCCAGTTTCTGAAGAGGTTGATTCTAGCATAAAAGATAAAGAAAGGAAGCCTATTTTGGTTGACAAATTTGCTACTAAGAAAAAAGTTGTTGATCCTGTGGTCTCTCAGGCTGTGTTAGCTCCTACTAAGCCTGGAAAGGGTCCTCCCTCTAACAAGTTCAGAGTTGAGCACCGTAATAAAAAAAATGCATCAGCTAGTCCAAGACGAAGAATGGTTGCTGAAGACGACGTTGACGAAGATACATCCGAGTTAAATGTCTCCATTCCTGGATCAGGTAGAAAAGGGAGAAAATGGAGTAAAGCTAGTAGGAAGGCTGCAAGACTTCAGGCTGCAAAAGACGCTGCACCTGTTAAAGCTGAAATCTTAGAGGTAGAGGAAGAAGGCATGTCCATCGAGGATTTGGCTTACAACCTTGCCATCGGCGAAGGGGACATCCTTGGGTACTTATATTCAAAAGGGATTAGACCTGATGGTGTGCAGACCTTGGACCGTGAGATGGTGAAGATGATATGTAGAGATTACGATGTTGAGGTCCTTGATGCTGGTTCAGTTAAAGTAGAAGAGATGGCAAAGAAAAGAGAAATTTTTGATGAAGAAGATTTGGACAAGTTAGAAGACAGGCCTCCTGTCATAACGATAATGGGTCATGTGGACCATGGAAAGGTAGGGACAGTTTGCGCTAATTTTTTGTTTTGTTTCTCATGTGCTTCTCGCCCTAATGCAGTTGCTATCTATTTTGCAGACCACTCTTCTGGACTATATTAGAAAAAGCAAGGTATGTATGAGTTTAGCTATCCGACATAACAATGCTTTGCCTTTTATTTATCAAGAAATTTCAGTGTGGCCTCTTCAGTTCTTTATCATTTCTAAAGCATGGCAAATGGCAATTAATGTGTTGAGGAGACTACTCGTCTTTGTCATAGAAGTTTAGAGTTCTGCTTTGTTTTTGAAATATTATTTATGTTTGTTCATTTGCTTATTGCCAAGGTTATTTCTTAATAGCGTTTTCAGCTAATCTCTCTTCCCTGGATTTCTGCAGGTTGCTGCTTCAGAAGCAGGGGGAATTACACAAGGAATTGGTGCATATAGGGTGTCGGTGCCTGTTGATGGAAAGTTGCAGTCCTGCGTTTTCCTTGATACTCCTGGACATGAGGTAGATCCTATTTCTTGCAACTGAATCTTTGCATGTTCATTTCTAATACTGAATTTTCATTGATTTACTTCCTGAGTTTTTTTTCCTTTTCATGTAGCATGTTTGTTGACTATTTCACATATATTGCTAGGCATTCCACAGTTTTGCTCATCTGACTTTTATGTGCTCATCTAGGCATTTGGTGCAATGAGAGCTCGCGGAGCACGAGTCACTGACATTGCAATCATTGTGGTTGCTGCTGATGATGGAATTCGTCCTCAAACAAATGAAGCAATAGCTCACGCAAAGGCTGCTGGTGTACCAATAGTCATAGCTATAAATAAGGTATTAGGTTGATGTAGCACCTGCGTTTTTCTAGCTAGGACTTGAGAAAGACTGCCACCTGAAGTATTGCTTTGTTATTTTTCTTTACATTGTGTATATATAACTCATCTCAGCCTGATTCATTTCCTGTTTCAGATTGATAAAGATGGAGCTAGTCCGGAGAGAGTGATGCAAGAGCTTTCTTCAATTGGTTTGATGCCTGAAGATTGGGGTGGTGATGTTCCAATGGTTCAGGTTTGAATACATACTATTATCACATATATGCGTTTCAGTGTCTATATGTTCCATGGGGTCTCAACTCATGTTCTATATTTGCCTTTGACAGATCAGTGCATTGAAAGGGGAGAACATCGACGATCTATTGGAAACTGTCATGCTTGTTGCAGAGGTTAGTTTTGTTATTCATCCCATGATAACAGGTTTTCTTGATTTTTCTGTTACTCTTTTTTCTAGATGCATATGAAGCTTAATTTGGCAGATTGTCGAATAAATGTAATTTAGTTTTCTTTTTATTTTGTTTTCTTCTTGTAAGTACTACATATTGGCTACGAAATGACTTAAATGACTTACTACTACATACTTGCTCCAAAGTGGGCCTAAAATCTTGCTTCAAGGAGAGCTATAGACTAAAAGCGTTTGCATCTGGGCTTCGTTTCATATTTTTTTCTCCAGCTTTCTGCTTTTGCTTCTCATTAGTCCTTTCTTGTGGGCTGACGGTATTTTGGTTGTTTCAGCTGCAAGAGTTAAAAGCAAATCCACACAGAAATGCCAAGGGCATTGTTATCGAGGCTGGACTTGATAAAGCAAAAGGACCATTTGCTACATTCATAGTTCAGAAGGGCACTTTGAAAAGAGGGGATGTTGTTGTTTGCGGAGAAGCTTTTGGAAAGGTCTATCCAAAATTTACTTTTCTCCTCAAGCTACAAAGTGCAGATGATATAGAATGGCTAGGAACTTACACACCTTGGTCTTGCTCTGTTTCTGTATTTAGGTACGAGCTTTATTTGATCACAGCGGGGAACGAGTTGATGAAGCTGGACCCTCCATACCTGTACAGGTTTGTAGTTTCATAATCTACCCTAACTTAAATGTGTTGCACACACACTAATGGAAATACTCTGCATGTCATGTTAATTATCTTGGTGATAGAATTTCGATCCTGTGTTATCATGATTTAGATATCTAACTTGAGGAACATTTGCAGGTGATTGGTTTAAATAATGTCCCCATTGCTGGGGACGAATTTGAGATTGTCTCTTCCCTTGATGTGGCACGTGAGATGGCTGAGGCACGTGCTGTATCACTACGAGATGAAAGAATATCTGCAAAGGCTGGGGATGGAAAGGTCACGCTTTCCTCCCTAGCTTCTGCTGTATCAGCGAAAAAGATGTCAGGCTTAGATTTACATCAGCTTAATATCATTTTGAAGGTCGACGTACAGGTAAAGAGTCATTTTGCTTTCATCTACTAATCACTTTAAACATTCTGGTTTCCTTGGTCTCTTCTTATTTATTTGATGAAAATCATCAATGTGACTACTAGGGATCCATTGAAGCTGTCAGACAAGCTCTGCAAGTTCTCCCTCAGGAGAATGTTACCTTGAAATTCTTGTTACAAGCGACAGGGGACGTAAGCAACAGTGATGTTGATCTGGCATCAGCGAGTGAAGCCATCATTTTTGGATTTAATGTCAAAGCATCTGGTTCTGTTAAGAAAGATGCAGAAAACAAAGGTGTTGAAATCCGACTATATAGAGTTATCTATGAGCTTATTGACGATGTGCGGAATGCAATGGAAGGACTTCTCGAGTCTGTTGAGGTTAGCATTGTTTCTTAAGCAATTCTGAAGCGTTCTCTTTTATTTTTTTTTGTTGTTCTCTAATCTGATCAACATGCCTCTTTAGAGTTACACATGATGAGATATCTGTTTTGTCTTCTTTCACATGAGTTGGCATAACAGCTGTATTCTTTTTTTTGGGTTGGATAATTGAATTGCCTGAAAAGTTAGTCTCTGTATCATGCCACTGATTATCATAAAACATATGTTATAGTCTCACTTCATGAACCTTTTGGAGTTTTGAAAACTGAAGATTCTTGTGGCTGTTGATAGGAACAAATCCCAATTGGCTCAGCCGAAGTTCGGGCTACTTTCAGCAGTGGAAGTGGTCGTGTGGCTGGATGCATGGTGAATGAAGGGAAATTTGTCAAAGATTGTGGCATCAGGGTGATCCGGAAGGGTAAAACTGTTCATGTTGGTGTCCTTGATTCTCTTAAACGAGTTAAAGAAAACGTGAAAGAGGTAAATTATCAATTTCCATCTTACACGCTGAGATATGTCCAAATCTATACCAAATCCTGACTTATCGACTTTTGAACTTGGTCAATATAAACCTATTTCTCTGTTTATAATGGTTTAGGTGAGTGCTGGCTTAGAATGTGGTATTGGTATGGATGACTACGATGATTGGATTGAAGGAGATATCATCGAGGCTTTTAACGCGGTTCAAAAGAGGCGAACGCTAGAAGAAGCATCGGCTTCAATGTCAGCTGCTATTGAAGAGGCAGGAGTTTAATAATGATTCAGGTTTTGCTTCTAAAGTCATCAAAGAAACTCAAGCAAACAACAAAATACAGAGCCTCGGGGTACGATTTGGGTGACACAACAGTTTGGTTGGTACATTGTTTGTATGGTCTCACATTGTATATTTCAAATGTTTCTACATATGGTTGATTGATGTATGAAAGGAAAAACCAAAATGTAACAATGTTATCTTGAAGAAAAGGTATATTTTTTTATATTAATTGTGAAGAATGCTGAAGTATCGATACAAGAATAATCTTCAGCAAAAAAAAGTTAGTACGTGTTTAAAATTGGACGAAATTGTTTAAGGTAAAAGAGATAATTTGAGTGTCTTCTATATTAATCCACCCTAAAATGAATAATACATTCCTGGACTCAAATGTATCATATGTTGCATCTTTAATATTTACAATTTGAGGCCTGAACGTTGTTCTCTTTGCGATTACTGTCCGACTATAACAATTGGGTCCAAAACCACAAAGGAAAATATCTTTATATTTTGGTTATCTATTGTAAATTAAATCAAACTTTTATTTCCATCAAATCAATATATTATTTCTTAATTTGTTATAAAGGGTAAAAACATCCACTCATCTCTTTATTAACATGAAAAATATTTATAACTTTAAAATAACATTTTTCTAAATATATAATTTTTAAAGTACACACTTTACTAAAAGCCCTAAAGTTCGTTAGTCTCGGAGGGAATGACTGTTAGGTGGTGAAGTGAGCTCAAAACCACACTTCACTGCTTCCTCTTCGTCTTCCAAATCTACCGTTCGCAAACTCTGATCCTTCCAATAATGGCGATAACACTTGCGACTTACAGAAGAGTCTCATCTTCCCTATACTTCATCAACTGGTCAGCCATGGAATGGTCGTTTCAACTTCATTATTCGTGGTTTGTTTTTAAGGATTCCTGTTTCGCTTCTGTTCCTCAAGTAATCTTCTCCTCCGAGACGACGGCATTAGTGGCTCCTACGATCCTGGTGAGTCCTTTCATCAGAATGATACACCATTAGTTGTAACCTGGTGGTTGAGTTCGTGAATAGCTCGCACGCACTATGTTTTGATGGTTAAATTACTATTACTTAAAAACTTTCTGGTTTTTGTTTCTATTCCACTAGTTCCTTGGTGTAGATTTTTTTTATCTGTACGGTGGATTTTGAGGCTTTAAGCATGGCCGAAGATTTAGAGAAACCATTGGTTGATCGTGTTACTTTGGATAGAGAAGGAATTGACTTGGTACGTTAGTTTTACTCAAATTCTTGGATACTTTTTTGGAAAAAGGTTTTGAACCTTGAGCTTGACAGGGTATATTGCCACTGGAGGAGGTATTTGAATACCTAAAAACATCGCCTCAGGGGCTTTTATCTGTAGATTCTGAAGAAAGATTCAATATATTTGGTCCTAACAGACTTGAAGAGAAACGGGTAATAAGACACCTCATCTTCAAAGTGGCTCCATAGTGTTCCTGCCTATTGTTTCCATGATGTTGTGCTAATTCCATTTAAAATAATGATACAGGAGAACAAATTTCTGAAATTTCTAGGTTTTATGTGGAATCCATTGTCATGGGTTATGGAAGCTGCAGCATTGATGGCCATCGCCCTCACAAATAGTGTAAGTAAGACATCCAGAGTTTTATTGCTTCCTTGTTTGGTCCATTTAAGATTATGAAACCACTACTCTTCTTCTATTCATGTAAAAATACACGCCTTGAAACTCATTGTGAAAATGGTATTACAGACCCAGGGACCTGACTGGGAAGACTTTGTTGGAATAGTTTGTCTTTTACTGATCAATGCAACAATCAGCTTCCTCGAAGAAAACAACGCTGGGAATGCTGCTGCGGCTCTCATGGCTCGATTGGCTCTAAAAACAAGAGTATAGTTCTTCACCTTATGAATTTTGACTCCAATGAGCCTACACTAGAAAGCTATCTACACAATAGTTTCCAGTACTAGGTTGAATTTGATCAAGATCCCTTCTTATAGGTTCTAAGAGATGGACAGTGGCAAGAGAAAGATGCGTCTACCTTGGTACCTGGTGATATAATTAGTATAAAGCTTGGGGATATAATTCCTGCAGATGCTCGCCTTCTTGAAGGAGACCCTTTGAAAATTGATCAGGCATATCTCAAATATCAACATTTATTTACATCTGTTTTCTTTTTAGTGGAAGACTTTCTCTGACATAATAGTTAAACATTTATTTCTGCAGTCAGTACTGACAGGAGAATCACTTCCTGTGACCAAGAAGAAGGGTGACCAAGTCTTTTCTGGTTCTACTTGTAAACAAGGTGAAATAGAAGCTGTTGTGATAGCAACTGGAGTGAGCACCTTCTTTGGAAAAACAGCACGCTTGGTGGACATCACAGATGTAACTGGACATTTTCAGCAGGTTTTACTTCTCTCACATTTTAAAGTCTGGAACTTGAAAGAAGGTTGCATTTATCTTTGACAAGTTTTCTTCTAGGTTCTTTCATCAATTGGAAACTTCTGCATTTGCTCTATTGCTGTTGGAATGATTCTTGAAATCATTGTCATGTTCCCTGTACAACATCGCCCTTACAGCATTGGGATCAATAACCTTCTTGTACTATTGATTGGAGGGATTCCCATTGCCATGCCCACTGTACTATCTGTCACTCTTGCCATTGGTTCTCATCGACTTTCTCAACAGGTACAGATCTTGGTATCATTTCTCTTTAGTATATTAGCTGCTGAAAGCAAAAGCAAATCCTTTATTTGTTATTCTTTGAATCAGTTTGTTATCAAAATATTTTTCATCTTCTTCTAAAAGGGTGCCATTACAAAAAGGATGACCGCAATAGAGGAAATGGCTGGGATGGATGTACTCTGCTGTGATAAAACTGGAACCCTTACCTTGAATAGTCTTACCGTTGATAAAAATCTAATTGAGGTAACAATGCTTCTCACATGACTTGAATTTCAAGTTCAAAGAATACAGTTGCCTCCATGTTACTAGCCTCCTTCTCTCTGTTTTCTATCCATGTGTTTAAATGTGAAAATCCATTTTGTTGCACAGGTTTTCGTCGACTACATGGACAAGGAAACAATTTTGTTGCTTGCAGGACGAGCTTCACGACTAGAAAATCAGGATGCTATAGATGCAGCCATTGTTAGCATGCTTGCTGATCCTAGAGAGGTAGAGATATTTCTCTTAACTGAACTCTGTATTATATGACTCTAGTTACCTTCTTGCAAAAACTTTCTCATACAAAAGTTGTTTTAATCTGTAGGCACGTGCAAACATTAGAGAAATTCATTTCCTGCCATTCAATCCCGTGGACAAACGTACTGCAATAACATATATTGATTCTGACGGGAGATGGTATCGCGCTACCAAAGGAGCTCCTGAACAGGTAGCTAAGTATTATCCTATTCTTGGCACTACCAAACTGACTCTAGATGTTCTGTCCATGAAATAAATACCATCACTGATCTAACTGTACTATATTATAGGTTCTAAGCTTGTGTCAACAAAAAAATGAAATTAGGCAAAGAGTTTATGCCATCATTGATAGATTTGCAGAAAAAGGTTTGAGGTCTCTTGCGGTTGCTTATCAGGTAATATCTTTGTATACTCCCTTTCTCTCTCGATTTGGTTTTATCATAAGAGTACTTTTGACGAAGAACCTTATAATGACCTTAGTTACTCCAGTTCATTGCATCATTTTAACTATTTTTCTAGGAAATTCCAGAGAAAAGCAGCAGTAGTCCTGGAGGACCATGGAGTTTCTGTGGTCTTTTGCCACTGTTTGATCCTCCAAGGCATGACAGCGCTGAAACCATCCATAGAGCTCTTAACCTTGGAGTTTGCGTTAAGATGATCACCGGTAATCTTTACTTTAAGCAATGAAGCTATATTCTATCTTGGAAACCTACGCTAGAGCTTGATAGGCTTAGGCCCACACAGAAACACACCCTTATGTGTAAACGGTAAAACTTAGAAAAATATGAATGATAAGTTTGTAAAAATTGCAGGTGATCAGTTGGCGATTGCAAAGGAGACAGGCAGACGTCTTGGAATGGGAAACAACATGTATCCTTCTTCCTCTTTGTTAGGCCACAACAACGATCAGCATGAAGCCATTCCGGTGGATGAGCTAATTGAAATGGCTGATGGATTTGCTGGAGTATTCCCTGGTCGTAATCACAAGACAACCGTACAATCTACTAAGTTTCAGATTTGCTCTCGTTTCTGATCCCAATCGTTTTCTTGTCTCTCATGTTACAGAACACAAGTATGAGATTGTAAAATTTTTACAAGAAATGAAGCATGTGGTTGGAATGACCGGAGATGGTGTGAATGATGCTCCTGCTCTCAAAAGAGCTGACATCGGAATAGCTGTCGCGGATGCAACAGATGCCGCTAGAAGTTCTGCTGACATAGTACTAACTGAGCCCGGATTAAGTGTAATCATCAGTGCTGTCTTGACCAGCAGAGCTATTTTTCAGCGGATGAAGAACTATACAGTTAAGTACTAAAGTTATGGTTACACAACTATCCATCTGATTCCTAATAGCTAAAGATAAACAAATTCATATAACATAGTATATGAATTTCAACTAGTTTGACAGAACTCTGAAGCTGTTTATGTTTCTCTCTGAGTTACCGACTAATCAGTCCGAATCTGCAGGTATATGCAGTCTCGATCACCATACGAATAGTGGTAAGGAGCTTCATGATATATGATCTAACTCATGTTAGTTAAGTGACATCTACTTGAACTTTCTCTTCTTATCATTGTTTCATGCAGCTTGGTTTTACACTTTTAGCATTGATATGGGAATACGACTTCCCACCTTTCATGGTTCTGATAATCGCAGTACTCAATGATGGTAATATTTTAATCAATAGCTTCATGTTGATGTTTAAAAAAAAACTAATTCTTAACACTTTCAAGTGCTCTTGTATATCTCTTACGCATCAGGGACCATCATGACTATTTCTAAAGATCGAGTTAGGCCATCTCCTACACCCGAGTGTTGGAAACTCAACCAGATATTTGCGACGGGAATTGTCATTGGAACATACCTAGCATTGGTGACCGTCCTGTTCTACTGGCTCATTGTCTTTACCACCTTCTTCGAGGTATCTTCCCATCGCTAAAACTAAGTTAGAATTTGCTTACAAAGAAAATGAAGTACCTGCGACCACCCCTGGATCTTTAATGTGCTGCAGACACATTTCCATGTAAAATCAATATCCAACAACAGTGAAAAAGTCTCATCAGCTGTGTATCTCCAAGTGAGCATCATCAGTCAGGCATTGATATTTGTAACACGTAGTCGAGGCTGGTCATTTCTTGAACGTCCTGGGACTCTCCTGGTTTTTGCCTTCATTGTTGCTCAACTTGTAAGAATTCTCCATCCTTCACCTTTTACACTACAATCACAATAGCATACAAAGGTCTTTGATTTTGACTTGTCTATTTCACGTACACAGGCTGCTACATTAATTGCTGTCTATGCCAATATCAGCTTTGCTAAAATCACTGGGATTGGATGGACATGGGCAGGTGTTATATGGTTATACAGTCTGATATTTTACATACCACTAGATATTATAAAGTTTGTCTTTCACTACGCATTGAGCGGAGTAGCTTGGAACCTCGTATTGGACCGTAAGGTTGGTGCATGTTTTTCTTCCACCGAGTCCTCTGACTTGTACTCTGTTTTTTCTTAAAGACGAGAGTGTTGGTGTTTGTCTTGCAGACAGCTTTTACTTACAAGAAAGATTATGAGAAAGATGATGGAACGGCCAATGTAACCATCTCTCAAAGAAGTCGTTCAGCAGAAGAACTCAGTGGAAGTCATTCCCGCGCTTCTTGGATCGCTGAACAAACCAGGAGACGTGCAGAAATCGCCAGGTTTCTCTTTGTAATCTTCCATTTTCACAAACTACCATAACATCTCTGATCTATTAAAATAACTACATTGTTGTTCCTTTCATAGGTTCGTAGAGGTGCACTCGGTGTCAAGGCATTTAGAATCAGCGATGAAGCTCAAACAAATTGACCCAAAGATGATCGGTGCAGCTCATACCATATAGCAAAAACACCCTTGATTTTTCCCTGACTCGAAATTTACGTGAAGAGGGATCGGATCGAACAATCCTGGGGTTCTTCTTCAGGGATGTAAACAACAAAAATTAGAGCATTCATATGGTCTCTAGTCTGTAATGTAGCTGGTGATTTCAATTGTAGACCATATATGTAGGTATTGCACTGAACTTTATGTGTAACTTAAAATTTTGGTTACTTGTCTCAAAAGCAATCGAGCTATCCCGTTTCAACAAAACATAAAACTCTCGAGGAGGAACTCTGTTTCGCCGACACGATCTCAAATCCGTGGGAAATGAATACAATTTTTTTTGACACTATAGGCACTATTATAATACAAGTAAAAAGGGAACAATGGAAAATAGATGATGGAAAAGTTAACGAATGTATTCACATTTTCATTCATCTTCTGCTATGAAGTTTGGTTTTTCGCCTCGACAGAGATACTCATCGCACATAGACGAAGTTCCCCAGTCTTTTCTTAGCCGCAAGATATCCTCTGTAAAAGTAGAACCAGATGCTCCGATGAACACATTGGACATTGCACATATTGTCTTATCCAACATAGCATCCACCTACACATTCCAAAAACCAACCACAACCAAGTGAATGCGAGAAAGAGAGAGAGAGTCTGTATCATAGAAGAACAAAGAGTCTCTATGGATTTTTCTCAGATTAAAAAACCACAGCTGCGCAACACATCAAACAAATACTGTTACTGGATTTGCCTCTTAGTTTATTTCTATTTCAAAACAAGTAGGCTTTCGACCAATTCTAGACAAAAATATCTTTTTGGTCCATAAACAAGCAAGAAATGGATTAGGGCTTTAGTAGAACCATGCATTACCTGAGTGTCATCCTCTATACCATGTCTATACAGCAACGAGTCCCACTTTTCTGCTGAGTTGCGAGGTGGACGTTTGACAAGGGGAATGACCTTTCCGTCGACGACTACTAGTGACTGAAGCAGACTGGTTTCGCTTACCGCAGCATCTGTTGAAAGATAGATGACTGGAGCACTGGCCCTTTCCACCATCCGACTGATGCAGTCTGCAGCTTGTGGTATGGGATAAAAGCAACTTGGTGATTTTGCATTGCTGGCCAGAAATCACGTAATTAGACAGAGCCAGCTATGAATGAGACACAGTATTGTCAAAATTCTAATCTAGTCCCTAGCTCGATCATCAACATTAATTGCTACACATAAGTACCTAAGTAAGCCAAAATGTTTGATGTTCCAAAATCTAATTGACATATATATATATATACTAATTAACAAACCAGAACGGAATGGTGTTCCAATATCGCAATCAATCGAGATTCGAGTGTGAGCTACATTTTAAAGATACATAATGGCAATAATGATAAGGTGCGTACCCTAAAGAGAGAGAGAGAGGTCCAAGAAAAGAAAAAAACTCACCAAAACTTCAGGAACCCATGTCTACGGAGATGAAGTGCGATAAAATTCTTTCCCAAGAATGTCTGGATGAATCGCTGTGCTGTCAACAAAATAAGCCTACTGGGTTCAATCAATGTCTTGCATTTGTGCTTGATGGGTCCACCAGGCTGCATCACCCAATCTTGCTCCAAATCAGCGTAAAAAACATCCCCTATGGCGATCACACCATCATCAGACTTAAACTTTTCCACAACCTCTTGAGAAGTTCGCTTAGTTGGCTTCTTTATATCTTCACTCCAAGGAGCCACAAGCTTCCCAGCAATAGAGATCCCCAATCCTTTCAGCTTCTTAATATGGTCCTCGTCCACATAACAAGGCTGTGGAGATGAGAAGTAACAGATAAACCTGTCAATGTGAGCATGGTTCTTCTTATCAATCTCCTTGAACTGATCAAAAGAAATGACAACAGTTCTTCCCAAACATGTATTAATCCGCTCTATATCAATCACTCTATCATACTGGTAATCAAACTTAGAGCTTGGGATAACGAGAACTCGATCCAGCAATGCAGCAAAGAACATATGTTTCTCTAAGCAAATCAAGTGATTGCTCATTTGACCTGAGAGACATATAGCAAAAAGGAATTTATCTGTTCTAGGTTTCCATTCAATCGTCTTCCGATCCAACAACTTGTGATCTACCTTTCTACATCTATCATAGATGAAAGAACCAGTGAGACTATCTGAACCAGAATCAGTGACGGAGTAATTCCCATTCCTGTGTGGTGATAAAAGCACCTCTTCAATTTCCTTACTCAGTGAAATCTGCTTTGCTAGAACAGCTTTCACGTTATCTAATACTACAGAAGAACCAATTGCATTAGAAGAATTGAAATCCCCTGATTGATCTACCAATGTACGGTTCAACAGAGAGATAAGCGATAGCTGTTGCTGCTTCAGAAGATACAGAGCTTGGAGCTCAGTTTCCTTTATCTGACTTGAGATTGGATCGAACTTAAAGCTCGAGAGATCCACAGAGAAGAATCTACGAGTATCAGTAAATAAGAACAAAACACCGAAGAACAGAGATACAGAGATGAAAGCAATGACGTAACGCTTGTCGACTGAGATTTTCCAACGATTCCGAGCTCGCGAAGCGATTTCCTCGATCTGGAACGCCGATCTCGGACTCCTGGCACCGCCGTTTGCTCTACTTATGCCCCTGGCGGTGGTGACAGACTGAAGATCGTTGTCTCTGACGTCATTCTGTGGGATTAAATTCCGGTGGTCCTCTTCATCGTCCGACGAGTTGCGCTCCATCGCCGAGAGGAGAGTGAGATGCAAAACAGTGGTTCAGTCATACCGGGTTTTAATTTGATTTTACTTCTTCGTTTTTTCTGTTAATGGGCCGAATCGATAATAATTGCTGAAGCTCTAATTCTGCTGCATTGAGTATTTGTCTCGGGTCTTTAATACAAGCAAGTATTTGACTGACGGATTAACCTGTGAGCTCTTACAGAAATACAATTCGAAACCATACGACTCTATTTATCAAATGCAAACCATTACCCTCATTCATATTCATATTACTATACAAAGTAAAAAGTAGTTGGAACGAAGCTACATTATGTATATATAATAAATGTGAAATCAAACTTATGTTGTTGTTTTTGGTATTACAAGCACAAACCATGAGGGGCTAAATGAGTAAATCCAGAAGACAAAAGGAGAGACTACTCTTGACTCTTGATACCGAGAAACGTCCAGGTTGTGTTTTGTTGCATACAAATCACAGTTGAAGCAAAGGCAACGCCATTACAACACCGAAAACAGACACTAGCAACAGTATAATCCACGCAGGCAATCCTTGCTTCTTGTTCTTTTTCCTCTCCTTCAAGCCACCTTCTGACTCCTCCTTAGTTGTGTCAACGGTTTTCTCTGACTCGGCCTCCGTATTACTCTTTTGAGGAGACTCCGGTGTTGTCAGTTGCGTGGCAGCTTGCTCCTGGTTGTACTTCTCTACGTACTCTGGAAATAGCTTCCGAAATGCCGGGCTGTAACGAGCAACATTATCGGATTCAGGTGAAAAAATGAAAAACATGTTAGCTCAGGACTCAGTATTCACTTCTATATTGGTTATCTAATCTTTTCTGACTATCCTAAACGTAAGTAACTAACTTTAGCTTCTAAATGAATCCAGAATTTGATAAATTTTGATCGTAGGATGATCTTACGTTTTACAATTGAAAGCAAGAGATGATTTAGCCAATCGTTGTTTCTCAGCTACAGTAGTGTTCACACTTCCGGTTGTCGGACTGTTATCCATCTGCGACACAAGGAAATGTGTGGAGAAAGAATGAGAACAGGAAAAAAAAAAAAGACCTTGCCATGTTATATATTATAATTAATCTACGCTAGTATAAGTCATTAGAATATAAGTCAGATCTAAGCTAGTATAAGTCATTACAATATAAGAATATGATGTTTTCCAAGCAAGATGTCCATTAATCTGTAGAACCTACGATGAGCTTACCATAAATGAGAGAAGCCCTGTAAGTATGCTGCATTCACGAAAACAAAAAATTGGTTATCTACAGGTATATCCTTCGTCATCTTCCAAAATCAGTATGAAAGAAAATTGAAGTATATATACCAATTACCAAAGGGAGAATATATACCTTGACACAGACCACATGGGATTCCAGCTTTCTGGATGAACTGTAAATATCACGTAAAGTTATTTAGATATTGTACAACTTAATTGAAACGATATAATGAATAGAAACTGCAGATTCCTTACAATCACTCATAGACAAACATAATTTCTTTTGTGTCATGAATCGACCATTTGGTGTAGTCATTCTGCAGCAAACAAATAAGATTTGGCTCATTGGAAAGTGGACTAAAAATTGAGGTAGGAGTAGTGTTGAGACTGAATTCTGAAGAACCATAGAAACATACGTTATTCCAGGTGGCTTGTAAGGATACTCTGGAGGGAACTTGATCTTTCCATAGTAAAATCCACCTGTTTAAGGGAACATTGGTATAAAAACTAAGATACTGCGAAGACCTAAGGGCTGCAGAAGACAAGACTAAAAAGAAACTTCCGAAATAAGATTTTCACCTGCAAAAGGGGTTCCATTGCTACCTTCCAGCACATAATCTGTAAGATAAATGCCAATAGTTTAACTATTTGTTAGTAACAGATGAAGCTATCTTTATTTACATACTAAATGCAGTAATACTAGAAAGTCTGAAACTCCCTAACCGTTATCAGGCTAACAGTAGACTGACAGCATTGGACAATTGAGAAGAAAAACATCACACCTTTGCATCTAGTCTTAAACCATTGATAATAAGTATTAACTACTCTATCAAAGTAAACCTTTAAACGTGAGGCTTGTTCTGTCTAATCTCCTCATAATAACTCATTGTTTCATAGTTTATCAAGTACAGAAAATATGTCCATCATTATAACTCAACCTAACATCTTTATAGAAATGCTTGCAGTAGGTTAACAGAAAGCCAGTAGGAATAAAGAAAAAAAAAAGAAGATAGGTACGGCTTACGCCATTCGAGAATGTCATTCGGGGAAGGACGAGCAACAACATGGGAGACTGGTTCCTAAAGGCCCAAAACAGAACATATAATAAATAATCCCCATAGGAACAAAGGAAAATATAAAATTGACTAAAACCCAAAAGAAGATTCAAATACACATCCAGCATCGTTTAAGAGAAAAATGATTGAGTAACAAACTTGAGGAATCCAGATAAAAGAAGAGATAGTGGTTAACTAGCAAAGGCGCAACAAGAGATAGTACCTTGCAAAGTGCTCTATATTCTTTTTGAAGACGCTTTATACAAGCCTTTTCTGCCATTGAAGTGCTATGGAGAAAGTGAATAACTGCAACTGCTGTTAAACCCATTTAACATAATCAACAAAACGAAATACGTATTAGAGTGAAAGTCCACCTACTAATAAAATGAACCAAAAATAAAAACACACACACACACTCAAAAAACTGTTATCCAATAGTCTCATGACCTGATTGAAAACAAGATCAGATGAAACATGAATCAAACAACACCTTTTAATAAGAAGAATCAGAATCCCCCCAAAACAAATGAGCTTGGGGAAATAATTTCACCCAAAAAAATCACTGCAAACTGCAAACTACAAAGCAAAAATATTCAATTGATTCGACACAGTTGGAAAGGAAACGATCTAGGAATCCTAAGAAAATATCTCAACCTAGAAACACAATTGATTCGACCAACAAAATAACAAAAATGATAAACAAATCAACTCATGTATATATATTTTTTAAAAAGTTTGATAAGGATTTCAATTGCAATTTCAAGCTGTACTTCTTACCCAGCGACGCAAAAGACGAATACAAATCACATCAAAACAGAATGCAGCGAAGAAAATCTTAAGTACTAAACCATCAGATCCAATAAAGAAATTGGGAATATATGATACAAAATTGAGCACCTTGAATCGAATTTTCTCGACGAGGATTCTCTCTCCCTCTGGGGTTCTCGTTAATTGCTTTCTCTTTCTCGTAGGGTTGAGAGAGAAAATAGCCCAACTTGCTCTGGTTTAGCTTAACCCGGCCAAAATTCATTCATTCATCTCACAACTCAACTTTCGCCGGTATTGCATTAATCATTCCGGTTTGTTATTTGTCAGCCACACAACACAACCCACTACAATAAATCTACCCCTTTTTCACATTATAAAACCCCATTTCTAATTTAGGATTTCAATTAGTATGTTTTAATTATTGTTTGGTTTTTGAAAAGAGGTCAAAATTGCGTTATGCACTTTTCCCTATTTCTTTATTTACCACTTGAGGATCTCTCTACTCATCAACAATTTGTGCCGGTTCTTAGAATCAATTTTCTTTTCTTCTCACTTAAAATAATATCTAAATTACTACACAAGAAAAAGAAAAACATTTTTACAAGTTATATTAGTAGAGACTAGAGAAAAATAAATAAATAAATAAACAGCTGTTACCTGCATTTTTCTCTTTTCTGAAATTGGACTTACACTAATACCTCCAACTTCCTAAGTTGTGTCCTTGGTATGGCACTTAAATAAATAAAATAAAAACTTATAAAATTCAACAAATTTAAGTTTCAGCCTCTTTTGAGTTCCCCAATAAGAGTAGGCAGAAATCACGTGCTCTAATCACATGATTACTATCTCTAAGCTTCAAAGCAGTTACATGGAGTTAGGTAATGTGTATATGTGGATCTTTTGTCTCTACATATAATATTTGTATATTATCGATTCATTGTAGATGGTGAGGAATATCATCATCAGTAAATGATTGTGATTAAGATAAGTATCTCACCATCTTGATTCAATAGCAGCAGTTAAAGTAAGATCACGTGGTCAGATCCCTATAACTATGTGTTCAAACACCATAAATCTTTTTCTATAAAAGCAACAAGCTTTGCAACTCTCTAATCTCTTTCCATCTCTCTCTCTCTCTTTCTCTAGTTCACATCTCTATCCAAGACTTTTGTCAGTTACATTCTCAAGAACAGAACACGAACAAGAACAAGTTAAGATATTTCAAGACTCCTAAGGGAACTACAAAAAGAAAACTCACAATGAAGAGATACTGTTATATGGCTCTGGTTCTGTTACTAGTAGCTTTCTTTAGCAGCAAGTACAGTATAGAAGGCCGTCCTCTGTCAACGACGACGCATTCTGGTCAAGCTGTGAGAGATTTACAGATAAGAAAGGAGATGAAGAAAGAGCCACTTGGAGGAGAGAAAGATAGCTTCCGGAAAATTCCAAGGACTGGCTCAAACCCTATACAGAACAAGTAAAGAAGAAACGAGACACAATAAAGTTTTGATTTTTATGTATCCCCATAGATGGGTTATAGGTGTAATTGACATCAAGAGTGTCTCTTTTTGTATCAGGTATAATCCACAATTAGATGTTCAAGGAAGTAGGAAACAACAGATCACAGCTTCAAGGAAACCTTAAATTTTCAGTTCTTTTTCTCTCTTTTTTTTGTTCTTCTTAGACCCCCTACTTTTTTTGTGTTCTTTTTGTAGAATAGGTACCTAGACATGTGTTTCTTACTGCTGTAATCTACTTGAAATACATGAACTCCTCTTTTAATTTTGGTGCACTTATTCGTGTAGTCGAGCCTTCAAAAAATTTCAACCTTTTGACTCTTTGTGTTCTCCTTCTTTTTCTGCTTTGTGGTTTATTTTCTTTATCTTCAAAAGATTTATCCTGGGCCAGTGTTTCTTAAACCCCTTAATGTACAATGATCTTCCCAATGTTCTTTGGTTCTTATGCTTCAAATGCAACCTCAGATCCGTAAGGAAGAAAGGTGATTTTCTCAAGAAAAATGAATTAACAACAAATTCTCACTATATGCTGATTGTTTAGCTCCATGTCTTCATTCCCAGTGAAATAAGTAGTCACAGTGATTCAGTGGCACTTATGAGCACTAATTTTAGTTCTCAAAATCACTGAGACAGACTGTTTACAAGATTTGTAGATCAAAGGAAACAGAATACATGATGAGTTACTAATAATTCGAAAGGAGGGTCATTAGCAGATCATTTGTAAAGCCTTACGAACCAAGTAATCTACATATTAAAACAAAGCATGTAATCTACAGTGAAACTTGGTTACTTAAAGCGAATCAAACCCTTGCTACCTACTTCAGTTAAGGAGTTGATGAAGACGCTGTAGTACGATGTATTTTGCGCACGAGGCGGTTGGGCCGAAAGAGGGTCTAAAAAGCAAGTGGGCCAATAATGACCTATTTTAAATAACGAGATTCGTCCAATTCTAACAGCGTTATAGTCGCTGACTCCGAACAATATGAGCACATGATTTTGTCTGAATCCTGGCATGAATCCAGAAGTTTTTTTTTTTTTACTCATGGAGAAGTATTTTATGTTGAATTGTTCAGTAATATATTATACCGTTATAAATTAACGACAGTGAGAAAAAACCATTACTAAAAAACGAATATTGATCATAAAGGGCTTTAAAATTTTGGGATTTCGGTCTACGGATGGTAAAGTAGAAAACACATTGAAAAGAGGGCAAAAAATCAAATATAATTGCAAAATCTTTACATTTTAACTGTTTTTAATACTTGATATAGAAAGAAAAAAAGAAGAAAAGAAAGACAAAAAAAAGGAAAGAAAGAAAAAAAAGAGAGGAAAGAATTAAAATATTCGTTGAAAAGGGATGAAAGAAAAATAAGCGTTGAAAAAAGGCAAATACCATAAATTGGAAATGGGTGGACACATAGGAGATGTCCGAATCAGATTGAAAAAGAGAGAGAGAGAGAGAAGAAAAGAACTGGGAAGTTTCGGGTCTGAAGCAAAAGTAGCGAAATCTAAAATTAGATAGAGAGGAGCAAGCTTAGTATAAAAAGCAGCAGATCACACCACACAAGACAGATGCGGAGATTCGTGATTGGGCAAGCCAAAAATCTTATAGATCATCAGGCTCGTCGTCGTCGTCATCATCATCGCGTTATCTCTCTTCTTCCTCCTTTGTCTGAATCTATTACTCGTCCTATTTCTTCATCCCGTTTCTTCTCTTCTTCTTCCGAGATGTCTGCTTCTCATTCCTCTTCCTCTCTTCCCGTTACTCTTGACTCCATCAATCCCAAGGTCGCCTTTTTATTTTTATTTTTCTCCTAGTTTGATTTTTTTTTTTATGTTGCTGTTTTGTTTATTTATGATCTTGGGTTCGCTTCTTCCTCGATTCAGCATCTGCTAAGTTCTGATGAACAATCTCTCTTTCATGCATTACTCATCAGGCTCGTCTACGCATCTCGGATTCTCTATCATTGATTCTTGATGGTTTTATATATAGATTCTATTTTTTTAATTGTCAGTTCTTATTATGCACATATAAACCTGGGAATTTTGGAATATTATATTGTGGGTACTAAAAAGTCTGTTTCTTTCTGGATTCATGTGTTCTTCCTAGATTTGGTCCTTGTGCTTATTAAATTATTGTTTGATGATTTCTTTTTCTCTAATTTGTTGAAATGATTAGCTCATACGTTCCTATTTCTTTAGCGACTCAGGTCTTAGAGCTTTTTGTTTTGGGTATTTTACTTTAACAAGTTGGTTTTTTTTTTTTTTTTTGGGATCTCAGGTTCTCAAATGTGAGTATGCTGTCCGTGGAGAAATTGTCAATATTGCCCAGGTAAGCAGATTTGTCCTAGATTGTATTTTTCTAAAGTGGATATTGCTTTGCTCATTTTGAATTTCTGCTTCCATCTCACAGAGGTTGCAAGAGGATTTGAAGACTAACAAGGATGCTTATCCCTTCGATGAGGTACGTTTTTATCGTTTTAGTCCTTTTTCTTGTTGTCAAACTTTATTCTTATCATGAATGAACCTTACAAGTTTCTTGGATTTTGGCAGATAATTTACTGTAATATCGGGAATCCTCAGTCTCTTGGTCAACAACCTATAACATTCTTCAGAGAGGTATATAAGTGAGCTTTTTATTCTGCTGGTTTGTTCCATTTGGTAGTCATGACTTAACTTGTAAAATCTATGTCTCAGGTTCTTGCTTTGTGTTCCCACACTGCCTTGTTGGACGAGAGTGCAACCCACGGTTTGTTCAGGTACCAAAACTGGTTTATGTGTTTTAACCTCACTATATTTTTTTACCTTCTGAGTTGGTTTGCTTCAGTGGTATAAGATTTGCTTAACATTGAAGAATTTCACAAATTTTGTCAGTTCCGATTCTATTGAACGTGCTTGGAAGATTCTGGATCAAATTCCCGGGAAAGCGACTGGTGCTTACAGCCACAGCCAGGTTTGTGGCATTGTAAATCTTCAAACGCATCTCTCCCTTTCTCAATGAATCATTCCCTCACTTAATCTTCTGTTCTGCCTCAGGGTATCAAGGGATTACGTGATGCAATTGCTGCTGGAATTGAAGCCCGTGATGGTTTCCCTGCCGATCCTAATGATCTTTTCATGACAGATGGTGCAAGCCCAGGGGTAAAGATCATCAAACTTCTCTAAACTCGTAGAAATTATAATACATTGTTTTGAAGGCGGCAATAATGTTCCTCTTGTTTTAGGTTCATATGATGATGCAACTTCTCATAACTTCAGAGAAAGATGGTATCCTTTGCCCTATTCCACAGTATCCATTGTACTCGGCTTCAATTGCCCTTCACGGTGGAACTCTGGTAGGTTCATTATGTCTGTTTCTAATGATTATATCATTTTAACGTATGATTACATTGACTGCAGAAATGAATCTGCTTTTAAGTTACTTTTGTCTTTCTTCTGATTGTTGTCATCTTCTTTTGGTAGGTTCCATACTACCTTGACGAAGCATCAGGGTGGGGTCTTGAAATATCTGAGCTGAAGAAGCAACTTGAAGATGCTAGGTCAAAGGGAATCACTGTAAGAGCTTTGGCTGTTATTAACCCTGGAAACCCGACAGGGCAGGTAAATGGATCTTCGAAACTAAAAACTACAGATCTACACTGATGCTAATTTTACAGTTTCGTCTAAATCTTGACCTCTCTTATTCTCTGGTTAAAGGTTCTTGCGGAAGAAAACCAACGTGACATTGTTGATTTCTGCAAGCAAGAGGGTTTAGTTCTTTTGGCGGACGAGGTCTATCAAGAAAATGTTTATGTCCCTGACAAAAAATTCCATTCCTTCAAGAAAGTAGCCCGGTCTATGGGCTACAGTGAGAAGGATATCGCCTTGGTCTCATTCCAATCTGTCTCCAAAGGTTTCAAAAAGAACAAATTTAATAGTCAATTGATAAGCTTCTGATCATTAGTGTGAAAACTGGTTTGATTTTTTCAACAGGGTACTATGGAGAATGTGGGAAGAGAGGTGGCTACATGGAAGTTACTGGATTCACTTCTGATGTAAGAGAGCAGATATACAAAGTTGCTTCTGTGAATCTCTGTTCCAACATCTCTGGTCAAATTCTTGCAAGCCTCATCATGAGCCCACCCAAGGTATAAAAACATCTATACTACTCTTTCATCCCAGTTGGTTCGGTTTCCACTATTTAGTGGCTCGAACTTGCTCACCGATAACTGATTTTAATAGTTTTTATGAAATTTGACCAGCCTGGTGACGACTCCTACGAATCATACATAGCAGAGAAGAATGGAATTCTCTCGTCTTTAGCAAAACGTGCAAAGGTAAGCCTATTCATAAAGAACTTAAGAGAGCAATCAAGATTAGAACTTTCTATTCTTAATGGGTTTGAACTCTGACCGTGCAGACTCTTGAAGAGGCTCTGAACAAGCTAGAGGGTGTTACATGCAACAGAGCAGAAGGCGCTATGTATCTATTCCCTTGCCTTAACCTTCCACAAAAGGCGATTGAAGCTGCAGAGTCTGAACAGACAGAACCAGATGCATTCTACTGCAAACGTCTTCTAAAAGCTACTGGAATAGTCGTAGTCCCTGGTTCTGGCTTCAGACAGGTTTGAAAGAAGAGAAAGCTTTTTTCTCCAAAGAACCGAACCAAAAGCTCACTTACTGTTATTGATCTTGTGTATTATTCTTTTTCGTTTTGATGTAGGTACCCGGAACATGGCATTTTAGGTGCACTATACTTCCCCAAGAGGATAAGATCCCAGCGATTGTTGATCGTCTAACTGAGTTCCACAAGAGCTTCATGGACGAATTCCGCAACTAAACATTCTGTTTTGATGATCTCTCTTCTATAGATATGATCAACCTTGAGTAATAATATGAAAAAGGTCAAGGTCCCATACCGTTTCTTTTTCATCGACAATGAAGCTTAGTCTTTCTTATTCACATTTTGTTATGTTATACTGGCTGATAGTGATAAACCATAATATATATTGAGAGTGAGGTTTCATAAACAGCAAGCCAAAATGCAAATCTTCTAACAAATTACGAGATTTTTTATATATCAAACACTATTGGAACTCTTTTGCACGCCTCCATGTTCAAAGTTTCCTTCTTCATAGAATCATTTTCGTTTCTCTTCATTTAAAATAATGAGCAAAGCTAAAATCTTATCCTATACAAGCAACAAGCTTTGGTTGTCTTTCGTCTCTCTGTCTAATTGCATTTTTATAGAATGTTTTTTTTTTGTTGAATAATTTTAAATAGCTTACATACGTACACATACACAATCAGTTTTGAATGTATGATGATAGGGTAGATTTGAATCTACTATGAAAGGGAAATTGCTGAAGTAGCACTAACACAAACCCATTCATTTGCCAAAAAAAGGGAAAAAAAACATTCACATGGAACATGCGTGGGGGCAAATTTAATGATATATTTTTAGTATGTGATGGATGAAACATATTAATACATTTTTTTCTTTCTTTTTTACAATGAATAGAACTATGGAAGCTGGATTACCTTTCTACATGATTGTTTAAAGATTAATAATTCAAACAAACACTTAAAAGAAATTAAAATTTCAAAGTAAGAAGTATATAAGAAAACAATCTGATAGCATAAAATCATAAAACTAACTTGATATAACTATGAAAACCCAGTCAATTACCCGTGTTGACCTACACGGCTTCGATTAGTCCCACCCGTCAGATTTTCCAAGCATTGGATATCCATCGTTGGTTTCCAACCCATCATGTTGATTGGCCATGCGGGAACTATATCGACCGTCCGATCATTACCCATCTCATTGATCCTTTTACTTAAATTCTCTCTCAACAGACTCATCGCTGCTACGTACTCTTCCAGCTCCTCCTCCGGCACACTCTCCACCGGACGCTCCCACCATGACATTCTACCTTCCGCTTCGGCCATGTCAACACCGGAATATACATCCATACTCACCGGAGTCTTACGTAGATACTTGTCGATCAATGTATCCACGTGACCAAACCTGTAGATCCGACCGATTCGAGAAAACGTTACGACCGCAATTTTTGCGCCGGTTAAAACGCTCAGTTCAGCGGCTTTCTTGAACAATCCACGACGTCGTTTTGAGAACGTTACTTGTCTCTTGCTCTCCTCCTTGATCTCCTTAATCTCTATCTTCTGTCGACCTCGCGTAGTTTTATTGGTTCGTGTTGTTATCTCCTTTTTTGGTTGAGTAACCGACACGTTAGCTTTTTGAAGTCGATTATTGGGCGTCAAGTAAGTGATCAATGAAGTTTCTCGTGCTTCTTCCATAACCAAATCAGAGGGAGAGATGAAAATATAACTAGGGTTTTTCTTGGAAGTGGGATTTATAATTGTTCATGGTTATGCAGCAAAAGGTAAATTCATTTATGGAAATCGTGGTATTTAATGCACGTCCAATTATTTATATTTTCGGAATGATTCCGTGAATCAAAAGACATCGTGTTTCCTTGTACAATGTATATATGGATTATATCCAAGATTCTAATTTCAATTTAACTCGTTCATTAAAGAATAGACTCTAATACATATAATATATAATATTTGATATAAAGTTGGACGTACGTCAAAAAAAAAAAAGTTGGACTGTTATGGGAACCATTGAGATTGGATTTGTTATGGTTAGTTAGATAATTAGAGTACATCCATCAATAATATGTATGATGAATATGATGAAGGTTTTCACTAACAAATTAATTAAATTAATAAAAAGGAGAATAGAGGTAAGATTTTTTTTTTATCAAAAACTTTATGAGAGACTTATATAGGTGGTTGTCATTCATTGATTGGATCATTTAAAAAAAAAACAATTTAATTATTTAATTCAATTATACTAAAAATATAATTATTAAATTTATAAGAAACACAGATGCTGGGAGACTTTGGTTCTTTTGGGCTTTAGTTTAATATTGATGACCAACTCTCTATGTACCCAATCTATTTGGTAGTAAAACTAAAAGAAAAAGAAATATAGAAGGATAAAAGGGTCAAATCCGGAAGTACAGAGCTTCGACGTAATTGCTGAGAGAGATGGCGGCGGCGACGATGAGGAAGGCGAAGGAGCTGGTGGAGAAGACGATGAAGGGAAACGATGCCTCTCATGACGCCTCGCACGTATGGAGGGTGCGAGATCTCGCTCTCTCAATCGCACGCGAAGAAGGTCTCTCTTCCAACTCCGACTCCATGGAAATTGTGAGTTAAATAGAGCCTTAAATCCTCCAAAACCAAAACCCCTCTATTTTTTTCCGTTTTTCTTCGAAATCTATATCGTAGTCCTAGTTCAGTGAAGCTGAATGAGTTCATTTATAATTTGGTTGAGAATCAATTTTTTTCTGCTAAGTTTTAGTAGTGTTACAGAGAATGTGAGATGTTTACTTGTGAATTTTCAGTTTTTTTTTTCTTTTAACTTTATTTGAACCATTTCTGTTGATCTTTGCAGGTGGAGCTTGCAGCTCTTCTCCATGACATAGGTACTTCGTTTTTTTTTTGTTTCTGTCCTTTAAAGTCATGTGTTTATTATACTCCACAGATTGATTCATATTGTATAGTCTCTCGTGTCAGGTGATTACAAGTACATAAGGTTTGTTTCTCGAAGTCTCCATATCTTTTGAACCTCTTGAGCCTCTTACAACGTTCTTCATCATAAGTCCACGAAGAAAAAATGTTTACTTTGCTCCTGAAACTCTCTAAGTTCCCTGCACTAAACTTTATTTGAATTAACCTGGATGATTCTGGAACCTGGGGCTAGATCCCATCTGTTTTACAACTTCCTTGCCGGATTTGCGCACCCTAGGATTAGTTAGGCTCTACTGAGTGGATTGATTTTCTGGCAATGACATGTTTGCTTCAGAGACCATTCGGAAGCCAAACTTGTTGAGAATTTCCTGGATGAGGAGGGAATAGAAGAGACCAAGAAGATGAAGATACTAGCGATCATCAACGGAATGGGTTAGTTTCCAGCTTCTACTTTTATTAAATATATTCAATCTTCTAACTTGTATTAGTATTCACTACTATTAAGTAAAAAACATTCTCTTGTTTCTAAAATTTGTGAACAGAGCAAGTTCATTGTTTCAGGTTTCAAAGACGAATTAGCAGGGCTAGCACTATGCAAATCTTTTCCAGAATTTGGGGTAGTTCAAGATGCTGATCGTCTTGATGCAATTGGCGCCATAGGTAAGAATGCCTCTCTTGTCTTTAGTTTGCTTCTCGACAGTGTAAGAGCTTTTGATATGTCACTGACTAATATCTGCTTCTATGTCATCCGGAGATTCTCTATGTTAGGGAAAATTGTGCTCTTAGCTGTTGTTGATCTCTTTCGGTTTTAGGAATTGCTCGTTGCTTTACATTTGGCGGAAGCAGGAACAGAGTGCTTCATGATCCTGAGATCAAGCCCCGGACAGAGCTAACCAAAGAGCAGTATATTAAGAAAGAGGAGCAAACGACTATTAATCACTTTCATGAGAAGCTCCTCAAGCTGAAGGAGCTGATGAAAACCGAGGTATGTTTAACCGGAAAACAATTCTATACAATGCTGAATTTTTTTCCGGTTTGAGATTTGATTGTGGGACTGAAATATATCAGGCGGGTAGAAGGAGGGCAGAGAAAAGGCACAAGTTCATGGAAGAGTTTCTTAAGGAGTTCTATGAAGAGTGGGATGGGTCTGCTTAACAAAATGTTAAAATTGATATATGTATGATGAAGAAAAAACAGAGGATGCGTTAAATCGGTCACATTACCGGATTTTTTTTTAGTGAGTAAGCTATGCCAGACCAAACCAGACCAATCTGTGTTTTAAATAAGGGTGACAACTATAAATATAAAATGCCTCGTGATAAACTTAGCGTTATTAAATGACTTACCTAGAATAAAGTAAAAATTGCTAATAATTAGCTTTTGTTTCGTCAATGCCAATGATTATGGAAGGAGTCAAGATTTACATGATAGAGCCAGTCATCCGTTTTACATTTTTTTTTTTGACACTAAAGTCAATTTTTGTCTTTTTCATCAAGGGTTTATTAAAGTCATTGGTTTACAACTGACTTTCTATTTTCGTTTTTAAGTCTTCGTTAAATTTTTTTTTTTTTTGTCAACTGTCTTCTTTAAATTTTATAAGTTTAAAATGATACCATTTAACATGGGTTTAAGATTTTTCTGGATGTTTGAGTGGATTAAGTCATTCTGCGAATATCATCGGGCGGCCATTATATAAACATTACATGGTTTGAATTCGTATTTTTTATAAAATATATATAGTGACGTAATTTGAACATTTATTGACGAATACTTTGTTTTAATTATATTTTCTTGTTTTTGGTATCTATATTACAGATTTTTTTTAAAAAATACATAGAAAATAGTTTTCGTTGTTTTTTTATCTGTGTTTCAGTGTTGGTAGTTAAAATTCTTCTTTTACAATTTACTCCCTATATAACTCTGTTACGCTAATTTTTTCATTAGAAAATTCTTTCTTTTTTTTACGTACATACAAATAAATTTATTGAAAAACATTTGTAAATAACATGAGGAAAGAGTTTTAACTTAGTGAACAAGGAATGAAGGAATTTCTATAGAATTTAATGAAAATAAATAATGCATCGAATGGATTCTTCAAGTTTTAGCCAAGTCGTGTGGATAATATTATAGTATTAAAAAAAGACTAATATCGCGCACAGACTATTACTATCTATAACTATTATCATTCTAGATTAACACATGTCAAACCTCCAAAGGATTGGTGATTAAACCCATCGAATTGGTCGGCCATTACGCGTTCTTTTAATATAAATTATAGTTAACCAAAAGTCATACGTTATTAATTTGCACTTACAATTATTTATATAAAACGTATTTTATAATTTTATTTATCAATGAAGAATCTAACTGGTAAATCGTTATAAACAACGATCTATGTATTTAGCTACATTTATTAACAAAGAACATATATACATTGATATTTTTATTTCATTTTAGAACTGGTCGAATTTGATCGCAAGCCGGACAAAGATTAACTAATACTAATATAACACAATAATAATATCATTATAATAATGCTATGTGGACCCAATCTTTTCCTCGATGTGTTGTTTTGCGTGCATTTGTACGACATTCCATGGAAGAACAAAGAGACACTTTACACACCAAAATATTTATTAATTTTACGGTAATATAGTTTTATCCGGGATAAACTATAGTTTGAGAAGAAGAAAAAACTATAGTTTTACCAAGGCCTTAATAGATAAATAGATTTACGATGATCTTAAAGTCTATTGAACCCCAAAGAAAAAAGATAATGTATTCTTGTAATTTACATATATAAATCTCGAAGTGGCCACCACAGAGGAGATTTGCCTTTCTAGAATTGTTAAAATATATGACAAAGAAAAGATGAAAAGTAAAACTTTTTTGTTTGATACTATATTAAAGAAGGAAAAAAAAATCAGAATACGCAAAGTGGAGAGCCTTTTTAAACAAGGAACTTGAGAAACGACGGCGTATCATAAAGGCTATAAATATATAGTTGAATTAGCGCTCAAAAGGTAAACAAATAAAAGCAGAAGCTTAAATATTTTTTATTTTATTTTACCATTTAACAAGTCTTCCCATTTGGTCACATCCTCGACGGCTCCACTCCTCTATCTTCTTCCTCGAATCGTCTTCGTCGTTTGTCTCCATCTCTGAATTCTTAGATTTTTTCTGGGAAATTTCATCTTTTGATTTCTAATTCCTCACGTTCTGATATTTCTCGTCTGCTCGGCTGTTAATTTCTCTCCATATCGACCTCTTCGAAATCAGGGTCAAACCGGCTCCGAGCTCTCTTCACGTTCGGAATTACAGATTTATTTGCTCTGATGGGATCAGAGCCTCGATTCAAACCGAAGCCTGCACTGATTGACTTACCCGTTCTTCAAAAATTCAAGCTCTACGCTACTCCTTCGGTAAAACAACAACAAAAAAAACTCCTTCTCTGCTCTTAATTTTTGTACGATTATGATATTTGATTATGCGAATCTCATTCTTTTTCTTTTGTGTGTGTTTAAATTACTGTTGAATTGCATAAATGTCATCCTTTATCCGCAACTGATTTACCAATAATTGCGTTGATGCTGTTATGATTAATGGATTCTGATTTTATTCGATACTGTAGTATATTAATAATAACAAATTATTTTTTTCAGGTTTTGGATTCAAATTCTCTAAGACAAATCTGTTATTAGTTAGTTTTATATGGTTGTAGTGTAAGCCATGAGCTTTTAGCTTGACATAATGTAGACGGTCTTTGGTTCTAAGTTTTCTATAACTTAAAAAGAC